>JAJMSJ010000027.1:0-161181 GCA_030578535.1 Yamadazyma tumulicola | reverse complement strand
GAAAAGCATAGTCAAGGTTGCACCCCATCATTTGACTGGCAACTTGATCCAAAGTTCCACCTAATTCCTTCGTAATTTCACCCTCCAGCGTCACGAATTCACTCAAAACTCCTGACTTCATGTCCACCAAAGAAACAACATGATCACCCATTTGGAAGACAATATCTGGCTTAAAAGAGTATTCCTCTCCACGGACTTTAACTGCCTTGAATTGGTCATTTTGAACGATACCACCAAAGACTTTTGTAATATATTGGTGGCATGGACGGGCTAAGTAAGTTTCAAACAAACCCTCTCTGGAATGCTCAGAGGAATTTGGCCATGAATCTTTATCTGCAGCTTTGACCATGAATTGGAGCAGAAGCAGACCATAAATCGTATCAAACCAATCTGTCATAGTAATATCTGTGTTACCAGTTACGATCTCATTGAACTTATTGTTAAGTGCAGTGTCAAGCTTCCTAAACTTTGGAAGAAAGTACTTTGGATGTAACTTAGTAAACCTTGGTTTTATTTTGTAAAGCATATCGAAGTATTTTGACTTATGAAGAGCTATCCCTCGATGCATTTGTCCCCTAGGCTTATACTCAGTCTTGCTTGGAAAGCTGAAGAAAATCCGTTGTGACGATTTCAAAAGTGATGGTAGTTCGTGACTTGTCTCATGAATTAAAAGATAACGTGCAAACCTCCACAGTAGCTTTTGCGTTTCGGCTGAAGTCAAGCGTTCTAACTCATGTGGACTACATGGTCCTGACCTCACAATAAGTGAGGAGGCTCTTCTAACATGTTCTAAATCTTCTGGACCGACTTCTGGCATTGTTGCAAAATATGAGGAGCCCCTGAGATGAGTATTGGAATTGATGATCGTTAAAATGAATGTCGCTAATGTCCCCTTTTGAATATTGATTCTCCTTTAGATACTTCCTGCTGTTGTATATAATGAGCTTCAATATATTGAATTTCAATATATTCCTTCAACGACTCTATGGTAAAGCTTCCCTTTTCTGGTGTTGAATATGTCGAGCCGCACCATACTTAAAGGGACTTACAGCAAATATGGTATCACGGTCACACTGTTGATAGCTCGCGGCATAACTATGCAATATTATGTCGTTAAGGAGGTTGCTTGTGGGTTGAAACGAGTCATTTAGAGAAATATCAATGTGGGGCTGGGATTTAAGAAAGCTTGCATTATCTCTGAACATGGGTTGAAGATTTTGGAAACCTGATTCTGATTACGGTTTCTACTTGTTTTGGGCCTATCAGTAGAAGTTTCAGTCCTGAAAACCCCTTTTTGGTAAGTGATATTGCCATTATCAAGAAGAAGAGTAGGAGTATTATTAATAGGAGGGCTCTGGCCAAACAGAAATTAGAATTGATTTTTCACCTTCAGTCGAGCAGTTTTACAAACCTTATCATTAAGAAATATCAAAGAGACCAATCAAAGAAGTGGTGAGATGGTGACTATTGGAATATCTCTGTATTGTGTCTATTTATGTCGCCATGGTCAACAAATCTGCCAGTTCTCTTCAGAGCTATATCTGATATAAGGTGAAAGTTTCTCTCCTAAATTCTGTAGCTTTCAAAACACCGTAGTCCTCTCATGGTAATTCGCCTTAGGTCTTTCGATGCTATTAGTAAAAGTTACACCTAATCCCGCTGCAATATATGGTCTAGATTCTAGACGGCTGTTCAAACTATTCTGAGTTCATATGGCAAAAGTCCGAAATTAGCTGATATGTGTGTATACGGCTATATAAGGCCTACATGATTGGCTTGACATCAATAGTACCACCGTGAGTCTGGCTGTACAACGGACAAGATTTATTGGTTTTGATGTGACCCACAGCACCACAATTAGCACATTTTCTTCCTGTGGTTTTACCCTTCTGGCTGGCTCTCGCTGGCGCTGTCATACTGGAAGTTTGGGTCGAGAGCTCGCCACTCAAATGCTTATCGACGCCAGTCAGAGAACTGGAGCCCGCTATGGAAATGTTTGACCTTCTAGGCTTTTGCTGTTTAATCTGCTTCTCGGCATTGGCTAGTCTCTTCTGTAATGCTTTCCTGCGTAACTCGTTCAATTCGACGTCGTCAGTCGGAACGATGTCCTCAAGATTAGCTGACTTGATCAAGTTATCTTCCATTTCTTTCTTGCGTTTGAGATAACTTTTGATGATTCTGGGATCCTTGATGATCTCTACTTTACGCTGCACGATACCGTTTTGGTCTTTGAACCGTCTGCTGATTCGAAGGAACTTATTATTCTTTGTCAAATCGCTATTGGCTTCATCGTACTTTTTATATAGATAGTTACGGTGACTAACTGGTCTGTACTTATGATAAATCTGGGGCATGTTCTTTGCGTTGACAAGCGACTTCCGCTGGGTAAACCATATCCGACTTACTTCATTGTCATACAAGCGCTGCTGGTACGCTGCTTGATTTGATTTAGGGACGTTCTCCTTTGGTGGAGGGAATAATGGAGTGAAAGCGGTTTTCAGGGTGGTTTTTAAAAACGAGAAGCCAATCCCAATTCCCGAAGGGTCTCCTTCACCACTCAACTGAAGCATTGACTTAGTTTGATTAGATAACACAAAGTTTCGCGAGAGGTTCCAGCTGCAAAGTTGCTCATCAATTCCCTCTTCGAATTCGATTAACTTCTGAAGCTTTTTACGTTCTCTCATCTCAGCCTCGGTTTCCTTAATGTTGGTGTTGACATTAGCATTGGTACTAAGTTCTTGAACCTTTTGCTTCTTCTTCTCCTGCTCCTCACTCAACAAGATTGTCAAGTCATTTAACAATTGTTGGCTGGATTGCATAGAGTCAAGCAATGCCACATCTTCAGGAGTAATCATCAGTCGAATGGTTTCTTCGTCAGGAACGACTTCGCCTGCTTTAATCTTCCAGTACCCCTGATCTTCTCCCGACCGTTGATACTCCATAAATTCTTTGAGTCTTTGACGGTTCTGCATGTCATTCTGATCAGGAAAATGATGTGAGATATCTTTGACTGATATTCTGGGCTTACCATTCTTGTGCATCGTCCGATATACAATCATTTTCAACCTGTTTTTCGAAGTGTTGGTAACTTTCCTGCTCTGAGGAGCCGGAACTTCTACACTGGGAAATATATTTCCCACATTAAACAAATGATCAAATTTTTTTAGGTAGTATTTGGGATGGTGGTGACTTGAGTGGGAGCCAAGTCCGGAACTGGAACTACTCCCTCCTCCCTGAGACCGCACCAACAAGAAATCCGTCAGCTTGACTTCCTGTTGGAATATTGGAGCTCGCACCATGTTATTGTACAACGTAGGTACGATGTCACCCCGCTCTACGTGACCATAGTTCCAGAATGGTGATCTATCTTCTACCCCGAGTACATGAGTCTCCCCGATATTGTTTTTAGGACGCGTGTTATCTTCGGGGACGGTTCTGCGGTAATAGTTGATTAATTTAGATCCCATACCGAAGTTGGAGAGGATTATGGGATATTCCTCTGAGTATTCCATGGAAATGAATGTGGCATTATCGCCGATGGTCAAATCATTGGAGGTTTTGAAGATCTCTCTCGACATCTTTCCTTTGTCCTTTTTACGTTTACGGAACTTAATTTTTGAAAAGTTGATGGACAGTCCGACTTTTGGATTGAATCGGGGCCGGTGGAACGACCTGCATTCCTGCTTCGATAACTTGACCTTGTAGAATGGACTCTGTAAGCGTAAGGCAGGCACCGAATGCTCGATGTTCAAATTACTAATTTGTGACCGCACTTTGACGTTGTAGTTAGACTGGAATAGTTCATACTGTTTGTCGTTGGAAAGATTGAACCTAGAAGACAAAAGCTTCTCGTTCACCGGTATCAAGTTGGTGACGGTGTTTTTTGGCTTGAAGGAAGTGACTTCAAAAAGTAAATTAGGATCGTTCATATTCAACTTGATTTTTTCAGATTTCAACGTGCCGTTCAAAATATTTTCATCCTCATCTTCTTCGTCGGTATCAGCATCCTCGAGCTCCTCCAACAACTTGTCGACTTTGATTGGTTTGCCGTTTATGATATTCTCATCGTCCCAGTCAGCCACAGCTAAGACTAAATCTTTATTGAAGGTATCAAACTTATCATCATTACTGTAATGAACCAAATACGGTAAAGGCTTGGTCTGTTTGATATTGAGACCGCCGTTGATGGCAATTTTCTCAACGAGCTTCAAGTCGTCTTCCATTATCTGGGTGATGTTGGAGTTAGAAAACGCTCCCTTGTGGCTGGCGGGGAGTTTTCCTGTTTTGAACAACTTCCGTTGGTCGATATCGACCTCTAGAGATACCTTCGGCACCAACAGTTTGGGCTTGTAAGCAATTGGAGGTACTTGATACTTGTAATATTTAGGTTGGGGCAAGAATAGCTTGTGGTTGTTAAAAGGTTTCCACCTACTGAAATCAGGATAATGAAACTTCAAGTTCCGCTTCACTTGACGCCGTTCAAGAATGGCTATCTTAACCGCAAGCTTTTGACGTTTGACAGCTCTACGTTCCTCGTCGATTTGACGCTTATGAGAGCTCACCTTTTCCAGCTCTTTATCGCCATACATCTCGTCAATATTCATGTCCTCTAGCTCATCAATGGCTTCGGGACGACCACTAAGCAACTGATTAGCCAACCCACTGTCGTTATTGTCGTCGACATCATGGTCACCAAAGATACTATCGAAGTTATCCTCAGCTTTTTGTTGTAAAGCTAAATCGTCATCATCATCACCACCGCCAACATGAGACGGAATTAACGGCTCCGCCTCCTCTTCAGCCAACTCATCGATATCCTCGTAATCTACAGCATCGTCAAGATGAACGGTAGACCTTGCGTTGAAGATATCGTTGATTAATTCGTCGTTGACATCGACATCAGGATCTTTGGCCATGATGAATTGTTTTGTGAGCAGCGCGAGCTTCCGCTGTTCTATGTCGTTGTTTACCACCACCGCCTCGTTACAGCGTCCGGTAATTCTCGTGCTACTGAATACCTCGCAACTGATACAATATCGTGCTGAATCAGGTCATGATGTCTACTACGTTGATGGCATTGAGTTGTTTAAACAAGTAGTGGCCAAGTTGATGCCTCGCAAACCCAAGGTGGTGGTTAAATTTCATGATTTCACCAATTTCCTCCCAATAATGAGAGTACTATACAGCTTTGATGATGCTACGAATAAAAGTCAGATACGGCAGCAGTTTCTCGAAAGTTACCATCACCATAACCACACCGATCCCGGAGGGAGCGAGGGAAGGCATCCTCTCAGCACCGCACTAATAATAAACCTCTCCCTGATTGGAGATGTCACGTCAATGGAGGGTATACGAACACAGCAGCTCGTCAGATTGATAGCTCTAACTCACGGTGGGGCGTTCACCATTAGCGCCGGCCCGACAATGGAAGTTCTCCAGCAGAGTCAAACTGTCAATCCCATATTTACCGACCATCTTTCCATTCCTCAGGGATGGGACTCCTGGGACCGTATCAAGATCCTTGCCCAATCGACCTACGACTCCCAGCAGTTGTTGAGCAGTGACGATGATTTCAGTCATGCGCTAAAGCTCTATATGGAGTATCTCCATGGTGAAACTTCCGCAAGTTTTCGTCAATACTTCGGTATGGAGGACCCTCCTAAGGCTGTGGAGCTTTCATCGCCAGTGACTTTGGCTCAGTTACTTACTTAGACAATATACGATAGTGTTCTAAAGCTTGGACCCAGGTTTCCGTGGACAGCCTGACAGCCCCTGTTCTCCTATTCTAGACAATCTACCAACCATCCGTCTAAATGGGGTGATGCCGCTTTAAATATTCCCTTTTGGGGTGAGTGGCGAACGACTCAGAGTGGTGGCAGAACAAAGAACGGTTGTGATTGGAGGATGAAGTTGGTGATCGCCGATTCCAAGACGTTACAATTGTGCCGTATACTTAATTTGTAAACCAGTGCAAACTAGAGTTTTTAGGATGCGGCAGAGGTAAATTTTCACTGAAACTGTTTGGAGAATCCGGTGATATCTCCTCGATTTTTGACACCTCACACTGGAAAGTCCCATCATAGTATTCTCCATCCCCACATATCTCCTCCACTAAGTTTTCGCCGACTTCAGTCCCTAAAACCTTCATCAACGTCACTAGCGTAAAACCACCACGATGTGGCTTACTTTTTGGTTGCAAGACCAATTCGCACCTTAACTATGGGAAATGGCAGCGCGTCCACCGCCTTATCATTAGTTTCCATAATAAGATGCAAAACCCCTGGCAGAAAATAACCTCCCAAGGCGATAGATGTTGGGGTTAGGATATGTAACCATTGGTTCCCCAACATGTACCTCCTACACAATTCTGTTCCCCTTCAGCCACCACAAGAATATAAATAGGCGAGGTTTTGTCTGTCGTTTGTGAGTAAATTGTGTTTCAGAACTTGTTTCAAGTTTTGCACCCATAAAATATTTAACCCGGTGGAATCCTGTTGCATCATAAAAATATAAAAGCAGGTGGAATATCGATTGTCTTCATTGCATTATACTACATTCATTATACCATCGTCACCCATTCTCTCATGGTCAATAAGTTAACCATCACTCAGGATGTCCATCGCTATCGATTTGACAGCACCATTGAGTTGTCCCTTAATCAGAAGAAATTGTTGAAAGATGTCGTCAACAACTCCGAGATCACTAACTCGCTTTTCCTCGATATCAAGCCTTTGCTAAAGAACAGTTACAATTTGAAGGTATCGTCCCACAATAAACTGCTGTTGATTCGTCACTACACCGCATTATTGTTGTCGTCAACTCAGGTGGTGTGCAAAACCTTAGCCAAAGATTGGATCAAGGTTATCTGCCCACAAAAGCAAGCTAAATTCCCTTATAAGTATCCTAAATTGCCCCAATGGTGGCCCAAATCCGTTCCCCATGTCGAACCCGACCACTTATCCAAAGAACATCGGATAGAACTTCTTATCAACATTATTAGAGATGAGCTGGTGAATTTGTTACATTTGAGACAACTGATCAATATGACTCACTTGCAGAACAACTTGACCATCAACATGATCTTTGTCAAGGGAGTCATTTACGAACTTTTCTACATTAGTCTTTACGAGAGATGGATCTTGAATTATGGTGTTTTTGAAAATCTGGAATTATTTAATGAATTGAAGTTGAGCACTAAATTTAAGGGCAAGCCCACGTACTTGCGAGTCAGTTATATCGACAATGTGGTATTGCGTGCCCTTAGTTTGCAGGATGTCAATCATAGCTACTACAAGTTGGGATTGACCGAAGCGGAGGTAGAGGCTGACGATGGCGATATCCATCTTCATTCTTTCTGTCCTTCCCCAACTTCTCTTGTCGATGATGCCCTGGATGATGATGTCAACGATGAAGATTATGAGGAGCACACCTCCAAAAGGACCAGTCAAATCATGAAATCGTTATCATCGAAATCCAATAAGCCTAAGAAAGTCGCCAAATCTAAGAAAAAAAGAACCAAAAATTCAACGACCAAAAAAACCCCAAAGATTTTAGATACCGGTGCAACCAATTTGTCTAATCCGGTAAAATTAAGACCCCCTAAACCAGATTTTTCGGTGCTGTCGTCAAGTAGTATTTTGTGTCCTATTCCCAAAAAACCTTTAAATTGCACCGTATCCAAGGGCCAATTTCCCCCTGAAACTGTCAAACTACCCCCTGTCCTATCTGCTGTTGGTCACCACCCTGTTCCTCAATCTGCTGTGGTTCATCCCAACGTCGTCCACCCTCCCTTTGCTCACATTCCCATGACTCTCCCTCCTGTCTTTCCTATTGCTCCATCTTCTACGAAACAATGTTCTAGGAGCCATTCAGACCCCAATATTTCTAGCATCAAGGAATATGAGATGGAGATTGAATTTGCTAGAGCTGGAAGTGCAACATTTTTGGCCAGCAAAGGGATAATCCCCCACCATGGCTACAATCCCCCACATCCCTTCTCCAGCTCCAACTCAAGTTGCGCAGTGAGATCCTCCCCCGGCACCACTCAAACTTCTCAGTCGACGTCGCCAGCTTCTCCTACTAATGACAGTTACGAAACTACTAAGGTAAGGTTTGAAGATCACTCAGAGATCCCTATGGAGGCATTTTATGAACACCATGGCTTGAAATTCGATACCGATTTCAGCCAGCCTTATGATTTGGCCATCAATGATTACGATGAACTCTTAATTGGATCCTAATTTCGTTACACCAGCTGGTCTGATAAATTTCGTGCTCAAAGCTTTTATAGGATAGATGGAATCTTCTTTTGCTAACAGATTTCATAACTGATATGTAGTTCGAATTATTTCTATACTTCTATCATAAGGAGTTGATCTACACCATCTTCAGTAGAATTTATGGATCTCGCGATTCTTATTGTAAAGAGTCAAAGATCAATAGAATTATGAGTAGCAAGTATTTCTAGCTAATAATACAGATATATTGTCCTAATATCTAAATTACACTAAATTACAATTCATCAGGAATGCAAATGATACAGATTAACGTGAGGTGATGAATAAAATATGAAGTAATAACCGGAAACTACGATTGAAACTAATGATTAAATTGTAGGTTGAAAACCTCTATTGCTTAACATGATAATTGTACCCAAACCCCCCATTCACCTGGTTACTGCTGGATCTTCTTTGTGGTCCTCTTACACCCAAAGGGTTTTTCGAGAAGGATAATCGGATCCCACCTTTACCATTCGAGTTTGAGGATCGAGGTAATATTCTTCCATACAAATCAGCCAATGCTTTCGTAGCATGAGCCACGTCTTCGAATTCGACAAAGCACATTGGTCCATGAGTTGAGTTAGTTGAATTGGTGGTCTTAGTACGGAACGACAATCGTCTAAAACCCTTTTGAGGGCTGAATAGGTTTCGTAATTCTTGTTCGGTAGCATCCGGAGGTAAATTACCCACGTAAAGAGTATTACAAGGGGGATTTTGATCGGCAGGATTAGCTGGAGGGGGTACCCTGGCAAGTAATGATAAATCAGGGATATCTTTACGAGTCATATTGTTGGCAACTTGTTCAACAGGGCTTGTTGCATTGGATCCGGATGATTGGGACTGGTTAGAACCTCCATTGGATGAAGGAGGCAATGATGAAGCATTCACTTGAGATGAAGATTGATTAGGTAACTGATTAGGCAATTGTGCAGGGAAATTTGATGACTGATTTGTGCTGTTGGGAGGCTGATTAGAACTAGATGTTTGGTTGATGGGCTGATTGGAGTTTTGATTGACATTATGGTTGGAGTTCTGGTTAGGCAACTGGTTGGAGATCTGATTCAGCCCTTGGTTAGGCCCTTGGTTAGGTCCTTGGTTCTGATTTTGATTTTGACTAGATACTTGCGGTACTTGATTCATTTGATTCGAGTGAATTTGATTTTGGGTCTGACCAGGATTTTGGTTATTTTGATTGGGTTGCACTAAATTTAATGACTGATAGTTGGAGTTTAAGAATGAGTTATTAAGTAAATTGTTGGAAAAATTAGATTGGAAAAATGCTGATGAGGTTCTTCTATTGTTCTTTGAATTGTTTAAATTGGCATTTGAGTTGTTTTGATTCCAGTCAAAATTGATATTATTCAATGGAGTTTGAGGTTGTGAATCTTGCCAGTTCATCAAGTTATTTGGTAAGTTTAAATTGGGGCCGTTTAGATTGATTTTGTTCAAATTGATATCCAAATCGTTGTTGAAGGGATCATTGAAAATGAATTTAGACCTAGTAGAATTAGCTGAGTTAGGCCCGGCAGAAAGAGGACCAGCAGAATTGGGCCCAACTGAACTGGCGCTGGTAGAATTAGCACCTGCTGAGTGAGGGCCCACAGAATGGGGACCTGCAGCAGAATTCACCGACAAATAGTCCTCGTTATAATCCTCCACTTCAACAATAATGGGTAAATCATTGAACAAGTATTTGTTGTTCAATAACTTGAACGTGGTCAAACAGGTATTGAAATTCTTGAAAAATGCAAAAATCACCGGCTCCACATCATTTTTTAGTTCGATTTTGGAGATATCATCAATAACCAAAGAAAATATCAAAGTGCTTTCTCTGGTGGTTAAGTCCTTGGGTAGGTTGGAAATCTTCAACACAAAGGGCGGGTTGGAAGTGGAGCCGTTGGCAACGTTTGTGTTGATAGCAGAATTTGCCGGATGTACAGAATTGGACCCAAGGGAATTTGAGTTGGAATTTCCGTTATTGTTGACAGTAGACAACAAAGGCTGATGGCCCTCATAACTAGAAGACGGTGCTGAATTCGACTTGGAAGCCTGATTCAAATTGGGATTTATCGACAAAGGCTGAGGAGTGGCATTTTGGCTCTGCATGTTGGAGTTGAGCAAGCTACTGTCGGAGTTGGCACCCGTATGAGTAACCGAACCATTCTGGGAATGGGACAGGGGAGGTAGGGGTTGGAACGAGCCTGAATTGAAATGAGGGCTGGTCAACTGCATCATATAATTTTCAGACATTATGGCAAGTGAAAACTATGACTTGTGGTGGAAATATGACTAATGGAAACTATGACAAATGTGATGAAAGTTTATGGAACGCCTTGACCTTAATAAGCTGCTAAAGGCTAATGCGTCGCGAGACAAATGGCTTTTCTCTTTGTGGCAAGAGTAGGGGGAAACTATGTTGAGCCGGATATTCAATGGAATACGCAGGCTAAATTGATTGATGGAACTCGTGTATAGTAGATTATCAAACTAATGGGGTGTAATTTACTGATAATGGTATCCTTGAAAAAACTAAATGCTGGTTACAAAAGTGCGAACCGTTGTGCGAAAAACACTGCGAAAAAAAAAGTGCGAACGTAGAACATTTTGAAGATTCCTCTTTGTAGCGATTTTAACGTCAATATTGATGATGGACCAGGAGGAAGCTGTTGTTGCGTGGGGGCCGTGTTCCCGAGGCGACTGTTCCCGAAGGTAACGAGCCAAAGGCGACACCCAGATTGTGCACATTGATTGAGAGTAGTGAGAGATAAGTCACAGGTAAGTCAGAGAGAGAGAGACAATATCGTAGTCTATACACGGAGTGCCTTTGTGCGAAATTTTCATCAGCTTCCAGAAGGTTCCATTTCAGGTTTCACTAGGAAGTTCTTTGGATGGCAATATCTCTTGATGAAAGGAGACGTCGGAGGGATGTAGTTGTCACGGGTTGAGTTTCGTAGTCTTCAATTACATCGATAGCTGATGACTGCCACTCTGACACCTTGACCTGGTTCCAGCGTAAATTTCAGCACTTAGCGTGGGGTCGTGCGGCGCACAAGGGATGGTGAAAGGACACGACAAGATTTTACATGACCTTTTGGGGATAAATGGAGCTAGGGGGATGAAGGTTGAGGAGTGATTCCGTATGGGGAAGTCAACAACAAGACCAACAAAATGGGGTATATGACCTCAGGAATGCCATAGCGAATGGTTGGATTTGACGAAGGAAACGTTGCGAGGTGACTGTTCATAGCGGGAGCAAGTTGAATATTCTCTTTATTCAAGGGTTGATAACTGTGTGGTGTTTTTATAGCAAGTGGATAAGCGAAAAGATTGGCCGAATCGTTTGCCAAATCGCTTTTATCGAAGGTCAATCTCCATAAGCCAAGCACTAGGACCGACGTATTACGAGCTGACGTATTTAATGTTAATCACCGTCTCATTTCTCCTGACTCCCTCATCACAGCAATATAGACGGGGATATCTTGCTCTCCTGGTAGCCTTGAGATTTTGAGTTTCATTGATTCGATACAAATTCCAAATTCGCATCCTCTCATTATGGAGGTAAACGAGTCGTTGTTCAAATTGTTGCTTATAGAGTTGGTTCCCAGTACTATAGAGTCGTCGAAGGTGCAAAACTTATCCAATAATCAAATTAATATCAAGCTAGAGCTATTGGGATATAAACTAGGTAACAAGTTCAATGAAATTTTACTATTTAAACTGAATGAATCGTTGGCAAAGACCGATTCCAAAGTCAATTTACTTGATATAATGAAGTTTATATGTAAAGATTTTTGGAAGTTTTTGTTTCAGAAGCAAATAAACAACTTGAAGACCAACAATCGAGGGACATTTATCTTAATTGATTTGAATTTCAAGTTGTTCAATAACCTCAATGCTAATAGTCTACAATTCAATAACTATATAAATTATTATCTTAGTTTGGTCAATGGGATAATAAGGGGTATCTTGTATAATTTCGGTTATATTTGCAATGTGAACAATGACGTGAATTTTCCCACTGTTAGTTTCAACATAGAGACTCAGTAGTTTTAACATTGTATATACGAGGAAAAAAGATGATAAAGGAACGAGCTTTGGTGGAAGAAAGAGATACGCTTGATGGAGAACGCGAGCACGAATTCCTACATTAACTTGCCTTACATTAATCTTGTTTTTCTACATCATCATCTTTAGGAACACGGGCATCAATAGCAATATCAACAATAATTTCTCTACCATTGATTTCTTTACCGTTAAATTCCTTGACAGCCTTCAATTGGGTTTCCTCGTTGGCAAACTTGACGAAAGCAATCCCCTTGTTGAAAATTGGTCTACCCATGGCTTTATTCCTTTTGATTATGAAACTTGAGACTTGTCTACTAGGGACATGAATCCATTTGGGCTTCAAATCCTTAAAGAGATTATTCAACACTTTATAATTGACTTTGTAGTCAAGGTTAGTAATAAATATCGTGTCAGGAGAAGGTTTACCATCGGGGATTTTCTTCCCTTCAACATCATCATTTTCGTCACCGACTTTATCACCAGATTTTTCAGCAGATTTGGTTTCCTCATTGTCGGCCGACTTAGCAGTGGTGCTAGTGGACTCAGACTCACTCTTACCCTCTTCCAGTTTCTTAATCGCAGAGGCTTTCTTTTTAGCTTCTAATTTGGCCTTGGCTTTTGCTTTTGCCTTTTCAGCTTGTTCAGCCTTTTTAGCTCTAAACAATTCATTCTTTCTAGCCTTCTCTTCCTCAGTGGGAGGAGGAACAGCCTTCTTAACATAGATCTTACGATTTTTGAATTCTTTGCCGTTGAACTTTTCAATAGCTTCGTCGGCTTGTTGTTTGTCTTCAAACTGAATAAAGGCAAAACCCAAGTGTTTTTCAACCGTCTTATTTCCCAACTTCAATGTTTTACTAGGAATATCAACGTCAATAACAGTTAACCCATCAAAAAATTGTTTCAAATCATCTTCGCTAGCTTTGAAATCTACGTTACCAATGTAGATTCTGTCCTCAATAGGTGATTTTTCAATTTGTTCACTCATGCTTCTTATTGTTTCGGTTGGGTTTCACTACAATTCAAGGAATATCAGTTGTTCTTCAGGAAAATTCCACGTTATGAGCAGGCACTTCAATATAAGTTTCGTTATCACTGGGTGGAGTAGTATTGACTTAACTGAAGTTTTTCTCGGATTGTGAGGGCCCTTTATATATTGACGGCAAAAAATTTTTCGGTGATGCCGCCATGGTTTACACGGGAAACGAGAGAACTGGAGGCGAGAGGGCTGGGAAGCAGTAAACCGAGTTATTAGAGAGGTGACAAGACGAGATTGAAGTCGCTATTCACTAATTGAACCCCAGACTGAGGCGATAATTGTGAAAGAGAATCTTCTAGAACTTATCGTCTTGGGAGCAGTAATTGGGACATTTAGGTGGAAATCATCAATAACTCGATTATCGTCAATTCCAGTTCATTACACAACAGTGGTTGACGGGATAGTGGATTATGTAGATCCTATGATTGGCTGAGGAAATGGCGGTCATAAAGGCAGAGTAGGCCGACAATTGATTGGTAGTGGCATTATAGTGCGACCATAGTGCTAGAGTTGGTGCGGTGAAGACCATCAGGTGCGCTCAGAAGTAAGGTAGTACCGTAGCACCACGATAACATTGTCTACCACCTGAGGGAATAGTGTTGTCAATAATGCCAGGGAATCCATTGTCTTCTCCAATAACTGCAGTACTTCATCGTAAATGTTTGTAGTGTTTAAACCTGGCCCCCGCTCCACTTCCTAAACCGGCGGTGTAAAATCTCTCCTCTGCCGATTTCCGGTACAATCTCGATTTGTAACGGAGCGCGGTTAGCAAGAACGATTACCACATTCGGTGAGTCATTTCAAACCATGGCCCACAGTAAAACCACCCAAGAAGGGGTCCAGCGGCACCGGTCAAGCTACGGGTGCTTGACGTGTCGCAGGCGACGCAAGAAGTGTGACGAGTCATCGTATCCCACCTGTGGGAACTGTTTGGACAAGGGGTTACGTTGTCAATGGACGACCAAGACAAGAGAGCTTCATCGCCATTTGAGTAATGTACGATACTTCGATGATGATGAGAGTCGAGCAAGCTCCAAAGCACAACGAAAAAGTCATTCCACTCGACTGAGGGAGAAAAACGACAAGAAGCAAAATAAGCTTGATGAGCCACATCTGATAAAGTATCAGGATGACGGAAACAAGCCATCCAGTGATTTAGTGTTGGTCCAGGAGACAGCACCGGGGGACTTTCCGAAGTCCGAAAAGCAGCCACTACAGTCTGGAAACGACAACATCAAGTCTTTCGACGATTTGAGCCGCTATGACCTAGATTGGGACGACAAGGCGGTGGTTCGCATGGGGTATGACATCAACGAGTATATTGACTTTAAAGACCAAAAGAGCTTTCTCGAGAGAATAGCCCTACAGCAGGATATAGTAGATGGAGAGGGGGATATGTAGTAGAAGGTATGAAGTAGAAGTAGAAGATCTGGCTCTTACTAGTCTCTTCAATGTTCTCCTTTCTCTCTACACTTTTCGTAGTCTCCACTCAGTAGTCTCCACTCTCACTAGTCCCTGGACAATCGCTCTCGCACCACGCTCTCCCTAATTGTCGCAGCAACCTCTCGCCAGTCCCTCTACCAAACCATCCCTTCCCGGCCACAGCCTTAACTTCGTTCTTTTCCCAACTTCTCCCTCCTTCTCAGTACCCCATCCTCGTCTCCCACTCATTTTATCCCCAACGACCCATTCCTTCGCCTGCCCGACCTAAATCTGGGGCATATCCGATATCGTGAGCGACTCACCGCATACGGGAAAGTCTCGAAAAATTTTTCCACAAGGAACAACATTCGATCAACGGTGCACCCATAGTTGATTGTTAATTGATTCTTATAAAGCCCCTACCTGGCCAGTGGAACTCCTCATTGGAACCTTTGCGTATATCCCCTTCAAAATGACATCGTTAGGAGTCAACGACAATTATTATGGAGATAATGTTACCACCAACTATTACAACCAGGATAATGGTCTGAATGAAGCTTCTCCTCCAAACCCATTGAATGGCCCGTTGAACAACGGAGACTACAACTATAATCACGAGGAACAATACTACAACAATAACGGACAAATTATGAATGGCAACCCCCAGTCCCTGAACCTTAATGGTATTAATCCCTTACCGATGAACTCTAATATCAACATGAACGGGGAAATCATCAACGATATGGGCGTGGGAGGAATCAATGTGATAAACGGTTTCAACGTCAATCATGTTAACGGTTTACGGCAAAATTCCTCGTCCCCTAATCATCATCATCAACAACAGGCTTCACCTCATGGTCAGCAACAGTCGCCTGTAGGCGATGGGAGTGGAAGTTCCGAATTCAACCACGGTAATCGTAACACTGTTGACTCGGTGCCGTCTCATTCTAACGATGGCACTCCAACTATCAAATCTGAAGTTTCGGGATTAAATGATTCCCTGATGGCTCCGTCGCATCAACTTCACCAGCACCAGATTCATCAACAACTGCTTCAGACATCACAGGCTCAGCCCCCTACTACTACTGATGACGACGCAACCGAGCAGCCGTTCTATGTCAATGCTAAGCAGTACCATCGTATCTTGAAGCGTCGTATAGCGAGAGCGAAATTGGAGGAAACATTGAAGATTGCTCGAACTCGTAAGCCTTACTTGCACGAGTCGAGGCACAAGCATGCGATGAGGCGACCAAGGGGTCAAGGAGGGAGGTTCTTGACGGCTGCCGAAATCGCAGAGAAGGAACGATTGGACAAGTTGAAAGAATTGGAACATAAACAGGCGGAACAGCCTCTTACTGAATAATGATTAATGATAGAGTGTTGTATAATATATGTACTTTTATTTTCTACAGAACAACACCCACGGAGTAGGACAGCTCCTGTACGATTTTCTAAGCGATTCCTCTAGTGGCATTTGTGTCATTATTCAATGACTGGATGTCATTTCACGCCATTATACCAACTCCTGTAATGAACTTTGGATGTCCGGAGGTAGTTGATTCAAGATATTCATATCAACCTTCTTGATGTTATTAACCACCACGTATTTGATTTGAATTTCGTCATTGCTTCTGATATTTGCAATAGGGTCGAATGGTTCAGGTTGAATGGTGATTAATTTAGAATAGTTAGATCCAAATGATCCAGTATCCAAATCTAGTTCATTCAATGGTAAAACATTGGTTTGCGCTGTCACCTGGGACTTATTGACAGATTGATAGTTTTTGATATTCTTGATAATTTGTTCAATGATCAATGCTTTTTCATTTCCCGATAGTAAATTACTATTCAACAACTCCAGTAATCCTATCAAAACGATCTTTTTGTCCTTCAAATTGGGGAAATTGAGTAGGTTGGGTAAAATCAAGTTAGTCAATAATCCATCAAATACTCCTGGTTGAGGTAAATTCAACAAGTTAATGACAAAATCTCCATTCAAACCACTACTAACGGTACTTGAACTAGCCACTGAACAGATTGAAAACACAAACACTATGAATCGTTTCAAGAACTTTTCAGTTCGAGAATTCTTTAATCTTGTCAAGATTAAAACTGCAATTGTCTTCAAATACTTTTCCAACACCAGAAAATTGAAGTTTAACAAGATTACTTCCAACAATTCAAATCCGTAAACTTCGTTTACCTTGGAAGCTATTAATTTCTGGAATATTCCGAGCAACGGTGTCATGGACTCATCACTGTTGCTGAATACGGTACCATCATACTTGATGATAGCAATAATCAACCGAGTTATACCGGGGATGTTCCCCTTATACTGCCATAAGCTAGGAGACATCAATGGCTTGATGAACGATTTGTATTCTTGTGGTAAGCTGCCTGTTTTGGGTAAACGTTCCAAAAGGTAAGCTAGGATTTGGAATGTGTAAGGAACGAATTCCTGAACGTCATCATTAAGAATGATTAACAAATTGGGGAGAATAATATTCATCAAGTTGGTAATTTCATCAGAGGAGTACTTGATAATTAAGCCCAAGCTTTCGAACACATAATGGTTGAACTTAGGATTGGCCGGATTTTTGTAAATGACTTTCAAGATTTCAATCAATTGGTTAGAAATAATAACTTTGAAATCTTTGGACATCAAGTCTTCCGAAGTGTCCAATATTCTCATGATTAGCTTGACCAAAAACTCATTTTCTGATAGTTTTTCGGGCCTATCAGTAACTGAAGGATTAAGAAGCTTGAAGGTACTCGTCAACAAATCATTTAAAAATGGCTGCAAGTCATATTTGTTGAACACTGGTTGGTGATTGTCGTTAAAATTGGTCATACTCAACAACTTTTCAATAGTGATGGCGGAATATGTGTAAATCACTGGATTTGAATTGGCCAAGTAGTTGATAAGTACGGGAAAGATAGACAAAAGTTGGTCTTTGGTTAATTGGTTTCTGAAATTTAGGATGTATTTGATAGAATCCATAATAAGGATAGGATGATGCGAGGAAGATGAGGAATTGACCAAGTCGTTGGCAATGTTTTCAGTAAAGAATTTCACCACATCAACAAGAACGTTGGTGGAAGTTACTCCAATGTTGGTAATTGAACCTTTGGACGCCAAAGAACTGAACAAGTAGATGGCCAAGTCCTTGTTTTGCCAGTTGCCAGACTGAGATTCATTCAAGAACTTGTCTACGTATCTCATTACCGTGGCGGTCAACAATTCATTATTGACATCCTTCAACTCCCGTAAAAAATCAGTAGCTGACTTCCTTCGGGAATCGAACTCGCTACCTTCCAAGTCGATTCTCACATAGTTAATAGGATCATCCTCAAACATTTCCAAATCGCTATCTCTGATGATAATGTTGGGCAAGATAATTTTGTTCAAAATTTCTTCCAAACTGTTTTCGTTGTTGAAGAATTTGCTGTAGCTGGATATCTTGATTATGGAAGTTAAAAACTGCAAGCACTTTACAATTAACAAGTCGAATTTTGTCTGTTTGGTTATGAAGTTTGTGATTAACTGCCAGATAGTGGTGATGAAATTTTCAATCAATGGCTGAAAAACTTCTGTGTACCGAGTTAAGTATAAGTTTACCAATTCAATAATCGAAGTTTTAATTTTAATCAAATTGTCGACATCTTCATCGTTCGAGCTGTCGGTGATTGCCGGATTCTCGTACACAAGATACTTGTGCATGATTTTCATCCCTGAAACCATGTTATCTTCAAAAAATTCAGGAATATCTTGACAATTCAAATCATAATAAATTTGAATCAACAACAACAAGTTCTCCAAATACACGTTCAATTGACCAGCATCGCTGCATACACCAATCAACTCATCCACACGAGTAAGTAACGTCATAAACGGTTGGGCAAACTTCTCCAAAACCATCTTTATCTCCAAGAATAGCTCATCACTACGGAATAATGGTCTCCATTTCTTAAAAATCGAATGACTCACCAACAAAATCGACTTGTTGGACTTAAAGTCGGTGTCACTAAATTTGGATATCAAGTCATCAATCAAATTCATCCAATTATGAGGGAAATCCAGCTCAGCAATGATAGATATACATTCACCAACCTGGATTTGCAAGTTATTTGGTAGCAAAACCATGATATTCAAAATTTCCAACTTAATATAGCCAATATCCTCTAATGGTAATAGATAGTCTCCATTTTCATTGACCCATTTTCGTCTGATCAAGTTCTTCAAAAAGATTACTGCCGATAATCTGATAGCGTTGGGGACATTTGTCGACAGAATAATCTTTAACAAGTTGACAGAAAACTCCCGTTGAGTTTCTATCAGCCGCAACTGTTGTTCTGCCTCTCTGGCAAACTGAGGGGACAATGATTGCTCCAAACAACGAGCAATGGCCTCGATGTTGTTGTCAGCCATCTCTGAAAAACTTCCTAATGGATTCCAGGATTAAGACTGCGCGTATGATGGAGACACGACGATATTTCAGAAGAACAAGAGTTGGGGCCGGGGACCGGTTGGTTGGTTCTGGAACTCTGTAATTTGCTGGGATAAGGAGAGGTATAGACCACCGACGGATAGGTCAATTCAAGACTAGAGATAGGCCAATTTGCACAAAAAACCACGAATAGAACTTGTCATTTCTACAGTTTCTCAAATCAATTTGATGGATAACTTGCTTCAGATCACCTTGTTACTGCTTTTAAAAAGCATTGGCTACTTGGAAATGTTCAGATCTTGTTACAGGGTCATATATCAATTGACAATACCATTTTAAAGCCGTAAGGTTATTTAACAAGAGTAAATTCTTTAATGTTAGAGCAACTACAACCTTGATGATATACTTAAGAACATGCTCTACAGTCTTATAGTTTATTCATTATTGGCCATTATCGCTTCCTATTATCGCTTTGCCACTATTAATTTATGGGCATTTCGTAGCAGAACTTTTTGTTTACGTTGCACAGCCAAAAACGAATGTACAGAATTTAAGTATATGTACTAATTCTAGATCAATACTGTACTATCGTTATAGTGCTTTCAACAGTGGCCGATTCACTTTATACAGCGACAATGAAACCATAAGCTCCGGCTCTAGCCATTGGCAAGGACCAAGAGTTATTGAGCCAATAGAGGACTATAGCACATCTGACTTGAATCCAAACACATAAACAGTATTCAAAGCCTTCAGTTTAAGTGCGAGTCGTTATCTTTATTCTAACAGCCATTTGTGAAAAATGGTATCAGTGGCGTTTGTTTGTACCGGTAACATGTACGTAGACCTCAGAAGCCAACACCAATCACCTATGAAGTGGTACTAACGACAGATGCCGGTCACCGATGGCGGAAGCGATCTTTAAGCAGAAGGTGAAACTGAATGGACTCGAGTCCAAGTTTGATAAAATCGACTCTTTTGGCATTTTTGGGTTCCACACCGGCGACAGTCCCGATTCGAGGTCTGTCAGAACATGCCACAAACACGGAGTGCCGATACACCACCAATCACAGCAAATTTCTCGGCAGGATTACTATAAGTTTGACTACTTGTTGGCGATGGATGACGGCCATTTGCTGACGTTGGTCACTGGCAAGCCAAAAGACAGTAAATGTGTGGTGAAATTGTTCGGGGAGTGGAAAACGGATGATAGCTTGGACCGGGTTGTGGTTGACCCGTATTATAGTAACATTAAAGCGTTTGAGTATAATTTCCAGCAGTTAAGTCACTTTACTGACGTATTTTTAGAGAGGGAATAGGTAAGTAGAAAGTCACTGGATCAAAGCTGGAGTAGAATAGAGTAGAACGTCACTAGATCAAGCTAGAGAAGAAAATATACCGGGCCAAAGTTAGAGTAGAAAGTCACTAGATCAAAGCTAGAGTAGAATAGAATAGAGCAGAAAGTACTGGATCAAGCTAGAGTAGAATAGAGTAGACAAGCACTCAATAAACAAATAGTTCCTAAACAGATTCAAGGAGCAATAGAGTTGACAGAATATCCTCAACCACGAAGTAGTGATGCCAACTACAACGACGTGTCCACAATATCCAAGACCAACTGAATCAAGCCCATAAATTACAATCTCTTTTCTCTCCCTAACCTGCCACGATAATCCCGCACCAGCCTCCCCCTGATCGCCCCAACTTCGCCTAACCCTCACCGCCACGGCTCCCTGCCAAACCTCAATCTCCTCAATAATCGCGAAAACTTCAATCTTCGTTCGATGATACTATGAGCAACCGCAAGTTACAACAAGAGTTCGACAAAACTAACAAGAAGATCGCCGAAGGGTTGTTGCTCTTCGACGACGTGTATGATAAAGCATTGACTACCGAGCTCAGCTCCCAGCGAGACAAGTTTGAAGGTGACTTGAAGAAAGAAATCAAGAAACTACAAAGACTAAGAGATCAGTTAAAACAATGGTTGGGTGACACTTCGATCAAATTGGATAAAAGCTTATTGCAGGACAACCGAGGTAAGATTGAAAACGCCATGGATCGATTCAAGGACTTGGAAAAGATCTCGAAAATCAAACAATTTTCCAATGAAGGATTGGAGTTGAGTAGTAAGAAGCGATTACCCAAATTTGGTGATGCCAACGAGGAGAAGAAGGAAGAGGCAGTAAATTACATCAGAGATGTTAAAGATCAGCTTTCTAGCCAGAACGAATTGTTGGAATCTGATGTTCACCACTTTGCTACTCAGTTAAAGAAAGTTAAAGCTTCCAATAGTTATTCCTTGACAAACCAGATTGAGGAACATAAAAACAAAATCGAGAGAAACAATTTCCATTTGACCCAATTAGAGCGGATTTTGCGTAGTTTGGAGAATGAGCAGTTGAAACCTGATGAGCTAGATGCCATAAAAGATGATTTGGAATACTACGTTGAAAACAACCAGGAGGATGAGGATGGAGTCTATGATGATTTCTATGACGTATTGAATCTCAGCGAAGACCACGATGTCCATGGGACGTTGATGAGAGAGAAAGAGGAGAGGGAAGCTCAAGAGAGAGCCGACGCCGAAGCTCAAGAGCTCGCTGAAGCCGAGGAAAACGCCGAAAGGGAGAGAATTGAGCAGGAAAACGCCGAAAAGGAGAATTCTGAGAAGGAGAAAGAGAATGCTGAAAAGGAAAAAGCAGAAAAAGTGGAAAAAGAGAAAAAGAAGAAGCCAGTCAAATCTTCAACGGAGATCCCTAATGCCTATGCCAGTGGTACTACTATTGCTGAAGCTGTTAGTGCTGGTATCAGCTCTCCTAAAGTGGTAGCGGTCAACACCAACGGAAGCTCTTTAGCATCATTACCAGTTGCCTCTGCAGTGGCTACAGCCGCATCTACAGCCGCAACTATCGCTGCCACCGCCACAGCCCACATCAACGGGAATATTTCCGCCAATACGTCGTCTTCCACCGTGAATACTCCTTCGTTAGGTAATGCCACTCTCACCTCACCATCGAAGCCTCCTGGGTTGTCGTCGATTACTAAGTCGTCGACTAACTCTCCCGTGACAACAGAGTCTGAAACGTTCCTTGATAGTATGCCCAAGTTATCGCAATTGAGCCACACCCGATTGAGCCACCCATTGCCGTTTAGGGATATCAGTAAGCAGTTGAACCAATCGTTGTTTGACAGTCCCGATTCATTTGATGCTGAGCGTCCAAGAGAATACAATCCTGTGAATGTTCACCCTTCGTCCATCGACTACCCTCAGGAGCCGATGTTTGAATTGAATACCAGCAGTGTTGTGTCGAAATTTGACAACGATACTTTGTTCTTCTGCTTCTATTATGGCGACAACTTGTCCAAATATCACAGTTGCAAAGAATTGGTGAAACGGGGATGGTTATATAATGTGAAGTTACATCAGTGGATCATGAAGGATGATAAAACCAACGACTACAAATACTTCGACTATGAGAAGACGTGGTTGGTGAGAAGAAGGGAAATAGAATTGAGTGGCAATGACATTGAGAGATTCATATAGGCAGAAGAAGTTAGAGTGTAGCGAATAAGTAGTTAATAAAGAGACCGAAGAGGTAGAAGAAATATTGCAGGGTGTACAGAAATGCTGAAAACGTAGCATTGGAAGATCAGAAGAGTGTTCTTGAGAGAATAATGGTATGCAGTGTTTGTGTATGTGAGAACGTCCAAAGACAAGAGACCAATATCACCAAGATCAAAGTGAAAAGTCTCAATGATGTAGTCAAGAACGGTTTTGAAATAGAAGAAGACTTTCAGAAGGGAACACAGTAATATAAGTCACAAAATGTAGTCAAGAACGCTTCTGAGCATACACAGCCAAGTCGTGGAAGAGGAGACGTGGAGAATTATGAACCCCACGATTCAATAAAGTAATCAGACGCAATTGTATAATGATTGAAGACTGTCAGCAAAGAGAAATCCAACCAAACACAGTAAAAGTTCAATACAATGAAGATCACAAACGGATAGTAAACTGAAAAGTTTGTCGTATCAAGAATTAAATGTATTAATAGTACAATGGAGAAATGAAAATAATACTTACCGAATGCATAAAATGTAAGACGGAATACAGAACCGAAAAAATAACTAAAAATAGACCAAACATACCGATTCAAAACCCCAAGCCTGACAACATCATCTCCAGTGTAGACTGCCATCACAACCCCATCACCGTCTCTATCGCTCTTCCTATCGCATGCGACATTCCCCCCTGTTTCACCACCGTATGAAAATAGGCCGAAGTGGCGATGCCGTAGCACGGGCCGCGACGAGGATAGCCCTAAACTCTCCTTAGCGAAACCTCCGCGATTTCACATTTCAATTCTAAGGCGTTTAACTTTGTTTCACACCACCAATGTCGACGATAACGTTTGCTTCCGCTGGTGCTACGCCAGTACTATACCCTAGGGAAGGGTCTCTGTCGACTGCTACCGACAGCAACGGCTGTGTGATCTGCCCTTCGTCCACTCCTGAAGGACCCACTTGTGAAAAAGGATTCGAGAAGTTGTTAAGGAGCCCAACTTGTAATCAGTGTGCTGAGTATTACTGTGAAAAGACCAGCGAGGACGGAAACAGTCCACCAGTAGGGGGGATTGTTGGTGGGGTTGTCGGTGGTGTGGTAGCGCTTTTGATTGTGGGGCTATTGTACTACTTTCTCGTGTGGAAAAAGAGCCACCCTCACTTAGATGATGAAGAAGATATCGTAATGAGCGATTTGGACGGCGAGGGAGACGACAAGGCAAGTTTCAGTAACGACAGTAACAATATTGACAATTCCAATGATACCCTGGGGTCAGTGGGCAAAGAAATCGACGCCCGAGCCCCTCAAACGAGACCGCAAACCAGACGAGTCAACTCCAATCCCTCCGCCAACACCGCTAGTCGGAGGTTGTCGTCGTACGAGTCGTTTACCCGACCACAGAAGGTGGGCCAGCGCAAAACCGCCCAGATTCCTCGCCACAAGCAGGCAGGAAGGCGACAGTTGAAGAGCAAGAATGTCATCAATAGTACCGGTGGTTATGGTCAGGCCAACTCGCCCTATCTCGACCCCAACTCCAGCAATCGGAATTCCATAGCCACCACCATATCCACCACCAATGCTTCAAATATCTTGCCTATTGCTTATATTCCTGGAGTGACAGTGCGGCCGACAAAGAACAATACCAAGTCGATCTATTCCTACGAGACCGATTCGATTTTCTCTGATTTGAATACCATTGAAAACGCCTCAATTATCGGCGATATCATGAGGGCCAATTATCAGGAACCGGAGGTTACTGGCTCCGACAGCACTAACGACAAAAACACCATGACCGCCATAAAAGCCCAACCTCGATTGGTCAGTGTCGATAGAATCGACGAGGAGGACGAAGATGAGTTTTACCAGATGAGCGATAATGACGATAACGACATTACTGAAGGAAAATCTGCCTCCGACCACGACAAAACCTCGGGAGTGGTGACGACGACGAGACCGTTGAATGACAGTACGTTGAGCAACATATCCCAGGCAAATATTGATAGCGACGACAGTGATGTTGACTCCGATATTGGTGAGATCCAGCGTGCCACCAGCATTCGTCGCAACCAGCAGCAGGTGAAGCAGGTGACTAAGGAGATTCCTCTAGATATCGTCGACATGGGCAAACCGCCAAGAGATAGTGATAGTATGATGGAGAGTAACGGGTCGTTTGTGTTGGATGTGGAAATAGACAAGCGAGAGAGTGGTAATAGTGGGGAACAGAGCCCGTTTGAGGATCCTTAGGATAAGGTAAATAGATGTAGGATTATAATAGAAGCTGACGGTATCAGTGCACTCGCTTTAGATTTGTAGTTTGATTCTGTAGTATGTCAAGACGTCATGGTAAACACCATCAATGGCGATGTCGTCAAGACGTCTTGGTAAACACCATCAATGGCAATGGCATCAAGACGTCAATGGTGTAGTTGAATGGATAATGCGGGTCTCCAGCCCAATCTAGATCCAAGCCCATGAGCTATCCGTCTCATCGACCGCTCCTAACCATTAAGCCGCAGAACTCTTATCCAGACATCCCAACCCAAATCAAAGCCACTTCCATGCCCTGAATCGATTCTAACTCTCTGTCTAAATATCTCCGGAGTGTCGTGTACTGCGCAGATCAGAGCTAACCGGCGAAAAAATATGACGAACTCCAACTCAACTCAATTCTCATTTCTACGCGTGTTTCCACTGTCTCCACACCACGGTGAAACCATCCACCATCTCCCATCCACTATTCACCATCCACCTTCCACCACCCTCCCCGTTACCTCACCTCCAGCCCTCTGCCCCCCACCACCCTCTCACGCTTCCCCAGTCTTCGCACTTCGGCCTTCCCTCGCCCAACCCTCGCCCAAAACGTTTATGTTGGAGCTGCAAATTCCATCGCATTGGCCCAACATCCTCCTCCTTTCCTCGACCCCAGGGTACCACCAGTGGTGGGCCGTTTTGCGGCGGCGCCCCTGACGGGGCCTCTATTTAGATTTTCGCCCCCCACCCCCTTGGCCATCTTCGCCACTGTTTAATTACCCTCATTAATCAGTGGTCGGGCAATAAATCGGTAATGGCGCTCTGCCCTCTCGCACCCACACCTTATAAATAACCTCAGTTCGCCCGATTCTCAACATTTTAATTCCTAAAAACTTTGGAAACCCCCAGAACAGAATCAGACTATGAGTGATCTTGATCAATTAGCTGTCGCTACCATTAGAACCTTGGCCGTAGACTTGGTCAATGCTGGAAATTCCGGTCATCCTGGAGCTCCTTTGGGGTTGGCTCCTTTGGCTCATGTGGTGTTTAAGAATATGAAATTCAACCCCAAGAACCCCAATTGGCTCAACAGAGATAGATTTGTCTTGAGTAACGGTCATGCTTGTGCGTTATTGTACACTATGTTGTTTTTGTACGGTTACGACTACACCTTGGAAGACATCAAGGGGTTCAGAAGTCTTAATTCCAAGACTCCGGGCCACCCTGAAAAGGGCCATTGTCCTGGGGTGGAGGTTACCACTGGTCCTTTGGGTCAGGGGATCTCAAATGCTGTTGGTTTGGCTATTGCCCAGAAGCAATTTGCTGCTACCTACAACAAACCCGACATTACTCTTTCCGACAGTTACACTTATGTGTTCCTTGGTGATGGTTGTCTTATGGAAGGGATTTCTGGTGAAGCTTCGTCTTTGGCTGGCCATTTGCAATTGAACAATTTGATTGCCTTCTGGGATGACAATCAGATCTCCATTGATGGTTCTACCGAAGTGGCATTCACCGAAGATGTCGTGGGTAGATACAAGGCTTATGGCTGGAACGTTTTGGAAGTCAAAGATGGAAACACCGATTTGGCTGCCATTGCCAACGCTATCACTGAAGCTAAGAAGTCTACTGACAAACCTACTTTGGTGAGAGTCAAGACCACCATTGGTTACGGTTCTTTGGCTGCTGGTTCTCACTCTGTCCACGGTGCTCCATTGAAATTGGACGATATCAAACAATTGAAATCTCAATTTGGCTTTGACCCTGAAAAATTCTTCAATGTTCCTCAACAAGTGTTGGACTACTACAAGGAACATGTCAGTGAAAACGCCAAGGTTGAACAGCAATGGGATCAAACTTTGGCTACCTACAAACAAAAGTACCCCGAATTAGGTGCTGAAGTACAAAGAAGATTAGACGGGAAATTGCCTGAAGGTTGGGAAAAAGCTTTGCCTTCCTTCACTCCTGCCGACAAAGCTGTGGCCACAAGAAAATTGTCTGAAGGGGTCTTATCGGCTTTATACCCAGTTATTCCTGAATTAATTGGTGGTTCTGCTGATTTGACACCTTCCAACTTGACCAGAGCTGCTGGTTCCGTTGATTTCCAACCTCCTTCTACCAAATTGGGTGATTACAGTGGTAGATACGTTAGGTATGGGGTTAGAGAACACGGTATGGGAGCCATTTTGAACGGGATTGATGCCTTCGGTGCCAACTTCAAGGCTTACGGTGGTACTTTCTTGAACTTCGTTTCTTACGCCGCTGGGGCCGTGAGATTATCTGCGTTATCTCAGCAGCCAGTCACTTGGGTCGCTACCCACGATTCCATTGGTTTGGGAGAAGATGGTCCAACCCATCAGCCCGTGGAAACTTTGGCTCATTTCAGAGCCACCCCTAATGTGTCTGTATGGAGACCTGCCGATGGTAATGAAGTCAGTGCTGCCTACTATTCTGCCATCTCATCCAAAACCACTCCTCACATTTTGGCTTTATCTAGACAAAATTTGCCTCAATTGGAAGGTTCTTCCATCGAAAAGGCTACCAAGGGTGGTTACACATTAGTTGACGCTGGTAAACCCGATTTGATCATTGCTGCCACCGGTTCCGAAGTGGAATTGGCTGTCAACTCCGCTAAGAAATTAGGTGAAACAGGTGTCAAGGTCAGCGTGGTATCGATTCCTGACTTCTTCACTTTCAACAGCCAATCTGAAGACTACAAATTGTCGGTGTTACCTGATGGAGTGCCCATCTTGTCCGTTGAAGTGTTGAGTCCATTCGGTTGGTCTCAGTACTCTCACGAACAATTTGCTTTATCCAGATTTGGTGCTTCAGGTAAAGCCACTGATGTTTACAAGTACTTGGACTTCACTGTCGAAGGAGTTGTTGAAAGAGCTACCAAGACTATCAACTTCTACAAGGGTAAGGATGTGGTGTCTCCTTTAAGAAGAGCTTTTTGAGTATTAGAGGGCTATTCTACGTCGAATAGATAGTGTTTTTGATTTGCCTCTGAAGATGTTTATGCGTTTACGCTAACCTGTAAACGCCTCTGTCCCAGTAACCACAGTATTTCCTCATTTAGAGTCAGTCCTACACAAAGAAGCTTATCAGTAGATTTGAGATAAGATCCTGCGAGAACTCTTCGGTTAGATTGCCAAAAACGGTATGGCCATCTCGAATTCTGTCAAGAGACGTGCCTCTTACGTCGACCCGAACATAAGTCTTCATAGAAACTTTGGAGTTGTATGACAATACAACGTAAACAGAAACAAATCAAAGTACTTTTCATTTAACATAGACACATAACTAGCTAGCCTAAAACGGCAGTAATTTTGCATTTAACTAGGCGTAGTAGATCCGGAAGTACATCTACCTGGAGGTATCAACGACATATCTTCCCAAAACTCTACCAGCTTTCAATTCTTCAAAAATCTGTGGCAATTCTGATAATCCAGCGATTTTGATGGGGCATTTGATCAAGCCTCTAGCAAAGAAATCAATGGCTTCAGCAGAATCAGCTCTGTTACCGACGTAAGAACCCTTGATTTGAATGGACTTAACCACGGAGTCAAAGACTGGAGCTACGACCTTGGCTCCAGCAGGTAATCCAACTAATACGACAACACCGGTACTTCTAACGTACTGCACCGATTGAGAAATAGCCGATTCAGCAACCGACACATTGATGACACCATGAGGACCCCCATCAGTGGCTTTAATGATTTCAGCCACGAGATCTTTGGATTTAGTGAAATCAGCGTAGTATTCTGCACCCAAGGACTTGGTGAATTCACCCTTCTCTTCGCCACCGTCAATGGCCAATACCCGCAACCCCATTGCTTTGGCATATTGAATGGCCAACGATCCCAAACCTCCAGCAGCACCGGAGATAGCGACCCATTGACCAGCAGCCAAATTAGCTGTCTTTAAAGCCTTGTAAACGGTAATACCAGCACACAAGATAGGAGCTACCTGAGCCAAATCGGTACCGGGAGGAATTCTAGCTGCTTGTACCGCATCGGCAGTAGCATATTGTTGGAAAGACCCGTCATGAGTAGCACCAGACAAGTCAGCTTTAGCACAATTGGACTCATTACCATTGTTACAGAACTCACAAGACATACAGGAACCATTCAACCATTTGACTCCTGCCAAATCCCCCACTTTCCACCCCGTAACATTCTCCCCCATGGCCACAACCACCCCTGCCCCTTCGTGACCCCCTACCAATGGCAACTTGTTTTGCAACGGCCAATCGGCAGCGTGCACATGAATGTCGGTATGACAAACCCCCGAGTATTTGATATTGATCAACAACTCATTCGATTTTGGCGTGGGTACAGCGATATCTCTATACTCCAAAGGACCTTTATCAGTGTCAAAGACAATAGCTTTTTGGATTTTGGGAACAGACATTATAGTTCGATTTATGTTTAAAGAATATCTTCCAGGAAAATATTTCAATTGGTTTATTAATGGAGAAGCAAATTTAGGATACATCGAGGGCTTTTTATATTTTTCACCTCAAGGGGAGGGGGTGTTGGATATTTTAACCCTCTGTTGATGGTGTCGACATTTGCTTGAAACGAATTGGGCCAACGGTACTAAATCAGTTGATTTAGTGCGTCAACTGATTTATGCCGGGGAACGGCCGATCTTTCTTAATTTAATTTTAGCCTTAGGGGAAGGGTTCAAGGTGAACGGTACTGACAGCCTTCATCGTAGTGGTTACCAGTGTATTCGATGAGAAGACCACCTTCTAATGGCCGGTCTATTGCTCTCCTCCGTCATCTCTGGTTATTTGCCCAGAGAGTTCGGATTTTGCGCACCCCCTAATGGTTTCGTAATCGCATACACGTCGTGCCGGACTTAGGCCAGGATTGGCCCCAGCCGGCGGTAGATTAATGCCGCAGCGTCCCACCGCATCAGGTGGTCTTTTGGGGTATCACCTGATGGTTTCCCAAGGCGGATAAAGTAGTGCAGAACTATTGCAAACGGAGTGGCTGCGTCCGACAGCTTGGTACAACAAACTTCGCAACGACAGTCCCCACTTCGGTAGATGGTGTTGAGTATATTGTGTATCGCCTTGTTGGTAGGATGATGCTAAACTCCAGAAGGTATGTTCTGGCACGGCGCGGGCTCACGACCTAAAGGCTAAACTCCATAATCTCGTGAAAAATCCTTCTGGTTTAAGCAATGGCCCTGGGGTCTCGGAGTTGAAAGTGCTGGCGTCATCGATCGAGGCGATCGTCTATGCCGAATCTCGGAGTCAAGCGACCCTCGGAGTAAAGTTTGAGAATGGGGCACTCGGACTATGGCGGAGGTGTCCGCTACTTAACCCCAGATTTGGCTTTCGGTTGGTATGTTGGGGCAATGCAGTTAGGGGTATGACAGTGTCTAACTCCGGAAAACTAGAGATTTGTTTGGCATGTTTCCGGTGAACATTAAAGTAATAATGTTCTCCTGGAGTTTAGTCTGGTAGGCGAAAAGGGAAGAGGGTATTGAGGATTGTTGTCACTGTAGATTCATATGTAAGAGGTAATGTAGTTTGATGTATTAGAGTACGTTAGAGCAAACTATCTTGTGTTCTGCTTTTGTTATTGTCGGGGTAATGACTGTTCTCTGGTCTATTATAGAGTACGTAGTGGGATTGCAATAAAGCATTGATTATTCTATATCCGGATTTTTTTGGTTTATCTTCGATTCTAGTTCGTTCTTATTTTCACTTGACGGTTCGGAAGCAGCGTATTAGTTCTGGGTGTACCTGATGCAAAGAGGGTCTGATGTGAACTCCAATATACTAGTTGCTAGTTTCAATCGTCCGTTACACGTAAAGAGTAAAACATTTCTGTCGATACTTTGGGGTTTATCTACGAACCGTAACTTCATAAGTCCGAACAGGATCAAGTATAATCGTAGAAGACAATAATTTTATCTACAATTTTGTGATTTTCACATCGTTTTCTAGAATATTTATTCCTCTGAAGATATCAAGCATCCTTAAGATAGTCAAGCTCAAATGCCCCAGATCAAGCTTTGGGCAAGGAATATTGACTTGGTGCCTTGCACTATTGATTTCTCTTGGATTCTTGGAGTGTTATGTTGATTACGTGTAGACCGCACATGCTTTTGCAGCTAAGATGATTTCAGGTACTTCTTATGTATCGTGTCCATCTTGAAATCCCAGGGCTGGTGGATAATGGACTAAAGTACGTGTGGAGCTCGTAAATTATTGTTTCGTTTCTTACATCCCAATGAATAAACCTTCCTAGAACTCGACTACTCTGATGGCCATCTTCGGGGAAATGCTTGTAATACGAAATAGACCACTTAGAAAATCCCACACTCCGTGCAGCCCATACAGCAGAGAGAAAATACGCATCATATCTCCTTCAACGATTTCCTCTTCAACCTTCGCTCATATCAAAGAAGTGATAGATAGCGAAACGGCACGTTTATGTTTATTCATACCCTACGTATTAGTAATAATTCAATGGCCTAGGATCCCACTTCTCGTCCTGGATGAAATCAATCAAGGTTTTCGAACCCGTCTGTAACAACGGATGGCCACTAACAACACTTAAAAACTTCTCCAAGCCCTGTCTCCTTTTTTCGATATTCAAATCATCAAACTTGTTGGAGCTCAACAAAATCTTTCCTGGCAATGAGGGTATTATCACCCGGGACGTCTCGGTTTCTAGGATCTGTTTTAGCCGAACAAAATCGGAGTACCGTCTTCTTACTCGACTTTGACGTTTTTTGAATGCTGGAATATTTGTCTTGTTGTTAGTATAAAAACCAGTCACAATAGCGAATGTGTTCACCATCGCTCGATCCTCAACTGTTACATACTCTGCAAACGACTTCGTAATCAGTGAATACTTCTCGTCCATAATTGTGGGTTTGGGGGTTACGAACCTAATTGTTAGTAGCGATCAAGTGAAAAACTTCTTGACTTACATACTTCTATCTCGAGAAAGTTTTCGGGCTCTCCGTATAGTTCATTGAATGACTGTGACTTCCGCCGATTGGTATTAATTACGTCACTTATGGGCTGGAATGGTTTGGACATGATAACGTTTCGCACTTCCTAAAACAGACACTCCATGAAATCCTGTAAGCGATAAAGAGGATACAAATATGGTTCTAGACACTACTAAGGGTTATTTTGTAATGAGTCTGGGGTCTCAGTATTCCCAATGACTATGTGGGGATGTCGTACTCCTATCAGGTCTTGAAAATACGTATTATTGAACAGTAGCTGTAATAGTTACTAGATGAAACCTTCAACCGTTATAACTTGAATGTGGTAAAACAGCTCTAGTTGATGTACTAGAAGATAGTCAACTACTTGGGTTGAAACGAGGTATCACGGATGATCGAGCAAATAATTTGACATTGACATTATCTCTACTGCCACTATATCAATGTCTTTTCTCCACCGCCCTTTATTCTCAACATAGTCCAAATCTTCTTTCAATATCTAATCTTCTCTCAATATTGTCCAAATTACACTGTCCAATCAATATCAGTCAATATTCATCAGCACTACGCAATAGTAACCACCGACTCCTTGAAATCCAACCCAAACCGGTTTCAATGAATATAAACTAACTCAACCCCCATCAAAATCTACGTACTAACCAATCATCTACCACTAATTTGACCTCTGTTTTTGCGTGCTATTGTTAGTTGACATTGACTTAACTATAGTCCTACACATTCTACAAGGGCAGAAAACCAAACTAGGGCCACGAGCCGTACCTCCCTATTCTCCTCCCCCACTTCCCTGCAAACGACCCTCGTAACAAACTGCTCGACCGTCATTCCCTCTAGGCTGCAAAAATTCCCGGTTCATTAACCACCTAGCCGGGTAACACTTTTAAAACCCTCCGAAGCTAATCTGCTCACTCTTTTTGGGGAAATGTACCGCCTCGCCGCTTAACCATCTCGGTAAGTCTTCTAATCAAAGGTGGGGCGTAATCTTTCTCGGTTCTGTTAGTAATCCATGGGTTCCCCCACCTCATCTCAGGTTTTATTTTGCATTCTCGAGCTTCTCTACCGCAACTTTCTTTCCCCATAGGCCCTTTGTGCCATGTCCATCCCTGGCCCTCTTCTGCCCCCGAACTCCCCGTCGTCCCATCGAAAAACCCTCGTAGGATGTGGCCAACGGTTGATGTCGTGTGTCGGCGGAACGTTTAATGGAAATCGATGTCGCATCGTGGGAATTTTCTCGCCCAGATACGAAATCTGGGGTATATATAAATAGTCATAAAGTATGAATCCTCAGTTCAGTAAAGATGGAACACTATAGTCTTGACAGATATGTCGAATCCGACACCAGGTTCTCCCGGGGGATGTGGGAGTTGAAAGATGGGGTCAAAATCAATTGGGCCACCGAAGCATTTAAGACGGTAGTTGAACCCGATCTGATCTACAGTTTGACGTCTACCAAAGTTTTGAGGGGCCGTGGAGACCAATTGAACTCTCCTACGGTATCGATGAAGTTGACTTCTCCTGCTGAGGGGGTTGTGGGAATGGAAACTTATCACCATTACTCAAAGTATGTCAACAATAAGGAGCCCCGTTTCGAGTTAAAGGCTACCAGCAGCGGTAATGTCTCTACCGCTAGCGAAAAGGATGGAGTGGCATCGTTGTCAACGGGGGAGGTTACTGCTTCCGTCACCACCAAACCTTTCAATGTCGATTTTTCCAACAACGACAAATTATTGACCAAGTTGGGCTTCCGCTCCGTCGGACATGTTTCCGATTCGAGATTTTCCCGTCCCGGGGCCACCGCTAACAAGGCTTCGACTTACATCACCACCCAATTGCACTTATCTGTGGGGGAGAAGTTGTATGGACTTGGGGAGCGTTTTGGGCCTTTCTTGAAGGGGGGTCAGCGTGTGGAAATGTGGAATGAAGACGGTGGGACCTCATCTGAATGGACTTACAAAAACGTTCCTTTCTACATGTCTTCTCGTGGATATGGGGTGTTTGTTGATAGTCCTTCTAACGTGGTGTTTGAACTTCAGAGTGAACGTACCACTCGTGTCAACATCACTGTGCCAGGTGAAGGATCGAGAATTTACATTATCAACGGTCCTACACCAAAGAAAGTGTTAGAACGTTACGCTAAATTGACAGGATACCCTGCTTTACCTCCAGCATGGACATTCGGGTTGTGGTTGACCACATCTTTCACTACTGATTACGATATCAACACGGTGTCGTCATTTTTGCAAGGAATGAAGGACAGAGAAATTCCTTTGAGAACCTTCCATTTCGATTGTTTCTGGATGAAGGGATTCCAGTGGTGTGACTTTGAGTTCGACCCTGAGTTTTTCCCTGACGCTAAGGCAATGTTGGCCAAGTTAAAGAAAGATTTCGACATCAAAGTCTGTGTATGGATCAATACCTACATCGGTCAGGAATCGGCATTGTTCAAGGAAGCTGACGCTAAAGGTTATTTGATCAAAAATGTTGACGGTTCTAGTTACCAAACTGATTTGTGGCAAGCTGGTATGGGGATTGTCGATTTCACCAACCCTGAAGCTTGGAAATGGTACCAGGATCAATTGGCTGCTTTGGTCGATTTAGGGGTTGACTCGTTCAAAACCGATTTCGGTGAGAGAATCCCCGTCAAGGACGTGGTTTACCACGATGGCAAGGAACCAGTAGCTATGCACAATTATTACACTTACTTGTACAACAAATGTGTGTTCGAGGTGTTGGAGAAGAAACTTGGAAAAAACCAGGCTTGTCTTTTCGCCCGTTCCACTACTGCTGGGGGCCAACAATTCCCCGTACATTGGGGTGGAGACTGTGAATCTTCATTCGAAGCAATGGCTGAATCTTTGAGAGGAGGTTTGTCGTTAACCTTATCGGGATACGGATTCTGGTCCCACGATATCGGTGGATTCGAAGGAAACCCTGATGCTGCGGTGTACAAGAGATGGTGTGCGTTTGGCCTTTTGTCGTCCCACTCTAGACTTCATGGTTCTGGTTCTTACAGAGTTCCTTGGAACTTTGATGATGAAGCTTCAGTGGTGTTAAAGAAATTTACCGACTTGAAAATTAGCTTGATGCCTTACATCTACGCTAAGGCTATTGAAGCTCACAAAGAAGCAGTGCCAGTTATGAGAGCGTTATTGTTAGAGTTCCCCGAAGACCACATTGCTCAAACTGTTGATACCCAGTTTATGTTGGGAGAATCATTGATGGTGGCCCCAGTCTTCAGTGCAGAAGGAGATGTGACTTTCTATGTACCCAAAGGTAAATGGTACGGCTACTTGGACGGAAAAATCAGAGAGACTGTTGACGGTAAGTACTTCAGCGAAGTACACGATTATAAGTCCTTGCCATTATTGGTGAGACCAGACTCAGTATTTGTATCTGCTGGTCCTACCACCAAGATTGATCGCCCCGATTACGCTTATAATGAAGAATTTTTGGTCAACATCTTCGAAGTCAGTGATAAAAAGACTGTCAAGATCCCCGATATCAACAAATTGGGTGAATATGTTGCTGAGATTACTGTTACTAAGTCAGCTAAAGGTTATGAAGTCACCAGTACCGGTAAAGTATCGAAATCTTACTATGTGAAGGTGCTTGGAGCTGAAGTGAAGAACGCAGGTGACAAGGATGCTTTTGGTAATACCATTGTGAAGGTATCTGGAAAGGCAACTATTGAGTTAGTTTAAATACATTTATGATAACATTTGCGTGTGTGGGCTTTTCTCCTGACTGTCTCTTGAATAGTGTAGATCCACAAGTATCATTTTGGGTTTATCCATGACGTAGCTGTTTCAGGGCAGAAAATTGATTCTCTATGAATTGACACTAAAAAAAACTCTTTAGCCAGACCCTTTAGACTGTTGACAAGTACACACACACTGTGCCTACACCTTCAGCTTACGTATTCTGCACCACTATTGGATGAAAAGGCTGGATTGGGACGCACAACTTTATTGGAACTTCAGAGAAAACGACTTTAGAGAAACGGAAAGACAATGTCAAAATTCTATATTAATGCAATTCTCATAACAATACAGCTCTCATAGAGAGATCAAAATGCTAATGACGCAAGGGATGAACGTTAATATGTGGAACATCATGGAGTTTGTCTGACACATCAGGAATCACGTGGGGCCAGCACATCACAGTGGTTATACCAATACCCCAAAGGGCAACGTAGGGAATTCTTCTGGCAATTAATGTAGTATAAGTAACTCTAGGAAGCATCTAATATTGGATATTTCGTGGGGAACCACAAGAAATTTCGGAGTATTTAAATGTCCATTCTGTTTGGCTGCAAAATCTGGTGATTTGAGAAATAACACCACTTCGGAAAGTTGCGTGATTTTGTAGGGAACCCCCTGATTGAGTCACTAAATGAGACTTTGTTGGGAGAAATCGTATTACGTCGCCAATGTAAGTTACTTCTTACCTTATCTTGAGTGATTACTTTGAATCTCTGGTTTCTGGGGTTGGCTATTTGAATTAGCCAGCACACGACCCAATACGACAAATATTGAATGGGTCAGATATGAACGGGTACGTTGTCGTAGGACGTTGTTGTAGTACGTTGTCGTTGTCGTAGGATGTTATCGTAGTCGTAGCACGTTATCGTAGTCGTATGTCCTGGTGGGAAATACTAGGAATAATCAGACCGGACCTTATAACAAAAAACAGAGTCAGAGCTTTCAACGATAACGAAACGTATATACACCAGCCTAATTCCACAATTTTAGTTTATCCAAATACTCTTGTTGAGCAGCAAAGGTATTCTCCACAGGCTCGGAGTCCCTCAACACAGCAACCCTCATGTTGGCCAACAAATTATGACCGGCATTAGAATGGGCATACACTGCCCCGTTGAATGCTTCGGTGGCATCTTTGCCCAAAGACGCTCTGATCAAAGCCTGGCCACCAGGATGCTCTTTGATGAAGCCTTTGACATTGTGGATTATTCCACCAATCAATATCAATCCCTCTTTCTTGGCTCTCTCATTGAAGTCTGCACGATCCCATACCGGCAACTCATTGACATCAGCACCCCATTTCAAGTTCTGCTTCAATTGGTTCAACTTCTTCTGCTGTTGCTGGTAAATCCCTTGGTCAATAGCATTTTGGCTGAATGTCCTCAAATTGTACGCCAACCCCAATTTGTGTAATAAATAAATGACAGCCTTGGTGGGATCATATTGGTACCATTTCAAGGCATTTCTGTAATCCGAAGGAAACTCGTGATGAAAATTGTGATATCCTTCACCAAAAGTCACGAAAGCAGTCAAGACATGATCTCTAGGAGTCCTCCTGTCGTCAAAAGGTTGGGTACCAATCCAGTGAGCTAAGGAATTGACACAGAAAGTGGCTTGTTGAATAACAAACGTCCTGATGATTCCAGCGTAGATATAACCACCCCACCAATCACCCCAGCCCAAACCGGCAATCAACGTAGGGAAAACGTAAGCCATCAACAACATGAGCGACAAGTAATGCTTATGTTGGAATTTGACAACGGGGTCAGCAGCCAAATCACTAATATCAGCTCTGGCTCTGTGTTTAGGGTTGGGAATCGATAACATCCATCCCATGTGACTGAACCAAAATCCCTGTTTGGCATCATAGGGATCCTTTTTGGTGTCAGTGTAACGATGGTGCACCCTGTGACTGTGAGACCACCACTTAATCGACCCCTGGATGGCCCCCGCCCCAAAAAGAGCAAAAAACCACTTTACTGAAGGACTCATGACGTAGGCGGCGTGAGCCCATCCACGATGATATCCCGCAGTGATGGAGAGACCGGAGCACACATACAACAAAAACCCCAATACCAAGGTGTACTTATGAGGGGCGTACAGGAAAGCCTGGACAATACCAAATAACGGGATAAACACCACCAAGATCATATTGAGCCAGTTGATGTGTTTGTACCAATTGGATAACGTCCATGGCTGTTCACTAATATGTTTCGTATGGTCATACTTTTTTGCTTCCAAGAAGTCCTTCTCAGCCAAAGTCAAATCCTCCTTGGCCTTGTTACTCAAGTCCATGGTCAACTGTTCAGCGGTGACTTCCACCAACGATTTAGTCCCCATCAATTTCCCTCCAATACCAGCAGCAACAATTCTGGGAACCTTTTTATTGGATCCGGCGGCAATGGCATTCAATGCCGTCAAATCAGCAATATCCAACTTATCTGACATGAGGCTGTTTTGGAAAAAAAAATCTTTACAGGATGTCAATGGGTTTTAAATTGTTGCAATTTTTTTGTTGGGTACCGGAAGGTGGCATGTCGTAGATTTTCTACGATAAGGGGTAAGGCGGGCCCGATGTGGCACGATGTTGGACCTAGGTCTCGCACCATATTTGGCAAAATGGTGGGAGAAATGTCGCGATGTGCTGCCAATATTGCATGGTAGGATCGCTACGCCTTGAAATCAAATTAACAAAGTTTAATCCGACGATGGTTCATGTGACAGAACTAGAAGGATAGGAGAGAGGCGATTTCATTGCAAGGGGAATATCAATGATCAAGGCTATTGTGGTGGCTCTGGAGCTACCCAGAGACTAAATCGCATCCCCGGGCAATGCCAACAGTTGGTGCGAGACCAATTGCACGACATTGGTCCTAGGGCAAGCAAAGCAACAGGTAAAGTGATGTAACCGATGACATGGCCAATACCACGATATCTCATTGTAAACGGAGAATGAAAAAGAGAATTCCTGTTGAGGTGTGATTTGGCAGCCAACATTTTCTTTCGCAGGTCAACAATTAGGTCCAGGATAAGGTAGGTCCTCCAGGATAAGGTAGTGATATGTGTTAGGGGCGTTGCATGGGGGCCAGGGGTGATTCATTGGTTTATTGGATCTCATTGTTTGATTAAGTTATTAGGTTGAATTCCATGTGATTAACTTCGATTATATAATCGAGATAGTTGATTATATGCAGATTGGATGTTGGAAGAGGCGTTACTCAGGAAGATGGATGGGTTTGTTGGTTTGAATATCGACTATTGGATTCCGGGGGGGGAATGTACTTTGGCAAAGTATTGCTTCTGATCACTTGGATATGGTACGTAAACCAATTTAGTGTCAATTGAGAGTCAATTGAGAGTCAATTAGTGCCAATTGAGAGCCAATTTAGTGTAGCCAATTAAAGTTCTGAGACGTCAGCAGAATGGTGACGTTCCTGGACATCAGCGAAGAGAGTGATACCAGCGAAGAGAGTGATACTTCTACTTTCAGATCACTGAGTGTAGAATTAACTACATCAGAGCCTTCACAGCGATAGCGACGTTCCTCGGCCGTTGTTGGCGAGAGAGTGATACTTCTAGTTTTCATTCAGTACCACCCCACAATCCTATCTCTCGCAGAATCTTGCTGGTTGCTATAAATTCCTTTACTTTGAATCTCCTCTATTTCTCCCCCGCCACCCACCTCATACACCTCACTGCAGCCTTGCGTACTCTCCCGCAGCTCAAGGTAGTATCCCCCGGCCAGTTGCCGTCGACACCACCGTACACCCACAAAAGCTAAAACCTCTCCAAACCAGGATTCCGGTGCACCGGTCGCAGTCATCAAAGTCTTCCAAAATCAACTGATAACTCTAGTTTTAATCGCCGCCAAATTGCCCTTCCAGTGGCCATTAGATTCCGAACCATTGTTCCGCTGTACAGTAACACCACTTTATCGCACCAGCAGTTATCGACGCTGTGGCAAAATCCAAAGTTTTCTCCCCTTATCTCCATTATAGGGGTACTCCACAATATTGGAAGATTGAGAAGTTGAAAAATTGACACAATTGACGGTTTCATGAGTAATTTCAAGCCCACGTCGCCAAAGACGACCAATGTACCCGAGAGAAACCCTTCGGTATCTCACCAGTCTAGTCATTCTAGTATCCATTCCCACGGCCATCTTGGACATCAACATAGCAATTCTAATTCGAGGAAACCATCGATTGTCGAGTTATTGAGTTCACCGCCTCCTTTGCCTCAATCGAACAACAACGATGACATTAATAGTTTCAACTTGTCCCGAAACAGCTCTGTAGGCAGTTCCAGGGGCGTTACCGAGTTGTACGACGTTCAATTGAGTGAATTGACGGAAAAGAGCAAGTTGATCAGTATTAATACCAGTTATTCTGTTCAAAAGGCGTTTGAAACGTTGAAACAACACAACTTGACCAGTGTCCCGGTTAGTATATCTACCGATACCAACGGAAACAACTTGATTAATTGCTTGACCTTTGACTATAGCGATTTAAATACCTATTTGTTGTTGATCATGAATAAGATCTCGTTGAAAGACTTGAGCCACGACTTCGAGGGGTTCTCCCAGGACAACTTCCACACCTTGGTGGCCAAGGCTAAGCGAGGCGAAGAAGTGCCTGTTGACTTTATCATCAAAATCCACCCCAAAAACCCCTTTATAAAGATCAATGAAGCAGAAACGTTATTGACGGTGATGGAAATCTTGGGCAACGGGGTCCACAGAATCGCCATAACCGACAACACCAACGAGATTATCGGGATATTATCGCAAAGACGGTTGATTAGGTTTATCTGGGATAATGCCCGGAGATTCAACAATTTAGAGTACTACTTTAACCAGTCGATTGAAGACTTAAAAATCGGCTCCACCAATCCTATCACGATTTACGAGGACCAGCAGCTAATCGAGGCGTTGTACAAGATGTTCAGCGAGAGAATCTCCTCGTTGGCGGTGATTGATCGTAAGGGGTTCTTGATTGGTAACATTTCCATTGTCGATGTGCAGAATATAACTTCCAGCCAGAACTCCCATTTGCTATTCAAGTCGGTATTGAACTTTATCAGTTACAATTTGAGCCAAAAGGGGATAGAGGAAGGCAAGGACCAATTCCCCATCTTTCATGTGAATAAGCTCAGTGGATTGGGCCGAATCATCGCCAAACTCGTGGCCACCCAGTCTCATCGATTGTGGATTGTTGACAGCCAGGGGATAAATTCAAGCAACGGCTCGGGAATCGACGATACTTTGAATAGTGACTTCGGTAAGCCGGGAAAATTGATCGGGGTGATAACGTTGACAGACATTATTGGGTTTTTGGCCTCGACCAAATCCAATGGGAGGATTGATCCCCAGTTTGCTAGAAATCAGAGAAGAAGGTCCAGCACTTCCACCAGAAGTTCTATGGACAATCAGGAGTTCAGGAAGTAGTTACAGGTGACTGTATTGGCCTATGTATAAGGCTGCGAGTTTAAGAGTTTATATAAGCTTTAATGTCAAATCCGCCTGTCTTGGTGTAGTTGGTCTTTGACTTGCACGTTGTAATCTTTTAAGCGTTAATGTTCTCATCGTCTCTGTCTCGTTATCAATCTCATCTCTCTGTTTCTGTCTCGTTATCAATCTCATCGTCTCTATGTCTATCTCATCATAAACCTAATCATAAACCTCAGCATAATCTCTATCTCGTTATCTACACCTCTCCAGTAGTAGTAACAATAACACGACATAAATCGCCTCTGACCCACCACCAATCTCCACGCCACCCTTTTCCCACCAACTGCCCCTAAAACTTCCACCACTAAACACATCTACTCCTACCACCACCCTCCGCCCCAATTCCCCCCATCGTCGCCCTGGTGCTACCGTGGTGGTCCCCACCACATACGACATTTTCTAGGGACTTCTCTCATCGCAAAAATTTTCAACTATAAATTACCTCGTTCTCCCCGAAAAAATTTTCAGCATTTAATTTCTAAATATGGGTAAAGAAAAAACTCACATCAACGTTGTTGTTATTGGTCACGTCGATTCCGGTAAATCTACCACCACCGGACATTTGATTTTCAAATGTGGTGGTATCGACAAAAGAACCATTGAAAAATTCGAAAAGGAAGCTGCTGAATTGGGTAAAGGTTCTTTCAAATACGCCTGGGTCTTGGACAAATTGAAGGCTGAAAGAGAAAGAGGTATCACCATTGATATCGCTTTGTGGAAGTTCGAAACTCCTAAATACCACGTCACTGTTATTGATGCTCCTGGTCACAGAGATTTCATCAAGAATATGATTACTGGTACTTCTCAAGCTGATTGTGCTATCTTGATCATTGCTGGTGGTGTTGGTGAATTCGAAGCCGGTATCTCCAAGGACGGTCAAACCAGAGAACACGCTTTGTTGGCTTACACCTTGGGTGTCAGACAATTGATTGTTGCCATCAACAAGATGGACTCCGTCAAATGGGACAAAGCCAGATTCGATGAAATTGTCAAGGAAACCTCCAACTTCGTCAAGAAGGTCGGTTACAACCCTAAATCCGTTCCTTTCGTTCCTATCTCCGGTTGGAATGGTGACAACATGATTGAACCCTCTGACAACTGTCCTTGGTACAAAGGATGGGAAAAGGAAACCAAAGCTGGTAAATCTTCAGGTAAAACTTTGTTAGAAGCCATTGACGCTGTTGAACCTCCATCGAGACCTACCGACAAGCCATTGAGATTGCCATTGCAAGATGTTTACAAGATTGGTGGTATTGGAACTGTGCCAGTTGGTAGAGTTGAAACCGGTATCATCAAAGCCGGTATGGTTGTTACCTTTGCCCCAGCTGGTGTTACCACTGAAGTTAAATCCGTCGAAATGCACCACGAACAATTGGAACAAGGTGTTCCCGGTGACAATGTCGGTTTCAACGTCAAGAACGTTTCTGTCAAAGAAATCAGAAGAGGTAACGTCTGTGGTGACTCCAAGAACGACCCACCAAAAGGTGCTGAATCCTTCACTGCTCAAGTTGTTGTCTTGGGACACCCCGGTCAAATCTCATCTGGTTACTCTCCAGTTTTGGACTGTCACACTGCCCACATTGCTTGTAAATTCGACACCTTGTTGGAAAAGATGGACAGAAGATCAGGTAAGAAATTAGAAGACTTGCCCAAATTCATCAAATCTGGTGACTCCGCTATCGTCAAGATGGTTCCAACCAAACCAATGTGTGTTGAAGCCTTCACTGAATACCCCCCATTAGGTAGATTCGCTGTTAGAGACATGAGACAAACCGTTGCTGTGGGTGTTATCAAGGCCGTTGAAAAGTCCGACAAGGCTGGTAAGGTCACCAAGGCTGCTCAAAAGGCTGCTAAGAAGTAGATAGCTAGTAATTGAGAGGTTATTTATCTGTTTTCCTGTTTTTCTCTTGTGGGTTCTCTCCTGGTTCTCCTGTGGATTATCTTGCAGATTCTCTTGTAGGTTCTCTCTTGTGGGCCCTCTTGTACGTCCTCTCTAGTAGTTCCTGGGTCTTGAATCCTGAGGCTGTCCCTGTCCCAGAGTGTCGCTGATGTCGCTGATGTCGCAATCCGTGTCGCGTCTCCTTATCTTCTGACTCGTTTCTTTAGGGGGTGTGCCATCCAATGAAGCAACCGTCCCCAATTCTCTCCAATTCACCCCTAAGTACCACTCCTCCACCACCCCAGCAGCACAACACCCTTTTACGCCCCAGGACCCTCCCCACCCCTAATTTCTGTTCCACCGCCGCCTGTTGTCGGTGTCCACCGCAAAGTTGACTCCGTTGGGTGACTCTGGTGCGAAAGTGACTTCATATAAAGCCAACCCATCAGACGTAATTATCGTTTACCAAAGGATTTTCACCACCACTGACGATGATTACAGCGAGAGTGGCCACCGCAGGGGCAGGGACGAGGCTCTCATCGATGGGGCGACACTTTCGCCCGACGTCGATGGGAAAACGGTCGATTGCTACTGCTAACACCTCCAGTGATAACTATCATGAGATATATAACACCTATAAGAAGGGGGATTTCGACAGCTTGGACACGTTTGTCCGTCGCCATATAGGGCCGTCGCCTGGTGAGGTGAAGAAGATGTTGAGCGACTTGGGATACGGCGATTTGGACGAGTTTTTGGCCAAAGCCATCCCGGAACAGGTTCTTTTCAAGCGGAAATTGGCCGTGGAACCTGCAGCCGGCTTCAGCGAGCTGGAGATGCTTCTGCACTTGCAGCAGTTGGCCGACAAGAACCGGATCGTCAAGTCTTTTATCGGTAAAGGCTACGCCGGGACTTTGGTCCCCCCGGTAATCCAGCGGAACTTGCTTGAATCGCCGGAATGGTACACCTCCTACACTCCCTACCAGCCGGAGATCAGTCAGGGGCGCTTGGAGAGCTTGTTGAACTACCAGACGATGGTGTCGTCGTTGACGGGGTTGCCCATGGCCAACGCTTCGTTGTTGGACGAAGGAACGGCTGCCGCCGAGGCAATGGCGATGTCGTTGCAGAACTCTCGGGGCAAGAAAAAGGTCTACGTCGTCGACACCAACTTGCACCCCCAGACGGTGGACGTGGTGGTGTCGCGGGCCAGTCATCTTGGCGTCACCGTGGTCAATTTGGACTTGACCACCTCCCACGGCCTCCAGTCGTTACAGGACACCCCCGACGTCTGTGGGGCGTTGGTGCAGTATCCGGGGACCAACGGGTCGATAGACGACTTTCGCCGGGTGGCAGAGGTTGTCCACCGCCACAAGGGGCTCTTTGCCGTCGCCACCGACTTGCTTGCGTTGACGTTACTCCGTAGTCCGGGGGAAATCGGCGCCGACATCGCCTTGGGGTCGTCGCAACGGTTCGGGGTGCCCTTGGGTTACGGGGGGCCCCACGCGGCGTTCTTCGCCACCACGGAAAAGCACGCCCGGAAGATGCCGGGGCGGATCATTGGGGTGTCCAAGGACCGCTTGGGCCGCCCGGCCCTCCGGTTGGCGTTGCAGACTCGGGAGCAGCACATTAAACGAGAACGCGCTACCTCCAACATCTGTACCGCCCAGGCGCTCTTGGCCAACATGGCGGCGATGTACGCCGTGTACCACGGCCCCCAGGGGTTGCGTAGCATCGCTTCCCGGGTCTATGGCCTCACCAAGGTGTTGGCCGACAGTATTTCCCACCACGAGGTCGTGAACAACAGTTTCTTCGACACCTTGACCGTGCGGCTCCTGGGGGTGTCTGCCGACTCGGTGGTGGCCCGGGCCCTCGACGACCACAATATCAACTTGTACAAGGTGGACGACACCACGGTGTCGGTGACTTTTGACGAAACTGCCACTCGGGGCGATGTAGAGGCGTTGGTGGAGGTTTTCGGTGGTGACAGCAGTCAATTACCACCATCTCTCCCCCAGTTTCCCTCCGATTTAACCAGATCCGACGCCATTTTGACCCACGAAGTGTTCAACAGCCACCACTCCGAAACGAAGATGTTGAGGTATTTGCACTTGCTTCAGTCCAAGGACTTGTCGTTGGCCAACTCCATGATCCCCTTGGGGTCTTGTACGATGAAGTTGAACGCCACGGTGGAAATGGCTACGTTATCTCTTCCAGGATTCACTTCGATCCACCCTTTTGCTCCTCCCGACCAGGCTCAGGGGTACAAAGAGTTGATTGAAGAGTTTGAGAAGGACTTGAACGACATCACCGGGTTCGCCGCTACGACAATGATGCCCAACTCCGGTGCCCAGGGTGAGTATACTGGTCTTTCGGTAATCCGCCGCTACCACCAATCGCGGGGGGACTCCGCCAGAGACGTCTGTCTCATTCCTGTGAGTGCCCACGGAACCAACCCCGCCTCGGCCGCGATGTGTGGCCTCCAGGTGGTGCCAGTGAAGTGCCGGGACGACGGATCCATCGATTTGGACGACCTTGAGCTCAAGGCAGGGCAGTACGCCGACCGGTTGTGTGCCATCATGATCACCTACCCCTCGACCTACGGCCTCTTCGAGCCGGGGATTCGCCTGGCCATCGATATTGTCCACTCCCACGGAGGTTTGGTGTACTTGGACGGGGCTAACATGAACGCTCAGGTGGGACTTACGTCTCCGGGTGATTTGGGAGCTGATGTGTGTCATTTGAACCTCCATAAGACCTTTGCCTTGAGTCATGGAGGTGGGGGGCCAGGTCAGGCTCCTGTGGGAGTTACTGCTGCCTTGGCTCCGTTTTTACCTCGCCATCGTCACCGTGGGGTTATCGAAAACCACTCTTCAGAGTCCATCAACGCCGTCAATTCCGCTCCCTATGGGCTGGCGGCGGTGTTGCCGGTGTCCTATGCCTACGTGAAGATGCTTGGGGCCCGGGGATTGCCATACGCTTCGTCGATGGCCATTCTTAACGCCAATTATATGATGACCAAGTTGCTGGGTCACTATAAAATCATGTTTGTCGGCAGCAGCTCCACCACCGCCACCCATTGTGCCCACGAGTTCATCGTGGACTTGCGAGAGTTCAAAGCGGTGGGGATTGAAGCCATCGACGTCGCCAAACGGCTCCAAGACTACGGGTTCCACGCCCCCACCATGTCGTTTCCGGTGGCAGGGACGTTGATGATCGAGCCTACGGAGTCCGAGTCATTGGAAGAGCTTGACAGGTTCGTCGCCGCCATGGTGGCCATCCGGGGGGAGATTTCCGCCTATGCTGCAGGGGAGCCCCGCGGTGGGGTATTGAAGAATGCCCCTCATTCGCTTCATGATATTGTGTCGTCGCTGCAGGAACTGTGGGACGCACGGGGATATACCCGAGATGAAGCTGCGTATCCTTTGCCCTACCTTCGTACGGCCAAGTGCTGGCCCACCGTGGCCCGGGTTGACGATGCTTACGGTGACATCAACTTGATGTGTACATGTCCTTCGGTGGAGGAGGTTGCCGGATTATAGAGGGAGTTGCTGGAATCCTCAGTCTCAGGAGAGGTGTTGCAGTGGAAGTCTGTGGGAGGTGAAAACCACTACAGTGTCTGTACGCTCAAACAATGTCAGACACTGTTGTGGACACTGAAACCCTGTTGTGTACACTCAAACAGTACCAAATACCGTATATATTCAATAATAGATTCTGGCTTATCACGTCTACAAGTGGCAGTGCCACCTACCGTTAAAGGTGGGAACCACTATATCTGTTGCGTACTAAACTACAAAGTAACTGTTGTCACATTCACACACGACAAAAGTACCGTTGATAGTCAATAATACATCGTAGCCAACTACACCAAACCTGTAGCAGTGTCACCCGTGAACGACTTCAGCCAACGGTTGAACGTCAGCCCCGTCCAATGTCGTGCGACACCCCGACGGTGGCCGTCGGGCAGACTCTGGTACAAAACCCCGCGACATCGCGAACTCGTCAATGGACTGGAACAGGAGCAACTGCTACACTTCCACCAACTACCCGTTTGCCAGTCCTCCGGGAGGACTGAGAAGCCAGTTCTACAGCAGTGGGGCCCCGCGGCACCCCCGCCCTGCTCCGCTTTTGCCTCCGCGATTCGCCTCCACCACCACCGACCCCGGGTCGTCGGTGACAGGGGTGGCACCCAAGCCATCGTACCACATGTCGTCGCTCCCGTTATACGCCGGAGCGTGGGGCACGGCGGTGGAGTCGGCAACGGAGTGCGTTGCCCTCACGTCGTATAAGGAAGGGTTCCACAACAAGCTCCAGGTGGTCCATGGAGTTGCCTATGGCGCCGAGGCGACGGGGGAGGGCGAGGAAATCCTCGACCCGGCGGGAGACCCTGGCGTCGACCCGGCATTTAACGGATTGGACCCGGGGATCAACGGCTTCGACCAGGGGATCGAGGGCTTCGACTGGTACCCGGTGGCGGAGACCCCTGTGGACTTCCCCATCACCAGCGTCGCCTGGGACCCTCTGGCCACGGGACGGCGGCTTGCGACGTCGGCAGAGGCGTTGCGATTGTATGTGGTCGACCACGACTGTTTCGACACCGCTGGCAACTACCAGTTGCGCCAGACCCACTGCTTGACCAATACCACCTCCACGTCGTCCCTCCTGGCGCCCCCCACCACCAATCCCCCGGTAACGGCGTTTGACTGGAACCCCATTGATCCCGCGTTGATCATCACCGCCTCGGTGGACACCACCTGCACCGTGTGGGACCTACACCGTCCCGCGGTGCAGACCCAGCTTATAGCTCACGACAGCGAGGTGTTCGACGTGGGGTTCTTGCACCAGTCCACCCACGTGTTTGCTCTGGTGGGAAACGACGGCAGCATGAGAGTGTTTGATCTCCGGTCATTGGACCACTCCACCATCATATACGAGCCTCCAGGAGGCGGCCAGGGGCCCACCGGTGGCAGTGGGGCGGGATATAACTCCAAGGCGTTGATCAAGCTCGACACCTCCAACGTCGACCAGCACCATCTCGCCACGGTGGGAGTCCATTCCAACCAGGTTCTCGTGGTGGACACCCGGATGCCCGGAGTCCCGGTTACTGTACTCGACGGGCTGCTTGATGGGGCCACTTCTGCGGCCATCAACAGTGTTCGATGGCATCCTACGGCGAACTTTGTCGCCACAGGGGGCGACTCCTGCCAGGCTCTTGTGTGGGATGTTACTGGCGCTCGGGGGGTCGAAAATAGTCCTTGGACGACGGCAATGCCGCTGTTGGCCTACCATGACGACTTAGAGGTGAATAGTGTGACCTGGCGGCCCCTGGGAGACTGGTTGGGTGTTGTTAGTGGCAAAGGTTTCCAGGCAGTGGTGGTTTGATTCTCCCTCTGAGGTGTCGACCGGGTTTGTTTAGAGGTGTTCAGGGCTCTTGTGCGGCGATGGTATACGGATTTGGGTATCCAGCTAGAATTAATGGTGTGTTTTCAGTGGTAGAATTGCTGGAGATTATTGGTATGGTTTTTACTGTGTTGCAAAACTCGTAGTGGTACTGAATTGCCCCCTCGTTAGGAAGTTACGGGTTCTGGCCATATTCAAGAATCTTCAGATCTTCAATAGGAGCATGGAATTGTCATCTATATAGTTGTATTTTGATGATTACGCTCAAGTCTTAAAATTGACTAGAGTAACAAAAGAGTAGCAACAGTTGTGGTACAAACAGTAGCAACAGTTATGGTACAAACAGTAGTGAAGCCACTAGTGAAGCCACTAGTACAGATTCAAGATCAATGGTAGAACATTGCTTTCACACGGGACAAGTCCTCACAAATATAATCTCAGGTCAATGGTACAGTGGCTGTGAAGTAACAACTTCAAGAGTTCAGATGTCTTACTGACCTCAACACTAGAATTTCCAAAACCCATTCGTCCCAGAGACCGAAATCTTCGAAAGTCAAGTATGCGATCATAAACCACAATCTAAAGGAATAGGAGTTGTGAGGCTTCATCGGTTCTATGTTCTTGTGCTTTCCACCGTGGTACAGTGATTTAGAACTCATACTCACCTCCATTAAATGCATTAAGTTCAATATCTCTTCAGTCTCTGAATGCCGTAGAAGTCAACTACTCAATTAGTATAAGAGTTAGTGTATCATGTCAACCTTAGTTCAAGCACCTGTTAGAGCCTTGTTGGTCACTCAGACGATGCTTTTCAGAGGAGAATTGAGGACAGTCTGTGGTAACAAAGTTGAAGATTCCGAAACGACTAGGAATCTTGAATAAGTGAAAAAACGGAGGAAAGCAAAAGAGAGTCATTTTATGGAAGAATATCCCTGCTTCAACGGTTATTATCAGTTTCACAATGAAGTAACTCTTGAGACCACTTTTATTGGTGCACGAGCACGTTTACGCTGCCTTCTACTTGCGCTGCCTTCTACTTGCGCTACCTTCTACCCACGCTGTCTACCAACTCCGTCCTCAGTTTACCCTTCCCCGTAGATGTAATATATTGGTGGAGAGAACTTTTGATGGTACTTAAATCGATGACAATCCGATAAATATCAGTCTTCCTCTGATAAGTCGTTATTTTTTGCCCTAATTTTGACATAAGGATTCTAACTCCTACATCTACATCAGCAGGACTACAAAATGGAATACTTCAGTCTAAATTTAGAGAAATCAATATCCTTAGGCCGCGATGGGCTTATGATTCATTCAAAGTGATCCTTTACGGTATCGCTGAAGTAGTCCTTTACTGGTGATCAACGATCCCCAAACGTATGAGTTACAACACCACCGTGGTGCCATCGGCGACATTACTCTTTGCGGTGGTAAAATATCGTAAAATCACCGTAAATCTCTTATCGACCGGTCTTAATTCCCCCTGCTCATCTCCCCCTTAATTCTCCTTGATCGTCATCTATTGGCTGAAATCCTTCATGCCTAAGATCTTCGATCCTGTCCCAAGCCCCCATCTACCCTCGCCGGTATCGCCGCTGTTGCATCGACCATAACAATAACATTGCTGCCCCTGAACTAATTATAGAACATGAAGTCATTATAGTTTACGACCGTTTCAGCCTCAAATCATTCTGATTTGAATCCACTGATTCCAGTCGACGACGCCAGAGGACCTCATTATTCACTGTAGGACGTTTAGACCAGTGATACCCCAGAACCATCTCCAGAGATCTAAAACGTGGTAAAACTGCTGATAAGGCCGAGGTAGAGAAACCAGTGTTAAGTTCAAAGTTTCACCGAGAACCAAGACTTACCACCATCATTGCCAACCCCGACATGGCCGTGTTGACCAGTGAATCCTGCCAAACCCCATCCTTCAAAGGAAACACCCCTACTACAGCTTATTCTTCAGTTATCATCTCCACCACCATTGCAGCATTTATTCCTGCCACGGCTGCTGCAGCCCAAGGAAACGTGGGGAAAAGAGAGGACAATGATGGTGACGGGACCATAGCCGGAACCCTTGACGGTGGGGCCGGTGGGACTTCTGCTGGCAGAGATAATCCCCTGGATACAACTGGTACCACCGCTGGTGCGACGGCCACCGCCGACCCTCGCCCCAGCCCCCGTGAAGGTTCTGCCGCCAACCCAAGTGCGAGTTTCTCGTCTATTTCCTCGTCAATGTCCTTCATCGCTACTCCTTCCACAGACAGTTTGACAGCTGGGGGACCCACCACCTCGCTGTCCTCGCCGGCGTCTCCCACGGAGATTCCCAGTTCTTCTACGAGCTCTTCCCCGTTTTTCTCGTCGCTACCGTCCACGTCATCGCTGAGTTTGGCTGGGAGTGGTTTCTCGTCTATTTCGAGCTCCACAACTCCTCCTTCGACCTCCAGCTCCTCCAGTGAGTCCTCGCTGTCGATCTCGCTGTCTACTGAAGGGTTCAGCAGCTTTCCGTCGTCGCTGGAGCCGTCGTCGTCCTTCAGCAGCCCCAGTAGTGACTTTGGTCCCAGTTCGCAGTGGAGTTCCAGCGCCAGTTCCAGCTACAGCTCGAGTTTCAGCTCCAGTTCGGCCTCCAGTTATGCTGGTAGCTCTAGCTCCACTACCACCACCGCTTATAGCTCCTCGGTCGAACCCACGGAGTCTAGCGTCCCCTCGACCGTCGCCCTGACGTCGTCCCACCAACCGTCGTCGCAGTCCTCCGACGAACCTTCGACCCCGCTGTCGTCGCCCCGGCCTTCTACGCCCCCACTGCTGTCGTTTGTGCCGTACTCCACCACGTTATCCAGCAAAGGCACCACCATTACCACCGTAATCACCGTACCTACGTCTGCCGAGGTCGACGACTCCTCGGACCTGTCGAGCAACAACGCTAAACTCATCGGCGGGCTTGTGGGCTCCATCGGTGGCACCATAGTCATTGCAGGCTTGGTGGTGCTATTTTTGTTCCTCAAGAAACGCAGAGCCAATAGTCTTAAAAACCAGTCTCCCGACTTCAACGACCTTTCGGACGAACCTGAGCCCAAGTACGGCTTCAAGAAGCTTTTTGGCCTGAAAGCTACCGAGGACCACGATTTGGCCCCCGATTATGGCCCTGTGGAGTCCGACGGCGATTACCAGTATCGTGGGGTCACCAACAGCAATCTAGATTCGGTGTTTGGGTCCAATTCCAACTCTGGAACCAACACCGGTCGAGGATCTAGTCGTCACACTCGATATAACTCCTTAGCTTATGGCGGTGTGGCGGAAGATGACGAAGGATTCAATTTCTCCAGTCCTTACGACCATCCAGCTGCAGGTGGCACCCTTGAACAGCCCCACGTACGAGGAATATCTGATGACTTCGACCCCTCTGATATTGACGAAGCCAGCGATGGTTTGCAAGTTGACCGGGGAGCCATATTCGGCGAGGGAACTGTGAGTAACACCTCGAGATCGAGGTTCACCGAAGAGATTTGAGAGGGTTGGCGAGCCTCCGGCAGTACTCGGAGGCTCTAGCCGATTTTCGGCTGTTATAGTGAGTGTGAAGTCTTCCAGCAGCCGTTGGGGGGTTTAGGCTGCTTTTAGGCTGCTACCTCCCGGCAGTAATCGGGATTTAACCAGTTTTAGGCTGTTACAGTGAAGCTGGAGTCTCCCAGTTGTATTTGGACCAATATTCCGCCCATACAGTGAAGTTGTAGCACTGGAAATCAGTCTTTTCAACTTGTGAAGATTTTGAATGGTCTAAATATATCAACTAGTACCAGATTTCCCAAGGCATTTGGCCAAACTAAAGTAAGTAGCGGAACTTGAAGTAAGTTCAGGTCAAGTTTAAGCGTCACACCAACCTGCGTCCCGGACGTGGCTACCGGGCCTCCGCTAACGTGAAGAATCCCATTCAGAACACAGCTGGAACAAATCAATGCAATCAAAAGCCACTCAAAAGCAAGTCACAATAATCGAACGTAGCATCAGTCATCAAACGCTCCATGACGTTATGGAAGGTTACTTCCACAACAACTCAGAGCCCTTTAATTTTAATATCATGTAGTTGTAATCAATAATAGTATCTTTCTCCGAGAATCTACCATACTTTTATATTCCTATACACCTATTTCCGTTAACACCAGTTTGAAAAACTGCAACAACTCGTAGTCACTATACTTGTGCTGGCCAAAGTCTATACCCCCGTTGGCAAAAATTCGTTTCCTCTCCAGCACATCACCAAAGATCACATCAGCCAAATCATCGTTGAAAATCAACCCTCTGTCATACTTATCACTCTGAACTATCACCAGTCCGTTGGCCATGAGGTTGTATGTGCTTTCTAGCTCGAACCGGATCAACTCGGCGTTGTTTTTGAAATTTGGCCCCGACCAATACTTCAACCAATTTTTGTGTGGTCCCTCTTCTACAACGTATGGATATGCCACCGGTCTTTGCATCACGGCAAAGGCATATTTGGTGAGTTGGTCGTCACTCAACGATAGCCCGGGGACGATAAACACCAACAAACTCAACAATATCCACAAGTTCTTCATAGTTGAGTTTAGGTGAAAAATCCTGATCCCACCGCATGGTAACCCCTGCGGACGTAATTACTTGATTGAGAAAACTAATGAACAGCAGTTTACAACAGGAAATAAATGACCGCGTAGACGACGTGAGCTAACAGCAGAGGGAAAGAGGATGAGAGGGGTAGACATTGAGTAGCTGGTAGGGTGTTGAGAGCAGATATCTCTTTGAGTCCACAGCAAATCACTAAGTTCAATATACACCGTAGCGAATCGAGATGAGAATGTCAAGGTGCAGAATGTTTCAGGTCCTGGTTCGCCTGTCACGATGGAACACATGGCGTTTGAGTTTGGTTCTGGTTATTGCACACCGAAACTTTACATTCCTCCACCTCATCCAGATCGCCAGTACACTAAACCGTAAACACATAATGGACTGTCACTGCTAAACTGCACCATCGGCCTAGAATTACCGAATACGACACGCATTCCATTATCCTGCGTGCGATCGTATTTCCCATGAAGGCACGACATAGACGTCCAAAGAATAGTTGTGTTGAAATTTGACCAGTTGGAGGCGTGGATGGCTCGGAGATTCTCCTAGATGGGTTTAGTGTATTATTCCACCTACAAGTTCCATTTTTTAGGTTTTTTGATTTAAGGGTCTGTGGGGAAGTTTTGATATAGTAAAGCTAAGAGAGCCTCCCTGTGGTTTTGTGGTTATTCTTCAGACGAATCTTCGTATCAGAAGTATGTTCAGTGACTTGGCTGGTGAGTTATCCCTATCCTTCAGACGTAGCCCAAGTAAGCAAAAGCCTGTTTTTTTGAAACGTTCGTCTTAATTCCTCGGTCTATTAACAATCCGTGATATTCTTCTACAGAACTATCCACAATGATGTTCTCACTGGGGACTCGTGCTACAACAGAGACTTTCCAGAATCTTTCATCTCCTTCTACACAATCATCTTCTTCAACACAATCTATCCATGATACTCTTAAATACTCAATATGCCACACAATAGAAACGCCTGAAATGTTAATTCATTGACAATAACATCATCCACAATCCTCTGTTATACATGCCTCAGTCCCCAGTGTCAATTGGGACAATTTCTTTCAAAGCTTGTTTTCTGTGAAATTTACTACGTCAAGTCAAAAAAAAGGACACTTCAGAGTTCACATATCTCAAGTGAAATTCCAACGACTGTACCAAACCAAGGGTCGGGAACAACAGGAACAACACCACTAACACAGAGAATCGAATTCCACAATTGCCTTAACATAGTGCAAGCAAAACCAAAAACGGCATCAGATCAAAAAGCTTTGCGCCCGGAAATACACCGAATACCCGAGTGATTTAATCGCCACCGTCTCCTGCTCTCGCCCTCGACCCTCCAGCACTGTCGTAGGCTTCCATCCACCACCACCACGCCTTCTCTACTCGTTCACCCTTCTCTGTCGCCTCTACAAGCCACTAAAGGAACTATCATTTATCTCCATCGAAAATTCCACGGGAATTTCTTGCCGCATTAGGTAATAGGAAACGAAGTGCGAACTGATATAAAAGCCTTCATTTGGACAAAGTTCCTCTTATTCCAATAAAATGTCAGAGACTGCTGGAAAAGTACGTAGTTAGAGGCGGCGTAACTGGTGTTTACTCGTTGGTGTGCCATGTGCACAGCGGCTGCCACATGGAGTCTTTCGGATAACGTTCACAATCGCTGAACAGCTTCATTGCTCCCAAATCAATCATCATCTAAAGCCTATGGCCAAAATTCCATACTAACCTTTAGACCATCACCTGTAAAGCTGCTGTTGCCTGGGAGGCGGGAAAACCATTATCGATTGAAACCATCGAAGTGGAAGCCCCCAAAGCCCACGAAGTTCGTATTAAGATCATCAACACCGGGGTTTGCCACACCGACGCCTACACCTTGAGTGGAGTTGATCCTGAAGGGGCATTCCCTTCGATCTTGGGACACGAAGGTGCGGGGATCGTTGAGTCTGTGGGTGAAGGTGTCACCAACGTCAAAGTAGGCGATCATGTCGTTGCTTTATACACTCCTGAGTGTAAAGAATGCAAATTCTGTAAAAGTGGTAAGACCAACTTATGTGGTAAAATCAGAGCCACGCAAGGGAAAGGGGTGATGCCTGACGGCACCTCAAGATTCACCTGTAAGGGCAAGAAGTTGTTACACTTTATGGGGTGTTCGACGTTCTCCCAATACACCGTGGTGGCGGATATTTCAGTGGTGGCCGTTAATCCTGATGCAGGATACGACAAGACCTGTCTTTTGGGATGTGGAATCACCACCGGGTACGGTGCTGCCACCATCACCGCCAATGTCCAGCCTGGCGACAACGTTGCTGTTTTTGGTGCTGGCTGTGTGGGATTATCGGTGGTGCAGGGGGCGGTGGAAAGGAAAGCCAGCAAGATCATCGTCGTCGACATTAACGACAAAAAGGAAGAATGGGCTAAGAAGTTCGGGGCCACCGATTTCGTCAACTCCGCCAAATTGCCAGAAGGCCAGACTATTGTCGATAAGTTGATTGAAATGACTGACGGTGGTTTGGAATACACTTTCGACTGTACAGGTAACGTCAATGTGATGCGGGCCGCATTAGAAGCCTGTCATAAAGGATGGGGGACTTCTATTGTCATCGGAGTTGCTGCTGCTGGTAAGGAGATCTCGACCAGACCATTCCAGTTGGTCACTGGAAGGACCTGGAAGGGTGCTGCTTACGGTGGTGTCAAGGGAAGATCGCAATTGCCAGGAATTGTCGACGACTACATGGCAGGAAAATTGAAGGTCGAGGAGTTCATCACCCACAGACATCCATTGGACAAAATCAACACTGCTTTTGACGATATGCACAACGGAGACTGTATCAGAGCTGTGATTGATTTATGAATCGTTACTGTGAGGTTGTAGGCTCGGAGTTTGAGGAGTGGGCAGTCGTATGAGGGCCACGATGGTTGCAGGTGTTATATAGTGATATGTATTGCAATTCTACGAACCTCCGGTGGAAGGAGACTCTGTGGTATGGGCCAAAGAAGATTCTTGAGCTGTGTTTCGAAAGTACCACAGGAGGTTTGGCACATAAGGAGATACAAGTTAGAGGTAAAACCTAAATGGAGAGACAGAAATCGAGTTTCTTTGAAACCGGTGCTTTACTATAAGTCAGTCGTATTCTACAAATCGTCGTATTCCCTGGTTATTCCTCTCTACGCCACCACTCGCAGCACGTATCTCGCCATTACGTTCAAAATCCCTGAAGTATCAAAATCCCATCCATGAACTAGTCACCAATCATTACCACCACTAAAGCAGTACCTGTTCCATATCAACCCTTTTCCGTGACAAAGATGCCGGACAATCTTCATCAGCACCACCGCACTTACTTAATCCAAACCACCCTTCTACCACTCCCATTGTCCCCCACACCATCCCATCATCCACTCCAGTCGTTCACCGCCGTCACCTGCACCGCCACCTCGTGCCGGCGCCGTGGTAGCGCTACCGCGACCCCCGGGTAAAGCCACTACGGCGTTCTCATTGGTCGAAAGTTCGTTACACAAAATCATCGAGTCCGATTGAAAATTTTCTCAAATCAAACCAACCAGATCTCTCTATAAACCATGTTTAAACTGTTGGCCAAACAAGTGTTGAATCCCAGATTCACCAGAAGCTACATCCCCGGTCAATTCACTGGAACCAAAAATGCCAATGGCAAATATACCGTGACGATGATTGAAGGAGACGGTATCGGAGTGGAGATCTCCCAGGCGGTGAAAGATATCTACGCTGCTGCCAATGTTCCCATTGAATGGGAACCGGTCGACGTCACGCCGTTATTGATCGATGGAAAAACTACTTTGCCTCAACCGGCTGTCGATTCCGTCAACAAAAACTTGGTGGCTTTGAAAGGACCTTTGGCTACTCCGGTGGGAAAGGGGCACTCTTCGATGAACTTGACGTTAAGAAGAACCTTCAACTTGTTTGCCAATGTCAGACCCTGTCAAAGTATTGTGGGCTACGACACCCCTTATAAGAACGTCGATACGGTATTGATCAGAGAGAATACCGAAGGGGAATACTCCGGGATCGAACATACCATTGTCCCAGGGGTGGTGCAAAGTATCAAATTGATCACCAAACCCGCTTCTGAAAAGGTTATTAGATACGCATTCGAATATGCCAAAACCGTCAACAAGCCTCATGTCGTGGTCGTCCACAAGGCATCGATCATGAAGTTATCCGATGGGTTATTTGTGGAAACCGCCAAAGAAGTGGGCAAAGAATATCCTGATGTCAAATTGTCCTACGAATTATTGGACAACACCTCATTGAAATTGACTGCTGATCCTTCCGACTACAAGGATGTCGTGATGGTCATGCCCAACTTGTACGGTGACATTATGTCCGATTTGTCGTCGGGGTTGATTGGGGGTTTGGGATTAACTCCTTCTGGTAATATGGGAAACAAAGTGTCGATTTTCGAAGCCGTTCATGGATCTGCTCCTGATATTGCTGGTAAAGGTTTGGCCAACCCCACTGCATTGTTATTGTCATCAGTAATGATGTTGAGACATATGGGATTGAACGATTTTGCTGAAAAGATCGACAAAGCTGTTAAAACCACTATTGCTTCGGGTCCAGAAAACAGAACTGGGGACTTGAAGGGTACTGCTTCTACTCAACACTTCACTGAACAAGTTATCAAGAATTTATAGGTGTTTATAGATATTTATTGTTGTGTGATAGATCTATTTAAGTTGTTTGCCAGAGTGTTGAACTGGTTTGTACGTCAAGGGCTGCCTTCGTCCACTTACTAGAATGCACTTATAATCTTACCTCCCTTCAAGTCCATCTAATGTAATGTTGGTGGCCTCTACAATTGCAAGATGCTCCAACTGATGGATTCGTGTTTCGTAGTCCTCTAACTTTTCCCCCTTGATGATCTCCAACTCTTTCACCAAAACCGGTTGTCCTCTATCAACCTCAGTGATGACTTTATGAACCATGATTCCCGCTTTTGCAATTTCACCTTTTTGCCCGGCTTCCCACGCTCTTTCGATGGCATGAGTCCCATCAAAAGCGCCAGGCAATGCTGGATGGAGATTTATTATTGTGATACCGTTTTCCTCCAATGGCTTCAATACTGTGGGAGATAAGATCAACATCCACCCAGCACAAACGATTAATTGGGGTTTTCTGTAGTCCTTCTGGGTATTTCCGGCGATATTACCAAAAATCAATAAGTTAGCCAAGTCCTTGTTGAACTGTTCCCTTGCTGTTAGTCTTTCTGACTTGTTTTCTTTTGGAATACCACTATAATAGGATTTCAACTCATGGGATTTAGTGGTGATGTCAGCATCTTGTGCCCTAGTTAGACCGTAAGCTTTGGAATTGGACGATATCACCTGAGTAATGGACCCATGCAACTTTCCTGACCTCTGGCAGTCGATTAAAGCTTGAAGATTGGACCCAGAGCCTGAAATTAACACCGTTATATCCAACATTGACTCTGTGCGAATTGAGAAGAGTTAAGATGAGAAGAGAGTTCTTGAGAAGAAGTGAGAAGTGGATGACATTGGGGAGGGATCGAGAAGACATAGAGAAGGGATTGAGAAGAGGGGATTGATAATTCAAAACAATGGCGAGAGTGACGAAGAGATGAGTAAAACATCATTGTAAATCTGTCGTAGACTCTGTCGTAGAACGATATTTCAACGAAATCAATCTCTGATGATATGAGATGGGGTGAAGACAACTGGTTTCTTCGTCTTGAGAAGAGAGTGGAGTGGAGTTGGAAGGATGATACAGTAGGTGTTCTGGTGTGTGTTCGCAGTAGAGCGTCTGTTAAAATGGAGCTTGTTGAGTACTGGAGAGGAGTTAAATAACGTGTAAACTATAGTAAAACCACCATTAGTACCGAAAGCAGAATGATGAGACGGAATTCGTAATAGTCGTCAATAAGTGGATTCTGAATTGATCATGGTACTGAATCATAGGAAAACCAAGACTTTCCCATTAAACATCTCTCCATTCCTGCTTCCCACGGCGACAACCCCTGTGGATTAGAGAGACCACCAACTCTAATAACAAGCTGTTTTCTTATCGCCCTAGACCCCCGCCCTAACTCGCGGAGCCTTCCCACGACAGTCGTCCTATTCCGCCGCCGTCACCTACCATCAGTCAATGTCGCGACGACATCGTCGTGGGCACGACGCTCATTTGAAAAAAAAATTTTCATTATAAATTTTTTTTCCCTTCTCCTTCACCAACGGTTCAGCCAATTTTTAATTTATTTGAATTCAAGTGTTAAAATACTAAAAAAATGGGTATGTACGCCGTTCAAACTGTCAGCAAGTGTACCCAGGTTTCCTCCTGGCGCTTTTTCCCATGGAATTTACCGGAGATTTCGTCACTTACTCACTGTGCTTTGTAAGCGCCAACGTCATATACTAACAATCGTAGTTGCTTTCACTATTGAACAAATCCGTGATTTAATGGATAAAGTTACCAATGTTCGTAACATGTCAGTTATTGCGCATGTCGATCACGGTAAATCCACTTTAACCGATTCCTTGGTTCAAAAAGCCGGTATTATCTCTGCTGCCAAGGCTGGTGAAGCTAGATTCACTGATACCAGAAAGGATGAACAAGAAAGAGGTATCACCATCAAGTCCACTGCCATTTCTTTATATGCCTCCATGGAAGATGATGATGTCAAGGAAATCACTCAGAAGACCGTGGGTAACTCCTTTTTGATAAATTTGATTGATTCCCCCGGGCACGTTGATTTCTCTTCCGAAGTTACTGCTGCTTTGAGAGTCACCGATGGTGCTTTAGTGGTGGTTGACTGTATTGAAGGGGTTTGTGTCCAAACTGAAACCGTGTTAAGACAATCCTTGGGTGAAAGAATTAAACCCGTCGTGGTTATTAACAAGGTTGACAGAGCTTTGTTGGAATTACAAGTCACTAAAGAAGATTTATACCAATCTTTCTCTAGAACCATCGAATCCGTTAACGTTATTATCGCTACTTACGTTGACCCTGTCTTGGGTGACTGTCAAGTTTACCCTTACAAAGGTACCGTTGCTTTCGCTTCTGGGTTACACGGTTGGGCTTTTACTGTTAGACAATTTGCCACCAGATACTCCAAGAAATTCGGAGTTGACAGAGTTAAAATGATGGAAAGATTATGGGGAGACTCTTACTTCAACCCTAAAACCAAAAAATGGACCAACAAAGACAAGGATGCCGATGGAAAGCCATTAGAAAGAGCTTTCAACATGTTCGTCTTGGACCCTATCTTCAGATTATTCAATGCTATCATGAACTTCAAAAAGGACGAAATTCCAACTTTGTTAGATAAATTAGAAATCTCATTGAAAGGTGACGAAAAAGAATTGGAAGGTAAAGCTTTATTGAAAGTTGTTATGAGAAAATTCTTGCCAGCTGCTGAAGCTTTATTGGAAATGATTGTTATCCACTTGCCATCTCCAGTTACTGCTCAAAACTACAGAGCTGAAACCTTATACGAAGGTCCTCACGATGACTCTTCTTTCCAATCGATCAAAAACTGTGATCCTAAAGGTGACTTGATGGTTTACGTTTCCAAGATGGTGCCTACCTCCGATAAAGGTAGATTCTACGCTTTCGGTCGTGTTTTCGCCGGTACTGTTAAATCTGGACAAAAAGTTAGAATTCAAGGTCCAAACTATCAAGTTGGTAAAAAGGAAGATTTATTCATCAAAGCAATTCAAAGAACTGTTTTAATGATGGGTAGATTCGTTGAACCAATTGATGACTGTCCTGCTGGTAACATTGTTGGTTTAGTTGGTGTTGATCAATTCTTGTTGAAATCTGGTACTATTACCACCAACGAAACATCTCACAACATGAAAGTGATGAAGTTCTCTGTTTCTCCCGTTGTGGAAGTTGCTGTTGAAGTTAAAAACGCTAACGACTTGCCTAAATTAGTCGAAGGGTTAAAGAGATTGTCCAAATCTGATCCTTGTGTTTTGACTAAAATGTCTGAATCTGGTGAACACATTGTTGCTGGTTCTGGTGAATTGCACTTGGAAATCTGTTTACAAGATTTACAAAACGACCACGCCGGTATTCCATTGAAGATCTCCCCACCAATTGTCTCTTACAGAGAAACTGTTGAAGGTGAATCTTCTATGGTGGCTTTATCTAAATCTCCAAACAAACATAACAGAATTTACGTTAAAGCTCAACCATTAGACGAAGAAGTTTCGTTGGACATTGAAAACGGTGTAATCAACCCAAGAGATGACTTTAAAGCTAGAGCCAGAGTCTTGGCTGACAAGCACGGTTGGGAAGTCACTGACGCCAGAAAGATCTGGTGTTTCGGTCCTGACGGTAACGGTCCTAACTTGGTTGTTGATCAGACCAAGGCTGTTCAATACTTGAACGAAATCAAAGATTCCGTGGTCGCTGCTTTCCAATGGGCTACTAAAGAAGGTCCATTAATGGGTGAACAAGTCAGATCTGTCAGAGTCAACATCTTGGATGTTACCTTGCACGCTGATGCTATCCACAGAGGTGGTGGTCAAATTATCCCCACCATGAGAAGAGTCACCTACGCCTCGATGTTGTTGGCTGAACCAGCTATTCAAGAACCAGTTTTCTTGTGTGAAATCCAGTGTCCTGAAAACGCTATTGGTGGTATTTACTCTGTGTTGAACAAAAAGAGAGGTCAAGTTGTGTCTGAAGAACAAAGACCTGGTACCCCATTGTTTACCATTAAAGCTTACTTGCCAGTTAATGAATCCTTTGGTTTCACCGGTGATTTGAGACAAGCTACCGGTGGTCAAGCTTTCCCTCAATTGATCTTTGATCATTGGCAAGCTTTGGGTGGTGATCCAACCGACCCCACCTCCAAACCCGGTCAAGTCGTTAAGGATAAGAGAGAACGTACCGGATTGAAATCGGAAGTTCCAGGTTACGAAGAATACTATGACAAATTATAGGTTCCTAATCATTATTGTTTAACATACGTCTATTATCATTTACTGCTGTAGTTTTACTCTAAGGTTGTTCCAGCTCAAGGATGAATGTCTCTGACTACTAGCTTAGATCACCTATGTTCCTCGAGATTTGCCTTGTCTATCACAATCTTCACCGACTCTAAGGTGCCGTACCTGGCGAGAACTTTGGAGATTTCGGTAGCATTGTAGTTTAAACGAGATATGAAAACTGTGGAGCCAAGAACTTATAGGGCCCGAGACCGAGATTCGTGAAAACCTTGATTCACGCCCAAGTTTATTCGAGGCGATACGATACAAGAAAAGCCAGAGTACTCATGCCCAAATGAACCTGAGGTGATACGACACAAGAACTGACTGGACGAAATTAAGATGCGGATACATTTTCGATAAGAAAATGACTTCGTGGCCAAGCTGGTTAAGGCGTGCGACTGTTAATCGCAAGATCGAGAGTTCAATCCTCTCCGAGGTCGTAATTTTTTCGTCCTTTTCAGCTTCTAATACTTATCAAGACGACTAGATCTATGGAACTATACTCGTAATCATTACTCATCTACAAAATTATACAACAAGAATCTTTAGAACTCTCATTCACTAGTAGACTAATTCTGGTGGCATACTCAAAAATATCATCGACACCTTCTCCAGTCAAAGCAGAACTCTCCAAATACGACTTGGCAGCGATTTGATCAGCTGCTTGTTCACCTTGAGCGAGCTGGACAAACTTCTTCGACGTTTCACTCGTCCGTAAATCCTTCTTTAAACCTATCAACAAGTAGGGAGTGTTGGGACAATACCTCCTTACCTCCTGTACCCATTTCGTCTTAGCACTCTCCAAGGAATCGGGTTGATCTATGGCAAACCCTATCAACAATACATGGGAATTAGCATAGCTTAAGGGCCTCAATCTCTCGTATTCTTCTTGACCCGCAGTGTCCCAAAGAGCCAATTGAACCGCCTTGCCATCTATTCGACAGTCAGTGACGTAGTTCTCGAAAACCGTAGGATGATACTCCGTGGGAAATTCCCCCAAAGTGAACACATATAGTAACGAGGTTTTTCCACACGCCCCATCGCCAACAATGACGATTTTTCTCCTGACAACTTCGCCTCCCATGGATCTACTGGACTGCCAGTTACTGCCGACGTATTCTAATCCCAATTACTCCTATTCACCACGTCGAGGACAATTATGTTGGTGGCTTGTCTGTTGGGGGTAGAATTTGATGTTTTCTCGCGCCATTTAGTGACTCAATGAGGCGAGATGTAAATTTTTCAGTTAGATCTAGGCACCACTGAGAGTAACTTTGGTGATTGTTGACTATGGCAGTGAAAAAGGCTGGAGTTTTAGGGGCTACGGGGTCCGTAGGCCAGAGGTTTATTTTATTGTTGGCAAACCATCCTGATTTCGAGCTTTATGGTTTGGGAGCTTCCCCTAGATCCGCAGGTAAAAAGTATAAGGAGGCGGTGAAATGGAAACAAACTTCGTTATTACCCGAAGCTGCTGGTGAGTTGTTGGTGCAAGAATGTAAGGCTGAAGGTAGACTCGCAGAGTGTGATATTGTCTTCTCCGGATTGGATGCTGATGTGGCAGGTGAAGTGGAGAAGGAATTCTGTGATTACGGTTTGGCGGTGGTATCGAATGCTAAAAACTACAGGAGAGCTCCCGATGTTCCGTTGATTGTTCCCATTGTCAATACCGACCATTTGTCGGTGGTGGAGAAAAAAGTCGCTGAGGCGAAAAAGAACGGGCAGAAGAAGGGGTTTATTGTGTGTATTTCCAATTGTTCTACCGCAGGTTTAGTGGCCCCTTTGAAACCGTTGGTTGATGCCTACGGTCCCATCGAATTGTTGACCGCCACTACGCTACAGGCGATTTCAGGGGCAGGGTTCTCTCCTGGAGTGTCAGGCATTGATGTTTTGGACAATGTGGTGCCCTACATCAGTGGAGAAGAAGAGAAAATGGAATGGGAAACCAAAAAAATCTTGGGAAAGGTCAACGGGGAAAATACCGGCTTTGACATCTTGGGGGACGACGAAATCAAAGTCAGTGCCCAGTGCAATCGTATTGCTGTTAGCGACGGTCATACCGAATGCATCTCGTTGAAGTTCAAATCCCTGACCAAACCCACAGTGGAACAGCTTAAGCAAACGTTAAGGGACTACCAATGCGAAGCATTCAAGTTGGGATGCCATTCAGCTCCCAAGAACACCATCCACGTGTTGGAAGAAGAGGATAGACCACAGCCAAGATTGGACAGAGACAGAGACAACGGCTACGGAGTTTCTGTGGGAAGAATCAGACAGGATCCCGTGCTAGACTTCAAAATGGTGGTATTATCTCACAACACCGTTATTGGTGCTGCTGGAGCCGGGGTTTTGATAGCTGAACTCTTAAAAGTCAAAAATGTTATTTAGTAGATTACATACCACTAGCTCCTTGAATTCTCTATGTTGTCGTTAGAATACATTTAGTGTCTGCACCATCACTAGCCTTCCTAAATTTGCGATTATTATGATTATTGATGTTAAAGATCTTACTTTAATAGAAGATGCTGAAGAACATGTTTTTAACCTCTACATAGAGAAAACAGAAGAGAACCAGGACTTAGGATACGTGGATCGATCCAAAGACAATGTCGCCATTCGATTGCCTCTCTCGGAAATAGAATTGGATATAAAGCAGTCTTTATCGCAATTGTCTTCGAAAACTGAATCGTCCTCTACTGGGTTTGTCTGCTGGACTACAGCCCAGAGATTCACTGACTGGGTCTTGGTACCTAATAGTTTATTATATGAGTCGTTTCAGAGGGGAGATTTGAAGGTGGTGGAATTGGGTGCTGGAGTGGGAGGAATCTCTGCACTGGTTTTAGGTCCCCTAACTAAGTTGTATGTCTGCAGCGATCAGAAGCACATTTTGAAACTCTTGGAGGAGAACATAACGACTAACGCCGGAGGCTTTCGTAGTAGGACTATGAGACCAGAATCTAGCGGGAGTTCGGAAATTGAAATTATAGAGTTTGACTGGGAAGACATTGAGACCGGTATGGCCAATTATAGCAATATTACCCAAGATTATCCCGATTTAATCATTGCCTGTGACACCGTCTATAACGAGTATCTCATCTCGTTCTTTCTAGACGCCCTAGAAGCGTTGATGGGTAGTGATACTGCAGCAATAGTTGGAATTCAGCTACGAGATGATATCACTCTTCAACGATTTGTCGAAGAGACTCAGCAGAGATTTCACATCTATGTGATTCCAGACAAGTTTCTAACCTGCCATCTCAAACTAGGATATGTTATATATTATGTAATCAAACAACCCAAGTGAAAAAAATCTAGTGGAGCAAAGTCGTCTCTTCATCGGTGGTTTTCACCTTTTTGGAGCCGCCAAAAACCGTCCGCCAACCTCTGGTGATGACATTGGGCCGTTTCAATTGGTTGATTTTGTACTGGTAAACCTCATCGAATGTTGGTGGTTCAATTTCTTGTGGTGGTACGTTGGAATCAGGGATGAACCCGTCGATGGACGCCGAGGAAGACGAAACGTCAGACTTAATTGGTCTCAAATTACCCCCAGAGCCTACGCGATGAAGGGGCGGAGGTACGTGGATATTGGGCTGGGTAGGAGGAACTGGAGGAGGAGGAGTCCCGGTGATAATGCCGTCAAAATCACGCTTCTGTAAGTTGGGATTTCGAGCAATCGAAGCTGCCGATTGACGAAAGACGTCCGCTTGAGAGTTTTCCATCGAAACACTTGTTCTGCGTTCCTCCATCGATCCATAAGTGTTGGTATTATGGCCACTAGAATGGAAGGAGAATATCGAACTCAGATCATCAAACACCGACCCCATATCCTCTAAAGTTAACCCTTTCGTTTCAGGGAAAAGGAAATGAACACACAAAAACGATAAGAAACAGGAACCCGCAGGAATCAAGTAGGTTTTCCACTTGATCAAATCCAACAAGATCGGTGTCATTTCCCCAACGATGAAATTGAAAAACCAGTTGGATGCAGTAGATAATGCTGCACCCTTTGATCTTACTGAATTGGGTAACACTTCATTCATCATCCAGGGAATTGGACCCCAGGAAGCTCCGAATGCCGCATTATAGATGAATACACAAACTACCACAATGTTTGCCGTATAAGCGTTATTCAAGTACAATGATAATGCGATGGTCAATAAGGGAACGAACATCAATACTGACCCCGATAAGAGCAACGGCTTTCTTCCCCAACTATCAACTAACCACCACGGAGGAATTGTGCTCAATAAGTAAAGAATTGCATTGATCCCCGTCATTAAGATCGCCTGTCTTCCAACCCAGCCAGCTGACTCAAAAATCATCGGTGCATAGTAAGAAACAATGTTTATTCCGTTCATTTGGGCAAACATCTGGGAGAAACAGGCCACGGAAAGTCTTTTGGTGTACCTTGTGACCAAGTAATGGTAGCTTCTTTCGCCGCCCTCAATTCTGGCTATTAAGATGTCCTCTTTGATTTGTCTATACTCTTCTTTAGCCTTCTCGTCTTCAACATCCCCATCAGCATATAGGTCAGAAATGACAATCATTCCCTCCAAATCGTGATTCTTGTCCAACAACCATCTGGGGGTCTCCACGACTATGAAAGACCCTAAAAACAACAACAGTCCAAGGAGAACTTGAATAAATAACGGAAATCTCCAGGAGAAGTCACTTTCAACAAAACTAAAGGCGAAATCAACCCATATACTCGAGGCATAGCCAAAAATGTTACCGGTGAACTCCAAACAGGCAAAAAACCCTCTATCGTCAGGAGGACTGATCTCAGACTGATAACACGGGATGATGGTGGTCAACACACCGATACCAATACCGGCAATCAACCTTCCAAGTGACAAACTCACCATGTCGAAGGAAAAGCTCTGGAGCCCCCCACCAACAGCATATATAAAAGCACCCCATCGAATGGTTTTTCTTCTTCCGATGGTATCTCCAACTTTCCCTGCCACAAGAGACGACAACAACGCACCAATCTCCAATATCGCTATCATCGTCCCCACGGCCACGGGACGAGGATGATGGAAATAGTCCTGAAAATAGGGATTGGTAAGCAAAGACGCCATCACCCCTTGCTCAAACCCCATGGCCGTCAACCCTATACTGACGAAAGTACTGGTGAAGGTTAGCAACGCCTTGCCCACCAACACCGTTTCTTTGAGTTGGATGTGATGATGGTTTGTTTCCATAATTAGTGAAATAAAAGGTCTAACCAGTAGTACCAAAAACAATTGCCGATAAACACCGTAGGAAAAATCTCAATCCGTAGACGTAGTGTAGGCTCAGCCGCTGGTGATAACGTAAACTTACACCAGAAACACTCACCGGTTCAAATATCTTAGACCAATCAGACTTCGAATCGCGAAGGATATACAATAAGGAACGGAGATGGATAACAGTATCCGAGGAATATAACCGGTGCCGATGAACTAAACCTCCCCTGAAGCTAAGATGAAGCCGGGTAAATAATAAAGTTGGCTGTATAGATCCGATCTTTTGTTTACGGGGAAATTAATCGTGTATTTATACTCTAGTAGGGGGACGTAATTACGTCATGAGAAATGAGGGCGTGGGGAATTTAGACACAACCCGAGAACAACGGTTGATGAGGTATACTAGGAATAGTACCAATAGTACTCTGTACTAACGAATATTGCTCAATCTGGTGCTGTTCATATGAACGTTGATATCCAATCTGTCGGCGTCCTCTTCAATATTTCTCAATCGTTCGTTTTGGGCTTCCACTTCAGCGTTCATGGTGGTGGCATGGCTCCGCAATTTCTTAGCGTACAAGTCGATTTGATTCAAGTTACTGGCCAATTCCTTTTCGATTTCGTCATCCTCCAGGTCGTTTTCAAATTGGTATCGTTGAGCAGCCTTCAAATCTTTGTCCCCTTGGTACTTTTGGTACACTTCAGAGTTTGTGTTGTTGTTGGTGATTCCGGCTTTGATTCTTTGTTCACTCTCATACATGTTCCTTCTGTTGGTCTCTCTCATATACTTTTCTTGAGCCTTGTCGTTCTTGAGCTTCTGCTCCTGCATTCGTAACCGGGACTTCTTATTGAAGGGGTTTCCGGCGGCGGGGATGAAGATCGATCTATTCAATCGGTTGATTTGTTTGACTTTTTCTTCGGCGATTTTGGTTTGGGTGTCGGCCAAACTCAAGTTCTGTTCGGCATTATATAATCGTTCACTTTGGGATCCCAACATCCCCAAGGTGTTGGTACCGGAGGCATCGGCTTCCTGGGCCATTCGTAAGGCGTTTCTCGTCAGGGCCAACGATTCCTGCTTGACAAAACGGATATCCTGTTTGATGGCATCTACTTCTTCATCCTCAGAGTTGACTTCTTGCTGTTGAGGTAATTCCTCGTCGATCACAACGTTCAAGTCGTCTTCTTCAGGCAATGCGTTCAAGTCGATGGTTTCTTCGTCAAATGCCGGTTTTCGAATGGGTTTGGTGTTTTGGTACATGGTGTTGCTGGGAATGGCATTCAAGTCAAGAGATTCCTCGTCGAAATCTCTGGCTCTGGTCGAGATTCGGGTGGTGGTTCTCGAGTAGGGATCCGGGGCACTGCTAGAAACCGATTGATAGTTGTTTCGGGGTGGTTGTCTCGATTCATATCCACCATTACTCGTCCTGGCGCTTTGCCGGGAGTAAGGATCGCTAGAGTTCACCCCTGAGCTGCTATAGGGACTTCCGTTGGCCGAAGATGCTCCGTAAGAACCAGGAACTGTACTGTTTTGGTTGCCGTAGGGGCTGTGCAGAGTCCCATATCCGCCAGATACTTCATGTTCTGGGGCCAGATTGGTATAGGGATTACCACCAGCATCAGCAGCACCTCCAGAGGCTCCCTGGCTGGCGTAGGGGTTAGCGCTGGTCTGATTTAAGTTGGAATAAGGATTCACTGGCGCCAACCCTGGTTTATGTCCAGCCCTCTCTTGAGCATAATTTTTGAACGCCGAAAACTTCTGTTCTCTTCCACCAGCCTTGCCTTTAGTGGTAATACCTGCCTTAGTCAAATGTGCTGTGATTTCATCCTCAGTAGGGTCCTTTTTCATGAATTTATCTTTAAATCCCATCTTTATCGATAATTAACTGACGTATTCTGTAGGGCGCGAAAATGCAAAAATAAAGATCTTGAAGAAGTTGTAACACCTCAGTTGAGCCATTGCTGAATTTTCGTGTAAATAGTCTTAATTCCTTGGTTGTAGCATAGTGGCATATACATATCCCAAAGAATAAGTATAATCTTTTTTTTTGGAGTATTAGCTTATTTTTAGGCGTTTAATTTGCAGAAACAGAAAATGTCCAATACTCTAGTGCAAAGAGTTTCAGAGCACAAAAGACGAAGGGTGGAAGTGTCTATACCTCATATAATGATCGGATTACTATCAGGGCATTATAATAAGCTGTCGGGGGTTAATATGGGGTCAAATGGTTGCTTTTCCGAAGAGTTAAGTCCGGATAACTCCAGTGTCGCTGATGATGAGATGGATCTTGACGACACAGCTAAAAGTAGTTGTCCATGTGGCCATTTTCATGGCCCAGGGCAAGGGACCCACAAAGATGTCTCTGCAGTTGGGCTTAGTAGTCAGCCTTTGTTGCGTGGACCAGATTAGCCAATAGGAGGAGGAACAAGCGGAAAACGATGTCGTTTAAGAGATTGTGTAACATAGAAATTGGAGCATATTGAGAGTGGAGGGCTTATATAAAAACAAGCGCCATAAAAGTTACTGTGTACGAGTATATATATGAATTTATAGTCATTTGTTGTGTCATGAAGAAGTTGCTTTGTTTTGACTGAGATGCTCTTATCACTTAAAGTAACGTTTTACTTTGACATCGCTTATTTGTTTCTCTCTTAATCGATATGTGTGATCGTCAGTTGCCCCTTGACTGGTTGGAAATTGATTATGGAGCAGTGAAGATATTGCAGCTAAGACAGTATAGAGGCAAGCTACTGTTACTTTAAGAGAATACTTCCACTCGCTGTGTCTGGTAAAGTTTCCCAGTTTGTGTCCTCCAAAATCAATTGAAAACCATTGCAAATTCTGAAAGTACACAACTGTTGGTTTCCGTAGCCACCATGTGTTTTGACAATTGAACAAGACCAGAAAGTAGGCATTGCAAGCAATGATTCACTTTACATAAAAGAATATTCTCGAAAAGCCGATATTATTCCACCGTGACTACAAATAAACTTCATCGCTCCTCCAACGCCCAGGATATCCCACCTTTCACGTACCATCCATAAATTCAAAATTTCCGTGCAATTTGCGGTCCAATAATCTTCCCCAGAAGCCAATATCTTCGATAGAAAAGCCCCACAAAAGCCAATAGTGCCACCAAAACTCCCACAAACAAACACATCCTCATTAATTCCTACCTCACCACACTCAACAGCCAGTTGCTGCTCTCCCTAACGAGAAATCCCCCAAAACTCTCCCTCCTCTTCACAATTCATACTCAAAATCTTAATTCTTCGCACACAAGTTTTTCTGTTTGAAATTAAGCGCAGGTACAAGTCAAACCCACTTTCACCACTAGTCGTCGATTATTATTGAGGTAATGAGGGTGGATCCCAATGAGAAACAGTCCATGTCGTCGCTATCGCCTCAAAAGCTTCACCAACGCTCTTTCGACGACGAGAAACTCAATACATTTACTTTATCCTCAGATTCAAGAAGCCTAACGCCCATTCACTCTGGTTCTAGCGGAAATGGACCAGGCGGGAACGGCCCCAGTCCTCGAGTGAGACGAAAGCCTCCGCCCGATCTCATTGGAGAAGTCCAACTAAAGAATGCCAACAAGGTCAACGAAGAAAGATTGAACGCATCGAACCCCAAAACCGATGATATTGACAGTATAATCCGCAGTTTGGAAGATGAAATTGACCATTATAACATCACATCTGATCCCTTTGATGGGTCTTTTGGTGATTCAACAGAAGATCACGAACATTCGTTCAATTTCTCCCACTCAGTCCCCCGTTCCACCGCTAACGACCAATCTAGGCTCCACAGTTTGGATTCCTCATCTTCCGAATACCATTCGTCCACGAAGTCCCAGTCTAGCTTGGGGAACTTCAAACAGTCTGATCATGGTGATCCTAATCACCTATCACCATCAATATCGAAAGCCGATAATAGTGCTGTCCCCTATCCCTTGGATTCCCCTATTGCTCCGTCTCCAACAAGTATGACGTTTGACAATATGTACGACTCCCCTAATCCCCAGCAAACCACCGCCAATTCCAGTCCCAACATAGATATTAACAACTTCAATACCACCAACTATAATGCCCCCATATATTCCAGCGACGACGATCCCCACTCCCTAAAATTCACCAATTCAACTTCTTCCGACAAGTCATTAACACGAGAAAACTCCTTTGATCCCCTTTCGACGTCCAAGGCTCTGCTAAAGCCCACAATATCAACTCCAATCACAAATTTGAACTTCACCGATTCAATCAAAAACTCCACCACCTCTGCTAACACCAGTGGCTCAGCAAATCACTCATACACTGCGCCCGCCTCAACCGTACGAGCCAATCATCGCAAATCAAGCTCCACAAGCTCGATATGGTCAGCTACCTCTAATCGAAATATCAACTTAGCCACACTCAAGAAAACGCTAAATTTAAAACCAGGAGAAGGTGAAAGGTCAAGTTATGTTATAACGCTTCGCAAGAATGCCGGCACTGCTTATAATGAAACTGCTCCTGGAAAATGGAAACTTCCCACTGGAATTTCTCCGATCGATAAAAGGGCAACCTACACTTCATCTAATGGTGCTTACATGAGAATGGCCGGGGGGATTTCCCAGAAACTAAAGAAAGGCAGTGGTGTGGAATTAAAGCACGGCCATTTGGCTCCTCGATTGTTGGCTGCGGAGGTTGACGACACCGATGACGCTCGTTCGCTTCAAGGCTTAAGAGTCGTCCCTACTTCGTCGTCGCTAGGGGCAAACTCCGTACTAACCACAAGCTCATCCAACAATTCCACCAATGGAAGCGCAAACAATGGAATGAAATCTTCCAGCTCCAGTGCAGGTTTATCCACCGATACCCGTTCAGTCAAGAGCAACTTGTCCAGCAGAAACTCATTGTCACGAACTCTAACACGAAACTCCGTTGGAAGCTCCCTCAGCGAAGCGTCAAAGACTCCCACATCCAAGAGATCCAGCTCTACTTCATCGTCTACAGGCAGCATATCGGAAGATATCCACGTCGGTGGGTTCTACCAGCATCCACAGTATAAATATGACGAAGACGATCCCGATGGGACCGTCCATAAAGACGACGTCGATGCAGAAACTGAGGTGGATAATACTGACATCGATGACAACTTTTCCTATAAAGAGGCTCCCCGGTTGTTTCTTGCTAATCCCGATAACGATAGTGATACCGAATGACTTACCTACACGAAATAGACTCCATTGTTTGAATATACACCGTTCAATCGTTTTCTCTAGTTTTTACGTTCTAGCATAATATTACACAAAACCTAATGTTACACAAAACCAAAGCGTGGCCGCCTCAAAACCGCACCCTCAACTCAAACACGTCGAAGAAAACAATTTCAACTATCGGCTACTTGTCGATTAACTTGACGTATGTAGGCTTAACGTCGAATTAGGCGAAACAGTAGAGGCATCTGATTGGATTGTCGCCAAATGTTTATGATAGTGCCAAAAATTTCCGGCTGAAACCGACAATTTGATTGTTTCGTCGAGATATTTGTTGGCGGTAGATCACCCAATATAATACTAACTATTTCCAGCCAATATCTAGTTAATCATGTCAAATATCGGCTACACGTTGATATATGAGCCTAATACGGCTACCAAAACTTCTGTTAATGAGTTTAGGAACTTATTGGAGAAGGGTAAAGACGATATCAAGATCGACGCCATGAAGCGGATTTTGATTACAATGTTGAATGGCGATCCAATGCCGGACTTGTTGATGCATATCATCAGATTCATCATGCCATCGAGAAATAAGGAGTTGAAAAAACTATTGTACTTTTATTGGGAAGTATGCCCTAAATTGGATGATAAGGGGAAGATGAGACAGGAAATGATTTTGGTTTGTAATGCCATACAAAAGGACTTGCAACATCCCAATGAGTACATCAGAGGTAATACGTTGAGATTCCTAAATAAGCTTAAAGAGCCAGAGTTGTTGGAAACTTTGGTGCCCAATGTTCGTCAGTGTCTTACCCATCGTCATGCTTACGTCAGAAAAAATGCAGTATTTGCTCTTTATTCCATTTATAAAGTGTCCAATCATTTAGTTCCTGATGCTGACGAGGTTATCTATCAGTTTTTGTATGATGAGAATGATTCCGTATGTAAGAGAAATGCTTTTGTGTGTTTGGGTGACACCAACAGAGACGCTGCTTTACAATATATCCAGGATAACATCTCCTTAATTGATACCTTAGACCCCTTGATTCAATTGGCTTTCATCGAGTTCATTAGAAAAGATTCCTTCAAGAATCCATCGATGAAACAGCAATACTCTCAATTGGTCACTGAACTTATTGAAAGCTCCTCTAATGTTGTTGTTTATGAGGCTGCTACCACGTTGACGGTGATTTCTTCCAGTTCCCAATCTGTGTACTTGGCTGGGATGAAATTCGTTGAGTTAGCTAACAAAGAAACCGACAATAATGTCAAAATTATCACTTTAGAAAGAATTGATGATCTTAACCAAAACCACCCTGGAGTGTTGCAAGATTTGTCTTTGGAAGTTTTGAGAGTGTTGTCATCTCAGGATATTGATGTACGTAAGAAGGCTTTGGAAATTACTTTACAATTTGTCACTAATAGAAACGTGGAAGATGTGATTAAGTTATTAAAGAAAGAGTTACAGTCTTCAACTTCTAGTGATGATGACAAAACAGCAGAATACAGACAATTGCTAATCAATGCTATTCATCAATTGGCTATTAAGTTTGTAGAAGTTGCTGCTAACGTGGTTGATTTATTGTTAGAATCAATGAGTGAATTGAACACCACTGCAGCCTACGAAGTGATTATCTTTGTGAAGGAAGTGGTGGAAAAATTTCCAGACTTGGGACCCGATATTTTATCGGGGTTAGTCCATGCATTGCCCAATACGAAGAGCGGGAAGGTACTCCGGGGAGCCTTGTGGGTAATAGGGGAATATTGCACAGATGAGAAGTTGGTACAGGACGCTTGGAAATATTTGAGATCGAGCGTTGGTGAAGTTCCAATCTTGTCTAGCGAAAGGAAAGCTTTGGAAGGCAAAAATCAGGACAATAATGACGAAGAATCCGAAGCCAATGGGAAGTCTCATAAAAAAGGACCAGTGGTATTGCCTGATGGAACTTACGCTACAGAAAATGCCTTTACGGCTGAGGTGGACGACCTTGATGCCTCTAGCGAAAAGCCTCCAATTCGAGAGCTCCTATTACTGGGAGACTTTTACTTGGGTGCAGTTTTGTCCTCCACCTTGGTTAAGTTAATATTGAGATTACAGAGATTAAAAACCCCAGCAAAATTACTAAATGGATTGAAAGCTGAAGCTTTGTTAATCATGGTGTCTATCTTAAGGGTGGGTGAATCGAGCTTCGTCACAAAGAAGATTGACGAAGACTCTGCTGACAGAATTTTATCCTGTATCAAGTACTTGAACGAAGAAGAGGATAGCGAGTTAATAGAGAATTCTTTCTTGGACGATACTAAAGACTCATTCAAGGCGCAAATTGCTTCTAGCGAGTCAAAGAAGGCCGAGGCTGCTGCCAAAAACATGCATGAAAACGCCGAACAAGTGGATGAGTCAATTTTATTCAGACAATTTGACATCAATGGCACCAACAGTAAGGATACTACTGACGAAGTGGAGGATATTTCTGGTACAAATTTCAAGAAAGAACTATTATCGTCGAGATTGAACAAGATTTTGCAGTTAACTGGATTTTCTGATCCGGTATATGCTGAAGCATTTGTCAAGGTACATCAATTTGACGTGGTGTTGGACGTGTTGTTGGTCAATCAAACAACTACCACTTTGCGTAATGTGTCTGTTGAGTTTGCTACATTGGGAGACTTGAAAGTAGTAGACAAACCCGCCACCGTAGATATAGGACCACACGGATTCTACAAGGCTCAAAGCACCGTCAAAGTGGCTTCTGCTGACACCGGAGTGATATTTGGAAATATTGTTTATGACGGGGTCCATTCGGACGAATCAACTATTGTCATCTTGAACGATGTTCATGTTGATATTATGGACTATATTAAGCCTGCCACTTGTTCAGAAAACGTCTTCCGTAAGATGTGGAACGAATTCGAATGGGAAAACAAGATTACCATTAAGTCGGAATGTTATTCTTTGAAAGAGTACTTGGATGAATTGATGAAGGGAACAAACATGTCGTGTTTGACACCGGGGGCGATAACTGGTGAAGAGTGTCAGTTTTTATCAGCTAACTTATATTCACGTTCGACATTCGGTGAAGATGCATTAGCTAATTTATGTATTGAAAAGACTAATGATGGACCAATCATTGGACATGTAAGAATTAGATCCAAGGGCCAAGGGTTAGCATTATCGTTAGGAGATCGAGTGGCTACTATATCTCGTAAAACTAAGAAAGTTACGATCACAAAAGTTTAAAGTAGAGATACATAACACATTTATATATTTACATATAAAGTAATCGACATTGCAATAAAGCGACGTTAGAGGCATCCCCATGGTGTATGCATTTATATCCCATTTTCTTTCAAAAAAGTTTTGTCATATATAAACTCTAGACTTTCTCGTTTACTAGTTGCCAATAAAGTCTTGTTAGCCTCTGATATTCGATATATTTCTGAGTCATCAGCGATAACTACCGGAGTCTTTAAAATGTCCGAATCATCGATATAGCGATGTTTACTGGGTGATGACTCTATGGTGAAGCTAAGAAAATCGAATAAAGCAGCGAAGGAGCCTTTGATATCAACTATCAGGAGGGCCTTTCCCGATGGCGTGAAGTAGTTAGGCTTAGTCAATTCATAGGACAGTAGTTTGCTGAACTTAGCTTTCTGCTCAATCTGTCTAAGTCTTTCAAAATCGATGACGTCTTGTAAGTAGAACGATAGTCTAAAAGAGTTGTCATCTAACGTTATGGGTTCATTATAAATGTTGTTCAAATCCAACGTCTTGAAAGATATATATAACGATGTTCTTATGCTGGACTTTAGCTTGCCGTTGATAGTTATGTAGCGTTCAATGACCCCTGGAACGGAATCCGATATCATCAAATCACTAATGTCGAAGATTTCCTTCATTTTTACAGTAAATTCATCCCAAACTTCGTCAAAATACCTTCCTTCTGGGACTGTGATCTGCACTTTGAGGTATATATTGTCACCGGTTCTTATCTTGACATTTTCCCCAAGATCTTTTAAGAACTTTAGAACTTCATCTTCCACCGATGAGTTTGTGTTATCTTCAGCTAGCTTTTTCGGAGGTTCCCAGTCCTCCAAACTCAACTTTACAGATTTCGCTACATTGTCGTTGCTCCTATCTCGCTTTCTGCCGGGTTTACTCATTATCTTCCTCTACAAATCGGAGTTTATATCAGTATTTCTCTATCACCGTCTCACTAAAGACAAAGCGTGGCCTTACCGTAATTCTGCCATCTCAAATGCGAAAAAAATCTTTATAAAATTTTTCAGTACAAAATCGGATTATGGGTAAAAAGGATAAAGTCAAGGTCGATAAGGCTGTAGAAGAAGAAGACAACTACGACAAAAGAATGCCTGCAGTTTTGCCATTTGCTATGCCATTGGCGCCAAAAAAAATCAATAAGAAGGTGTTGAAAACGGTGAAGAAAGCATCTAAAGCTAAGCATGTCAAACGAGGTGTGAAGGAAGTGGTGAAAGCCTTAAGAAAGGGAGAAAAGGGATTGGTGATCATTGCCGGAGATATTTCTCCACCAGACGTTATTTCTCACATTCCTGTTTTATGTGAAGATTCCTCAGTTCCTTATGTATTCATTCCTTCTAAAGAAGACTTGGGGTCAGCTGGATCAACTAAAAGGCCCACTTCATGTGTGATGATTGTGCCAGGAGGGGGTAAAACGATGAAGAACGCCGACAAAGTGGGCGAGTATAAGGAAAGTTTTGACGATGTGGTCAAAGACATTAGTTCATTGGAATAAACATTGAGATAGAAAGGAAACAAATGTAACATGATCTTTCCTGGGAATTGGCATTAATTGTATATTTAGGTTCAGCTTCTAATGTTGATAATTGTATTGATAGGTTCATAATAGTACGATAAATACAGAAACTCTGCGGGAGGTTTACTCTCAGTTTAGTATAGACAGTAGCTTATAGAGTTATTATTTTGAGTAGTGACTGTTAGTTGAGTCGATAAACAGTTGATTGAATGGTATTTATGGACGCAATTGGTACTGTCAAAGTGGTTCAATTGATATCCTTTCTCTCCCTAATTTATGCGAACCTGGTACCAGGCTCGTGCTACGGCCGCTCGAGACTCTCCCAAGTCGATTGTATAAATATGTGTTTTGCAACCACTAAAACATCTCATTACACAAACCTTTAGCTACTTCAGATAACAATGTTTACCAGTTCTAGTGCCACTGTTGCTCCTCCTACTATCAAAAGTTCTGTTGATCCTGAACCATCTCCGGGGAAATTCATCACCCATATGAAACAATACCCAGTAGCTGTTACGGTAAAACAAGAAATGATGAAACTTCCCTATGTTCAGCAAACCAGTGATCTGGTTATGCCATTCTTGAGAGATTCTGATACAAAATTGCATACCAGTTTCATCTGTAACTCTGCTGATAACTTCGCTGATGGAGTCTTGAGTCAAGTTGACCGATTGGTCCCCAGTTTGAAAACCACTCAAGTTAAAGATTTAAAAGATCCAATTGTTCAACCAATTGATAGAATGCTTTCTTGGACTCGGCAGGTAATGACTGCAGCAGAGCATGCTTGGGCCAAGAATGTGACTCTTCCCATGAAGAAAGTGGCCAAAGGAGTTACCGACTATTATAATAACCAGGTTTATGATTCAGAAGGAAAAAATAGGATTTTGTCTCCTGTTGACCCTTTTGTTAAGCCAATTAATGACAAAATCGTTGGTGTTGTGGATCAGGTGGCTCCTGGAATCGAGAAAGTGGCATCAGGATCTGGCTCTAGCGAAATCGCTAGGTCAAAGCACATTATGTGGAATACTTTCACTGGCAAATCTGAAAAAATGTTAGTTGAATCTAATTAAAGAGTTTGATGAGTAGCTGATACCCCTACATTACAGTAATGCAGAAAACCCTTTACTCTATTTGTAGAACTCTCAATCAAAAAAGTCAAAAAAGTCCGATATTATGTTTATTCTGTGTTAAACATGCAATGAAATTATATAGTTAATTTACAATAAAGTTTTATATCACTACCCAATTAATCCTTTGACTTCTTTTTCTTTTTCTTTGGCGACTCTTCTGACTCAGCTTTACGCTTCTTGTCCTTTTTCTCCTTCTTGTCTTTCTTTTCTTTCTTGTCTTTCTTTTCCTTTTTGTCCTTCTTTTTCTTTCCTTCACCATCGTCAATAATAGTGGTTTCGTCAGCCATAGAAGTGTCAACACCTTCATCCAAACCAAGATCTGCTCCTTGTAATGCTAATGCTTGCTTAATGGCATCGCTATTCTTCATAGGAGGTGCTCCGGTGTTGTAAAAATTCAATCTTTCTTCAACCTGTTTCTTTAAGATTTCCCCAAAAGCGTTTGTGGGTTCATCAGAATAATTGTCAATTCTTGAGGCAATGGAACACTTGTTGGCCAAGTATCGAGAGATTCTTCCTTTGTTCTTCGTTGCGGCTTTACCAATGAACGACGAATGATAAATCAACCCATATTTGGGGGTGTTACCTTTAGTTTTCAATGCTCTAAATAACGCCTTTTCTGCTCCCAAAATTTGCACAGTCGAAGCCGCTTGTTTGGATAAATTGGTTAAGGAACCTGCGTGGGAGATTAATCTAGCACCTACAACTTCTCCAATCAATGTGGACAAATTGGGAGCCACCGTATTCATCTTGTCTGTCAAATATTTATATAACGATTGTCTGTATTCCGTCAACGATACCACTCTTTTGGCAAAAGTAGAAACATTCAACATATCCACATCACTGATATCTTGACCCATCGAGATCTTAGCGTTGGCGATAATTCTTTCGGCCAAACCCGAGTCGTCATTAACAATAGCAGCAACATCGTGTAACGATTCGTCGGTTAACGACGATTTGTCTTGTATAGTCAAGGCTAATTTGGCAAAAGTGTAATTGTCAGGCACGATTTTGGCCAATTCGGGAAAGTGCCAGCCATACCATTCTTTGACTCTCATTGAAAAGGTATTTATATCTTTATCCAATTGATCTAACAACGCAATGGCTTGGATAATATGATTATCATTCTTTTGTACTGAAAACTTAACTTTAGCTCTAGAAAACGCATGTCCCAACCCCAACTGGGCTCTCTCAATATCACCTTCCTGTAGGTCTTTAAACAACTTTACCCCGTGGTTTCTGATTCCTCTTAAGAAATCCTGAACGATTTCATTGGAAAACGATTCGATATAGGGGAAATTCTCCTTAATCGAGGGACCCAAATTTCTATCGGACACCCCCAAAGCGATTTTCTTCTTCCCCGAACCTTTTGGAATGTTCAACTCCAAAACAGACTTCAAATAGTCACTGACCAATCCTTCGGAAATGTCATTAGCATTTTCCAAAGCTTGAGCAGCTCCTTTGAATGGAGCAAACGAAACAAGTTCAATCATTTTGGAAAATCTTCCCAAATCATTGGCAGCTTCTTGAACCTCCTTCAGTCTGGCGGAAATGTCATCTTGTTGAATCAACACTTTGAAAATCCCATATCCAGTTGCTTCTTCGAAAAGAAGATAATCCAATCCTCCCATATTTCAGAGTTTGATAAAATTTTTCAAATTTGCACTCATCTCATTTTTCATTACAAGTCGTGCGAAGACCGGGTTTTATGAACTATATACAAGGGATGTACTACGAAGAACTCTACGAGATGATGGTTGCACGTATATAATGATAATGGGGACATCTAGGCGAAGTTAATTTCCCATCCCAAATCCTTCAAAATGGCGTGCCAATCTATAGCTTTATCACCGTCGGGGTTTAAGTCCCAGATCTTGTTTATCACCTCTTTGGCACGGGTTATACTCCAGGGCCCGTAGGTGTTGATGTAACGGTCAATCCGTTTGGACATTAATATTCGGTCTAATTTCGTCACACAATGGATCGAAGCAATAAATACGGGGAACACCAAAACGCTCTCCACGGGGGATCCAAGAACGATATCGAGACATTTGATTAGGTCGTTATTGAGTACTTGGGACTCTAACGTGGAGGGATTACATCTTCCAATGGACTGGCGCAAATATAGCTTAGCACTAAGTTTGAATGTTTCAAAAAGAGTGATCTGCCATTCGAATTCCTCTTCGTTGAGTCCATACAAGTCGTCCTTATTGGGTTTGCATGCTTCGATTCTGGAATCGAGCTGTTTACTCTTTCCAATCATTGAAAGTAAAATATGGTTGACTTTAGCGTGGTTACTTATGTCGCTGTCGGTTTCGTTACCCAAATCGTTGCTTAGCTCTTCATGGTCAGGAATAGGCGACTCGCTAATGTTTCGATCGTTCAAATCGTTAACGAGATCCTTCAAGTTCTTGTTAGCTTCAAACGATAAATGGGATATCTCCCCTATTATAGCGTAAAGGTCCTTCGCAATACCTACTAATGGGTCTAGGATCCCACTGGTCAAGTCATGATTGAAGATTTCATTGTACTGATCCACCTTGAAGTATGTTCCTCTTTCAGTGGTATTGCTGGACATCACGTCATGATAAGCAAAATTGGAAATGAGCCAAAATTCCTGCTTGTTTCTATTGAAGCTGGACAATCCTCCGTTAGCCTGGAGTAATTTCCATCCCCATTCCATGTATTTTAGCCAGTTTTTTACGTCTCCTTGACAAATCTGTGCCCCTAGAAGCACTAGTAGGGTAGCAATTCTAGTAATGGTTGTATTTCTATCGGTCTCTGTTTTGGAATGGAAATGGGCCAATGCTTTGTCTATGTACTTGAGACCTTCTTCTTTAGATGAGTAGCTGTTCATGTGGAGGGATGCCCACCCGAGAATCCCATACATGACGCCATCATCCTGATGGGCAAGGGGTAGAAACACTTTCTGGTAGTGGTTTTCGCTGGTGGCATTACTTCTGGGTGCTACCGATATTTGGGGAGTTAGAACATTGACGTAATAGTTGTATAGTTCCAAGGAACGGTCTGATAGCTTCATGGGAAATGTAGAGAGGTTGGGCGGAGGACTATAGGTGAATAGTTGATTGAATGGTGATTCGGTGGATCTCATATAGTCTTGCATGAAATCACCAGTAAGGTCTTTAAGGTAGGAAAAGAGTTCACTGGGACTATGAGGGAAACTGGTGGTGACCAAAGTCTGGTCTTTGATGGAGTTTTCATCATTATCGTGGTTCTTGGGAGAATTGGGATCATTGGTAACGCTGGTGTCGTGGATAGGGGATAGTTTCTGCTCCAAATCGGATAGTTTCTGTTCCAAATCGAATTTAGAAGTGGTCAAGGGGAAACTATTGTCAGGAGATAAGGGTGCAAACATTTCAAGATCCTCTTTAATAGGATTGATCAAATTGGCGATATCAGGGGAATTTCCACTGGAATTGTAGTTAGATTCAATATTCTGGGATTTAGGAGTCTGGATGGTAGGATTATCGAAATGGGTAGATAAGTAGTTATACTTCCTCCGTTTTCGAAGCTTGTTATTTGATTCGAACATTTCCACTCCCTGTTTAATCTGCTGGATTCTATCCTTATCCATAGTGTCATAATCGACCCAGATACACTGCTTGTTTAAACGTTTACAATCAGAACAGGTTGGTTTTATTTCATCACATTTCTTCTTTCTTATCTTACAAGTAATACAGCCATTTTTAGACCGTTTTGACGATTTGAATAGTTTAAAGCGATCGCCGTTGATCTGGAATGACGAAGGGGTGGGAGAATTGGACGCTTTGGGGGGTTTCTTGGAATCAAATGTTATAATCATAGTGTTTAGGAGGTAGGAGTAAGATGTAATCTTAGCGGGATAGTCTAATTGGGAACAATCGCGAAGATGGGTGGTGGCCAGGGAGAGATTTAGGGAGGAATTTAGGGAGAGGGAGGGGATTTAGGGAGAGGAGATCTAGGGAGAGGAGATCTAGGGAGAAGGAGGAAGAAATTAGGGCGATGAGTCTTACGATGAGTCAATAATGAGAGGGGCAATTTGAATCAAAACTACGAATGTGATTTAGGAGGTTGTAGTAGGAGTTGTAACAATGTAGTAATAGTAGTAGTAGTTGTTGTAGTTGCAGTAGTACTACAATTGTAGTAGTAATTTCAATAGAGTAATAGTACTACAGTTGTAGTAGTAATTGCAATAAAGTAATAGTACTACAGTTTTAGTAGGTAATTACAATAAAGTAGTAATTGCAATAAAGTCATACAAGTAGTAATTGCTGTAGTAACAAAATAATAATTGCAGCACGGAAAAAGAATACTTAAAGCACCGTAATTGCAATAGTGTTGTAGCAACAGAGTAATAGCACGATAGTTGTAGCAGTAACTGCAAAAGAATGTTTACAGCACTGCAATTCTAGCAATTACAACAGTCAAAGAAGTAATCACCTAAGACTCTCATCACTAATGTCCCCTACATTGACCGGACGTCCTAAAACTCCAAAACACCACCACCCTCAAAACCCTCCCGCTACTCTCCCGTTCTAATACCGTGGAAGTTTCGAGAATTGTGTCCCATGTCGCCGATGTCGTCGCCAGAAAAACGGAAGAAAATCATCCAAAGTTGTATCAAAAAATCTCACCAATCGCCCCCTGAACCATTTATTGAAGAATTCACCGATTAAAAGTTTTCAAAAGTGGTCGACGGAAAAGGAACATCGTACTTACAGTTACAGAAGTTAATAAACAAGAATAAACTAAACCGAAATCATGTCTAGTAAACGTATTAATAAAGAGTTGGCTGACTTGGGAAGGTATGTGTCATTGATTTTAGTGGTCTCGCCCAAGGTGGTGGAGAAGGTGGTGAACTGAGGGAGTTTCAGTTGCTGGTGTAGTTATTTTCACAATAGTGAAGAGAAAAGAGATGAGGGTCTCGAGGGTCTTGAGAGATCGAAGGAAGAATCTTTCGGTCACGACAAGAACAATTCACAAAGAGGTAAAGGTCGCCCGAAGGAAGAGTGCCATAAAATAGTGACTTCAAGAAAAACATGAAAATAAAGAAGCAAAACCCGCCAACGGCCCCGAAACCCGCCAACTGAACTCCCATTAACTTCACTTCTGTCTATGTCTGTATACTAACAAACTTTAGGGATCCCCCTTCTTCTTGCTCTGCCGGTCCCGTGGGTGACGACTTGTATCACTGGCAAGCCTCTATCATGGGACCTGCTGATTCTCCCTATGCTGGTGGGGTGTTCTTTTTGTCTATCCATTTCCCCACTGATTATCCATTCAAACCACCCAAGATAGCTTTCACCACGAAAATCTATCATCCCAATATCAATGCTAACGGTAACATCTGTTTGGATATTTTGAAAGATCAGTGGTCGCCAGCTTTAACCATTTCTAAGGTGTTGTTATCTATTTGTTCATTGTTAACCGATGCTAATCCCGATGATCCTTTAGTTCCCGAAATCGCCAATATTTATAAGTCCGATAGAGCCAAATACGAATCTATTGCTAAAGAGTGGACGAAAAAATATGCCGTGTAGACGGGATGTTTGTGTAAATATAAATTTTATATAGTTCATGGATTTGGTTAACACAGGAATTGCATTGTTAATAAATAGTATGTAGATAATAAATCTTATATTATCAGTTCAGGGTCTTATTTGGCCATCTCTGAGGGTGGACTTCATTCAAAAATCTATTATTCACGGTGTAGCCTCTTTTGATAATCAATTACCGATGTAACTATCTGTTAGTAAAGAATCTAACACATCTTGTCCGATTCTGTGCTTCTCGAAGCATTCACACCCAGAGTATCAAAACTTTGGCAGTTTTACATCCCTTGTGACATCTGCATTTACACATTGGAAACTTCTGTCAACACGACAATAACTCTATTAAGACAGTTGGCCTCAGTTCTAAGGCAATACACTAAAGCCAATTGTATATCAGTCAAATAGGCAATTCCAAATCAAAAAACACCCCCTAACAGAGAATAAAAAATGCCAGTAAAATCCTCTAACATTATTCCACACCACGCCACTACACTCCACGCCACTACACTCTACTCCAGAACAAACCAGTAAACTCAATCGTCTTTCCAATCTGTCTTCATTAACTCTTTAATCTTCACTTTCGCGGATTCTTCACTATGAATAAACTATCAACGTTCAAAGTCAATGATAGCTATAAGCTATTTGAACTAACGAAACGACTCAACAAAGGAAAGTTCTTCAAGAACTTCCTCAATGATAATCAATACAAATTGCTAAACTTCATCATCAATCTTGACAATTTTGTAATTTGGGACAATTTTCTACAAGGTAACTGCTACATTGAATTATTCAAAGATGAGGAGTTTTACCGATTGATTGAGGAGCAGAGGGCCAAGGAGGCTAAAGATGCTAAGGGTGTAGAAGAAGATAAGGAAAAGAAGGACGGGGCCGACGATAAAGACGAAACGGCCAAGGATGATGGAACGAAAGAGGAATCAATTAAAGAACCCGAGAAAGACAAAGCTGCTTTGGATGAAAACTTCGAAATCGACATCGAAGAAGGGTTAAAAACTGTCAAACGCTTAGCTTTACACATACGGTATTTACTATGGGAAAAAGCCATAGACTACTTCTATGCTACCCAAGATCTAGATGACAGCATTAATGTTTTTGATGAAGTTAATGACGACTATGCTCTTTTGGATAACCTCGATGACCTATCGCCGAATGTCGATACCCTGAAAGATGACACCCTTCCGGAAACCACGGCAGAGTCCCAAAACGTCGAGGATTCGTCGCTATATAAATTGAGGGAAGAAGAAGACGATTATGATGATGATGAGGAGGAAGATAAAGAGTCGGAAAAGCCCGAGGAAAAGCCCTCCGATGCCCCAGTACATGACTTGAAGTTCAATAGTCAGCACCAGCTTATCTTATCTCTCCCAATGGCGGTATTCGTTAAAGATGACGAGAGTGAAATTAGTCTAGAAGATCAGGAAAACCTCATTAAGGAGTTCAACAAGGTATATCACAACTTTGAATACGACCGAGAGACGCTAATAAAGCGCCGGAAGCTAGAGAAGTCAGATCTTCGTCTTGAGAAGACCTCTGATCTCGAAACTGCTGATACTACCCGGGGTTCAGCTAAAACATCGAGTCAGGGTGTAGAATTTGCTTTCGCTACTGGCTCATCATTGAAACATTTGCTCGCCACCATTCAACAGCAGCGAGACCAAATTCCCTTGAGTGACTACGAGTTGAGAACCTTGTTCATGGACGTGAAGAAGAACAGAGGAAAGTGGGCCAGCGATGAGCGAATTGGTCAAGAGGAGTTGTACGATGCGTGTGAGAAAGTGGTTTTGGAGCTTCGAAGTTATACCGAGCATTCAACGCCGTTTTTGAACAAGGTAAGTAAACGGGAAGCCCCGAACTATGGCCTCATAATCAAAAAACCCATGGATTTGAACACAGTGATGAAAAAATTAAAAAATTTGCTGTACAATCTGAAACAGGAGTTTGTCGATGACATTATGTTAATCTGGTCCAACTGTTTAGCCTACAATGCCGATCCCAAACACTTTTTGCGGGTGCATGCACTAGCGATGCAAAAGAAGGCGTTGAAGTTGGTGCCTCACATCCCCAATATCACCATCAAGAGCCGTAGTGAGTTGGAGAAAGAAGAAGAAAAGGAGGATGTAGTCGAGGAAAATAAGGGAAAATCGTCCAAGAAGGGCCGCAAGCGAAAGAGGAATGACGAGATCAAATTGGAGCATGATGCTAGTTTCGATTCTCCTGATAGCATTGCTGATACCCCGATTGTGGTAGATGAAGAAAAGGAAAAAACCTCGGAAACTCCCATGGATCCCACACCGATCGCTGAGGAAGCACCTGCAACCACCAACGGAGTCTCAGCTGCTGTCGGGGCTGAAGATGACGATGAAGAAGACGATAATGACGATATGAACGACGAAAACGGTAACCAGAATGAAGCTGATGAGATTGGACCAGAATTGCAAGCGTGGAGAACTTTAACAGCTAAATCCAGAGCCCATTATTGTGCCACTCGAGCGGAATTGTTTGAAGACTCCGTTGATGTGATGAGTTTTATTTCTGACGGAAAACCATCTATGAAATTGAACATGGACGCACCAGCGTTGGTACGAGAACCAAGTGAAATGGCAAACTTTAACAACTACATCAGCAACCAAGTGGTATCAAAGGGAACATTATTAGACAACGATGAGCCGTACATGCTTGAGTACGATATAACTGGAGGATTACCTGAAATTGCCTACCCTGGGGTAGATGACGACGTACAAGAGAAACAAGAACGCAAGACTATCGACTCATTTATCAGCTCCAAGAGGGAATTGTCAGCTTCAGGGTTTGCCCTCCCCACCGACAACGGACTAAATTCTATTTATTTGCAAAATATAACCGAAATGCAGGAGATACGAAAGATTTGTTTCAAAATTTCATTGATAAGACAAATGCAGCATCAGCAGTTTGTCCACCACACCCAGATGCGACAGCCTGAGATTGAGATTCTAAAGGAAGTTGATATAGATCCCGTGTCCAAGTTGGATAACCATGATCCTTATAATCGTGAGGTACAGTTTCATGTTCTACGGCGAAATGTAGGTAAGATCGCTATGCAAACGGGATTCGAAATCACTGAGCCTACTGCGATCAACACCTTGACTCAGTTGGCGGAAAAGTATATGAGCAACTTGATTAAATCAGTCAAAGTGCACCAGGAATCAAATTCCTCCAATAAATTGGCTCCCCGGGAAATACTATTGGTATCTTTGATTGAAAATGGTATTAACAAACCTGACGATTTGTACACCTTCATCAACGAGAAGTTGGTCAACCAGTTGACTAAGTTAAAAGACTTGCGGTCTAAACTTTCTAATTTCTTGAAAGAATTACTACGTCCTGGATTAGAGAATTTTAATGAAAAGTCGTTTAACGATGACAGTGAGCAGTTCATGACTGGGGATTTCTCTAATGACTTGGGAGATGATTTCTTTGGATTCAAGGAACTAGGTCTCGATAAAGAATTCAATATGTTGACATCTTCAATCCCAATATATTTGTTACATTCTCGATTGAACACTTCATTCAATTCGAACGGAAGAACGATTAAAGCTCATAAATTTGATGATTTGAAGGATTTCAAGGTCAATAAATTGTACGGTAGTGATATCCATAGTCAAGTGAAGATACTTGGTCCTTTCTACCATAAGCTTCTTGAGAAGTCTAAGGTTCACTACGTGAAACTACAGAAAAAGAATGGATTGAGCACTGAGTTACCAGAGTTGAGTAAATTGCCGTTGATTGACGACGAAGAGCTTCCTCAAAAACAGCGCAATATCCGTCCCAGATTACCTCCCACGGGGAAAATAACATCGGTGAAAAAGAAGCCGGTATTTGGGTCGTTTTTTCTCGAAGAAGAAGAGCCTACGGAGAAGCCAACAGAGGTTAAACCAGATCTTGAAGATCCATTTGGCATTACTCCGGATATTGAGCTAGATGCCAAAGAGATTGAGAATATGATGAACACCATGGGGTAAGCTGGAGATGGAGAAATCAGACGGAGCTTACTGATGATTACAAGGACCTATTGTTTCAGGCGAGATTTTCCAAAAAGTCCCTAAGAAGTGTGGGATGGAATACTGCTGACATTGATCGCTGAAAGGTGTTCGAACAGTACTGACTAGTAGTCTAGTACCAAATAATAAAGACTTATTCTCAATGACTGTAATTGAATTTCTACCTCTTTTTCTTTCTGTATTCCCTGTTCTCCTGAGTCTACTATATTCATTAGTTGGTATCATCATTGTATGTAATCCTAACATCCTGGGACAGTTTCTTGTCAAAATTCCTTTTGTATCCACACTTATTTCAATTTCGTAACTTTCACGTAATTATCACTTAAAACTGCCAAAGTAAGAGATGAAATACACAATCCTAAATGTCTTGTCCGATGTCTATTAAGAGTTCATTGACGTTCTCTACCCTATAGGAGATGAATGACGCTAGTTAAGACCTGTAAGATAAAAAGAGACAGGAACGAGATCCAGTATCAATAGAGTTCAATAACTACTATAAGCAATTTCCATGATCTCTTTCATAGCATTTACATGGATGGTGCCAAATATTGAAACATAGATGCACAATATGACAGATATTGAACGTCGTAGATAATGGATACATAAAATGATTCTAATATTCATCATTACTCATATAATGCATCTGCCATATCAAATAGCTCACTCATTTGAGTGTTATAGCTTTCTCTCATGCCCAGTACCCAAAGAGAACAATGTGACTGTGAATCAGAAGACATCATACATAATATCTTGAATATGATAGATCTCTTTACAGCTTATCAATATGTCTCAATTCAGTGATCTATACACATTCAGCGAACTATCATATTCGAATCTCTCACCTTCAATAACTATCAAAATGGAGACAATGTTGTGTGTTCTACGTACCAACGATATCTTCTTATCCTTCTTGTCATCCTCCAATGCAGTATATCATCTCACATCACATCACACATCACGTTTCATATCACATTCAATACCACTTATTATCTATCACATTTCATACTTAAACTCCATCTTGTCGATCTTATTTCATATTTAAACTCCATCTCGTCGATCTTATTTCTCGTACCTTTTCCCCACATCACACCTTCCATTCGCCAAACCTCTTCTCCATCCCTCCTTGTCTCATCACCTCTTCTTCCCCTGGTACCGTAAGTAACCTCCCACGTCGCGCTCATTAATAAATACCTTTGACTACAGCAATACGGCAAATGACGGAGCATGGGCACTAGATCCACCAACAGCATCTCCAACAGCAACAAACCTACCGTGGTGGCGTCCCTAACTTCTGCATCCAAGTCAGATCTTGGCAGGCGGGACATTTTTGGTCGAACAATCCTTCATGTTCTTATCTTGTGCAACCGCCCTGATCTTCTTAAACTGCTATTTAAGAATCCCAATCTCCCCCATATCATCACCAAGACCGATTATGAGAGTGGCTGGAATTGTCTTCATTACGTGGTGTTTTACAAGCGGCTCAAGTGCTATCGTGTGCTTCTAGAGTGGCTAAAGTCCACCGGTACTACTGCTGATTGGCTGGTGGCGTCAAATACGGTGTTGTACGAGTTGATTCGATGTAAGGATCGTGACCGTCTTACGCCGTTGCAGTTGCTCGATAACGATTTCAAGCATTTGATGTGGATTCCTCAGTATATCGACGATGATAACATCCATTTTTCCTATCGTTTTAGTGATATTGATAAGGAAAACCACCGTGCTAGCAAGGTCTCCGAAACCACCAAAACTAACCCGGTTAAAGTCCGTCATATAACTCAGTTTTACAATTGGTGGGATCCTAAACGTGGAGGCAGCGATATCTACGTTTTGGGTTCCAATATCAATAACAATCTTGGTGTGGGGGATAGCACAGACCGTCTGGTACCGTGTAAGCTTTCCACGGCCCCATTCAATGCCAATACCGATGTGCTAAATAGTGCTCGGTTCAAGGCAATGAGATTATCTAAGAACCATTCTGTCATTATCACCCAAGACGGTTCTGTGTACTCTTGCGGTGTTGGTAGTCGGGGTCGACTTGGCCATGGCGACTTGGCCAATAGTTATCGCTTTGAGAAAGTCGTAGGGCTTTCTCATATTAAGGATATCAGTATTTCCGCCGACCACTCTGTTGCCATCGGAGGCGATGGAGAGATTTATGCATGGGGGCTCAACAACTACGGCCAACTTGGAGTTGCCCTGACGTCCCCAGAGAAGCCCGGGACTAAAGAGTTTACCGAAGTATTTGAGATACGACCTCAATTGATATCGTGTGGGGACTTGAAGAAGAACGCCAGTTCGCTCCGGGGGGTAGAAGTGTCAAAAATTCACTCTTTGGTGTATACCAAACATGATATATTCTTCTGGGGCTTGAATGTGGGTCAAATGGGCTTTAACACTCCTGGAACCTTGGAATTCAAGACTAACGGAACAGTCTATAAAGGTGGAATGCAAGCTTTACCGCGTAAGATCTCGCTTAGAGACGAGATCAAGATGGTGTCGACGTCCGAGACTGTGACTTGTGTGGTGACGGTAACCAACGACATCCACGTTTACACTCAAGGACATCATCTGAAGCTACCCAAGATCCCCATCCGGGGTTCTTTGGACCGCAATTTCCACATATTCTCCCCTGTTAATACAACCAAACCAGCAAACATTGTCAAGATGGTGATGAAGGGAAGCGAAAATGTTGGACTCTTGCTTGATACTGGAGATGTCATGGGATTTACTTCTACCGACACCAAGGTCAAGTACAGCAGTATTTGGAAGTCTCATCACAGCGATTTACGAGCCACCGACTTCGATATTTCCTGCGATGGATCGGTACTATTGGCAACGCTGACAGGGTTGGTGTTTATGCGTTATCTGCAGCCTTCCAAAGCCCGTAAAAACTCCATGACTGAAACCTCGTTGGCGATTCCGGTGAAGAATAAGTTCCAGCGGCTCGATTATGTTAATAATATTTCTCGGGTGGTGACTAATGACAGTTTCACCTCGTTTGGATTCATCCGGGATGATGTAGATTTAGTGCCGTTAAAAATTCCCTGTAATACTTTCCGGCGAGATATGGAGTATTTGAGCTGTGTGGTACCGCCAGACGACTGCCGTAAACAGAACGAATTGTTCGGAGCCTCGCATGGTGTCAGCTACGTTAGTGACTACATCTACTCCACTACAGTTGAGGAAGAAGCTGAAGATAGCGACGATGAGCAAGACGAGGAAGATGAAGAAGAAAAAGCACTTCATTTGGATCCGCTTTTTCTCCGCCATGGCACCAAACATACAATGGCCCATAAGCGAGTTCGGACTCGTGATACCTATGAGCAGTTGACTGTTGACCAGTTTGTGCTGACATTACAAGAGGGATTTGTCTGCGATCGTGACAACAAATGGTATGATAGTTGCATTACTTTGAACAATGGAGATACCGTGGTGCCATATCATGATAGAATTTTCAAAGCTCGTTCCCCCGGGTTAGCCTGTTTGGCTTCCGACCAATACTTGGAGCACGACGGGGTGGTGGTCATACCTACCGCAAATGGGTTGGAATTTCGTCACGTAGATGTAGCCGCAGTGATCGTGTTTGTCCATTTCATTTACACAAACAAAGTAGTGGCGATATGGGACCATTTTGACGCAAAGGTGGTTCGGGACGATTTCCACCGGTTGTGTAAGATGTTTAAAATGTCGGACATTTTTGGGGTTGTAACAAAAGATGAAGTGTATTTCAGACAGATGCGGTCTTTGTATATCACAGATAACCATATCCCAGCATCTGATGGATCCAGCACCGACTGCCTCACAGTCCGGCTCTCTGATGGCCAAGTTACCTGCCTCAAAAGCATCTTAGCGTCGCGTCTGGCGTTCTTTGAGACCACCCTTTCTCAGCCATGGAACACCTCAGAGTTGACATTCAACATGACCAAGCTTCAGTTTTCGATTTTCCTTCGCCATTTCCACGGATTCAGTGATTTCGAGGTCTTCAACCCGTTGATTGATTGTTCGAACAATGTGGACGAGTTGATCAATGCCCTAGTCGACTTGATATCAATTTCTGACGAAATTCTTGTTTTTCTGCTTAAAAGCTTGTGTGAGTTGTTATTGAAGGACTTGATCACAATAGACAACGTTGTTGTTTTACTCATTCATGCTGATAATCTATCGGCAAAACGGTTGTTTTTCAATTGTTGTTGGTACATTTATAATAACTTGGAGGTCTTGATGCTCGATCAGTCGATGTTAACAATACCGATGGACACCTGGGGGAAGTTAGAGTGTACGATCAGACGTTTAGACCGCTGTAAGAATAAAGATATTGAAGCTGATGATAATGAGATGTCGTGGCTCATAGCCAAATCGCTGGGGTTAATCAACGATTTCCTCCATAATATGGATACCTTTAACAGTAACTTCATGGCTATTGGAAGAACGTCGTTCGAGCCTTTGTTTGATGTTAAACTAGACAGTCCTCCAAAGGAGAAGAGACGAAAGAGTAGAAAGAGTGGTACGACTCACGAGAACCCAGAAGTACAAGAATTGCGATCTAAGGCGAAGATATGGGCCAATGAAAGCGCTATTGACGATACCTCTGACGAGAATATTGACCATAGAGGGACGAGTAATAGCGATGATGATTTTGAGGTGGTTACAAGAAGGAGACGAAAGGTGGATTTCGACAAGAAGTCTTCTAGCTCAGGGGTCAAGCCGGTACTTGTAAGTCAAGCACAACAGAGCAGGCAAAATTCCTTGTCTCCGCCACCCTCCAATTCGGTGCCCGGTCATACCACTCATACTGCATCATCACTGTCAACAATTCAAACACCTAATCCAACTACAGCGGTGAATGGTAGAAGAAAATCCAGCACCTCCATGAACGATTCTTCATTCCCCGTTCTAGGAAAGACTAGATTATCTAACGGTCTGGAACCAAAGGTGGCACCGGTAATCCCATTGAGCAATGGATTGAGTCCTTATTCGAACTGGGCCACCAAATCAACAGCCGGTCCTGTATTTGACATCAACGCTGCCTCAACCGCTACCATCACTAGCAATGTACCGTGGACGAAACCAGACGAACTAGAATTGAAGAAAAAGAAAATGCCTCCAAACTTCAAACTATCGCAAAGAGAACGTAAGAAGTTGAGTTCCACTGATGAATTTCAGTGGGGAGTCCCCACCACAGTGTCGACAAGTGAGACATTCCCTGTTCTAAAAAAGTCTAGCAGTGTGCTGACAAGTAATTCTAAATGGTCTGGACAAAGTTCTGCCCTTCCAAAACCTTACTCTGACTCAAGACTGAGTTCCATTTCAAGACCCAATTCACGATCAAGTTCAGAGTCACACCTCAATTCACATTCCGGCTCAAGTTCAGCATCGATTACATCCAAAGCTCCAAATAAGTCAGCAACTAATTCTAGTTCCAACCCCTCGAAATCAAATTCTAGTGGATTGGGATTTACTTTGACTGATATCATGATCCAAGAGTCACTTAAAATCGAACAATTCAGACAAAAGGAATCGCAACGAAGGACATTACAAGAAATTCAACAGGAGCAGGAGTTCGATAAGTGGTGGCAGGAAGAAAGTAAACGGGTAAGAAATCAAATGGGGTCACTAGAATTGAACAAGAAGCGCAAGGGAAAGAAATCTTAGAAAAATGTGCTAGATATAATATACAATATAGACATTGTTTTAGTGGATATCTACATCTTCAGGGAACCATCCGAATTCATCGAAATCAACAATAGTACCAGTCTCTAATATTCCCTCCTGAGCTAGTAGCTGCTGTTGAAGGACTTCGCCGTTGCTATTGCTACGAGGAGATATCTTTCCAGAAGAAGACACCACTCTCCACCAGGGAATGTGGGCGATATGCTCGAAATCGTCAGAAGTGGGTTCCACCAATATCGGATGGATTATGCCATAGTTTTTTAGTGCCGAGCCAACTTGACGGGAATTTTTGGGTTTTCCAAGAAGGTATGCGATATGTCCATAGCTGGTGGCTCTACCATAGGGGATCTGAGCAACTACGGAGTATACAGAGTAGTGGAAGGCCTTGGACTCATCGGATATCTCCATATCTGTCTAGAACTTCGCATCACCGTCGTGACGATAAATACCAGCACGGTATAATATGTACTACCGATCGGCAATTTTTACCGACTACACAAGGAAGTTACGGAGTGAATTTTACTCTAACAATTAGCTCCCTAATCAAACACTACATCCTTACTAGCACATTCATTACGACAACAGAGTATAAAGCCATTCTCAAACAAAATTATATTGCTAATCTACACTATATAAATACCACCAAACCAGAAATTATCAGTTTATAAACTTATAAAGCCAATAAAGCACCGGCAGCTAAGGCAGCAGCACCAACAGCGTATTGTTTGTTAGCAGCACCTTCCCAAGTGGAAACGTTAGCAGTTCCGTTATGGTGAGGAGCAACTGGGCAGTCAGTGACTTCAGGACCACAAGAAGTGATGGTGACTAAGGTGGAGGAGACACCAGTGACAGTGGTAACGTTAGCAGCATTGGCAACAGCAGCGAATAATAAGGCGACAGTGGAGAATTGCATTTTAATTAGTTATAAACGATTGAATAAAGTTAAAAGTGTAGGAGACAGAAAGGGGAATCCATCGATAATTTATAGTTTTTCCCTGGGATGGGGCTTGAATTATTATTAGTCTTCAGATAACAACTGCTGAATTCCACTCTAAACTGTAACTTTTCAGACGACAACAGAAATACAAACAATGATGTCGTGAGGATAGACTATGCGACATTAGCTTGTTGTATTACCATAATTAGCCGAAGATTTTGAAGTGCCAGCATCACATTATTAGTTCGAGTTGGTGCTGGTTAACGAGTAGACCATCATCTGTAGTCTATAAGGAACATGTAACACATGCCAGCTTGTGCAGTGAACTAGTATGGCGTAGATGGAATTCGGGGGTTGTGTTGCAGGTGATGAGATGAGAATTTCTAAGGCGGTCCTGGGCACCATCATTTTCCGCTCGGGCGATCTCTTAGCCCAATTGGGAAATTGGTAGCCCCTATTTGACCAACCTGCAAAAGCTTTACTTCAAAAATAGCAGTTGTCCACCTGCTTTCGGCCCGTAATATATGTCGTTCTGCTGGAGAACAGACTAAACGGCTAGTAACACAATGCGACATCTGTCCCAGTAGGTACAAAAGTAAACATTGAGTAGATGGGTTTCGTCAAATATACCGGATGTCGGAGTCCGTTCTTCAAGTAATGCTGGTGGTGGATATCTCCGGATGTTACCAGTGGTGTGGTGCTGGCTTCAGTCGTGGCCCCAGGGTCTCCGCGGTGTTACTTACGAGAACTGTGCCGAGATTTACTGTGGTAATATCTTCTATAGACAGTAAAACTCATCACAGAGATTCCTTCTTTATAGTCCAAGTAAGTGTTTCCTCTGTAGTGAAAGATGTAGAAACAGCAGTTTAGGCTTATGTTTATTTACAAACTGTACTATAATTGCTTTCATGACTGCTTGGTGGATTTGGCCATAATCCAGTTTCAGCAGAGCCAGCCTTTGAATCAATGATCCAGCAAGAAAAACCCATGCACTATTGTTTCAGCAGTGATCCAGCATTCTTCTATTATTTTACCGTTGCTTCTTTCTCTTCCTGATTTACACACTGGAAGACTGTGACTGGTTCATAGCCAACTTAAGGGCTCGGATACGGTCGTTAACTTTAAGATAGTTGTTCAACATTGACTGGTACTTTTGTTCATTGATTTCTTCTATGTCAACCAGTTCTTGAACCTCATCGTTGGGAGATGAGTTAGGGACAGGATTGAAGTCGATATCGTCAATGCCAATCTCAACATTAGTGTTTTCTTTCAAGTGATTAAATTCACCCACCATTTGCAACACTTCTTCCCGTAAGTCGTCATATTCATTAGCATTGCGGCTATTCACTGCTGCTTCTACCTTATACGCCAAAGATGGCACAAACGTACTGACAAATAACAAAGCGTCCTTAAACAAATTGCTAGCGTTCTCCGCGATATAGAAATGGGTGTTGTCTTCATGATTATGCTGAATCAAAAGTAATTCGTAGTCTCTTCTTCTCATGACACCATCAACAATTAATTTTTGAATTCTATTCATCATCCATTCTCTTTTGTGCTGAATAATGACTATCTTCGAGATTAGACTGTCTCGTTTTTGTTGAAAGTATCGATTACCATTAATTGATTGTAGTTTTCGTATCACCACTTCACTCTGGAAAATGATCATGTAGAACCAAGTCAAACTTGTTAACACAAGTAATAAAGCAGGGTGGTATATAAGGTCCTGAAGTCCAAGAATTGTCACCACAAAAGCAACCTTTAGAATGCCAAAATAAAATTGACGATTTTGGGACCGCAAGAAATTGAATACACTTTGTAAGATATGTAAGACACTGATTTGGAGGTTGTTAAATACGTCATCTCTGTTGGCAGCCTGGAAGTTCTGATCATTTCCAATATCATTGTCACCACCAAAAACACCGCCGTTTCCAATTTCATTTCCATCAACATTTTGGTTCTGATCGGGTGTTTCGTCTCTGTTCCCATTTTCACTCCGATCTTGTTGGTATCTATTCTCATTCCTATTCCCACTTGCACTCTCACTCTCAAGCCCAGCGTCGTATAAATGTACCTGGACTTGCTGAAGACGAAACTGCCGATTCAACTTCGCCGCTCCCGCCCCATTCAATATGATATAACCCTGGGGTTCGACCACAATACACTGCGACGAGTTCAACACTGCTGTGGAATGGCCATCCGAAAACTCAAACTCTACCGTCGAAAGGTCGGACTGGTTTACAAGCATTTGCTGGGGCCGGTGACTGGTACCAGAGGAGGCACGGTTGACATCGATCATCTCAAACGTCTCCCCAGTCAACAGCCACTCAATTCCATTGTTTAAAACGACTCGAGTGGGTTCATACTGTCGGAATGGTTCCGTGGATCGAATAGTGTCAATGGTGAATTCGGCTCCAGACTGTACCTGTCGGTCCGCTTGACGTGTTACCAGTAAATCCGCATCGTTGGGGCGAGGGTGGAAGTCAAAGTTACTGGAAGTTAAGTCGTTCCAGAACTGGCGACTGAGGATTCCTCCTTCAACTCCGCTTAAATGGGGATGTACGGTCAAATCCATGGTATAAACTTTTCCTTCCGTTAGAGTAGCATCATTCACTATATCACCAATCGGGCGGCCAAAATTGTCGTTGGTAGATATCAATTCGTCGTTATACCTGAGTTTTATTTGATCGAAGAACGTTCGACGCACTTGCAAGTAATCTAATCGGGTGATAATGGCGTTAGTAAAGTCCCTGAGAGTTGTGGTGGTGTCTAGCTCGAATAAGCTTCGTTCGTGGTTTAAGTTGTCCAATTCTGACGATATCTTAACGAAAAATCGCTTACGTTGAACATGCTCTTGGGGACTTTGCTCGATGACGTCTCTATAAGACATCTCAAATACCACAGGATGTTTGGGACACACATCCAAGCCAATTATATCCGCCACAGTATCGTTATCTTGACAAAATTGTTGAGTTTCAAAGTATTTTAAATTGAAGAAACTGCCATCGACAAGCTGTGACGCAGTTTTGTTGCGTTCTTCGGCCACATAGTCCTTTAATACGGCAATAGTACATCGAAGGGACTCCCGTATCTGAATATTCTGTAATCTGCCGTTGCTAACCCACTGGATCATGATATCAAATAATTCTTCGACAGGATCTCTAGCTGGAATCAGGCGGTTTCCAAACAAACTGTAGTCAATCTGCAACTCCATGGAGTCAACATCACTGTCCACTTCCTCTACGCCTAAAATCTCTGCGAATGGGGCGTTCAGAATCGTCAGACCCTGATACTTAAGTTTGAGGAATAGTGGTTTTAACTGGTGATTGGGGGAATTATACCAAATGCTATGGTACACGTCTTGCGCCGTATGGCGAAGAGTGACTCTGATGGGGTATGAAGACGTGTTTAGAGTCGGAGTTGACTCTGTGGCGTTAACTTCCGAAAGCTGGAGGTTCAAGGTGAAAGGGTGATTCATGGGAATTCGCGGTGGGCAGTTGCAAGAAATTTAGGGAGACTTTAGGGAGGGACCGGGGCGAGAGATAGCGAGAAAGAGCGAGACGTTGCTCTGAGAGCAGCATTTACGTCTAGGAGGCTCTTCAGCCTAGTTCATAGGAATTCCCCAGGTCACCGACATCTACATTGACCTTCTATCTACACTATATACATTAAGTCTTGATGGCATGATACCTCTTGCCCCTGAAAGCAAATATCTCATTATTAGCCTGGAACGTTTCCGTGGGGTTAAAGTCCACCAAATCAATCTTAGTAGAACCAAAGAGGTTGGTAGTCTGGTTCATCAAAATGTCCATTTCCTCTGCCAACTCGTGGGTCAATAACCACGACATTTCTCTCTGAGCGTCCAATTCGTGGTATCCGGTGACATACACCGGGCATTTAGACTCCAACAATCCCTTTAACGATTTGTCCCAATGAGACTTATCGCCAGTTTGAAACCCAGGATGGAACAAGTAGAAAACGTCCAAGTATGGATCGAACGGGAACAAATCTCCGTAATTGTAGAGTTCATGGAAGTACAACGTATGGTAATGCAAGGAGATCTGGTCGTCGTAACGTTCAACTATGGCCCTACCGTTGTCTGAGGTATTCCTGTTGTAGTGCGCTTCGGGCCCGATGAAATGGAACTCAAATTTCGTTTCAGGAAACAAATACCCAAACTGCTTCCACACGTATCCGGGGAGCATACTTTCCAGCTTGGCTCCTACGATGAAGATTCTCATGGGTCGTTCCTTGTATTCCCCCAATTTTTTCTGGTGCAGAGGATATAACGTGTACTTCAAGGCGGAAATCGATTTTAAACCCTCAATAGTCATAGGGCCCCGTGGAACGACATCGTAGGGCGAGAGCTTATGCAACGTGCTGGCAATGGTAATAGGATAGGTTAATACTTTAGTTGCAGCGGCCAAATTGAACTCGGTGTTCATAGGATTGAAGTCTCGGGTGTAGAAGAACAGATCCCAATCGGCCAAACTGGTGGAAAAGTCCTTATCCTGTTCTCCAGGGAACACAAACTCGGTGAACTCTCTGCCAGATCTCAAATCGTGCTCGTATAAGTTAACTTTTTTCAACGATTGGTACTTCTTTTTATTGTGATACTCGGTATCCTGTTCCCATGCCTCCTTAGAATGATGTGTAGGGATACCGGAAATGGGACAGACGAAATTCACCGGTTTTTGCGTTACGGGACATAATGCTTGAGTTCGAATTATCGCAGCACGAGTTCTCAAATCTTCGTAGGGAGACTCATCCCAGGGGTATAATTCGGGGGTGGCATCAGCAGTGTTATCGTCCAACGCAAGGATCTTTCTCCATAGGGAAAACTGCCGAGGATGGGCGAAGGAGCTGACAGTTTTGTACGGGTTGATACGGAGGATTGTCATTGAATGATTTTTCACCGCGAAGAGTTTTTTTGGTGGATGGAAGACGGTGGGGGGCAACACCATGGTGAGTGGATGGTGTCTAGTCGTATATTATAACTCGTCTCGTAACCTATTTGCGGCCTCTGCCACCGGACCCATTGTATCTTCCAAATCAAACTGGACGTCTACGCCTAGTTCCTGCAACTGTTGGACTAATTGAAGGATGTGGTTGTTTCTGTCTTCTTCGCCTAGTCTTTCCTCTGTGGCTGCGACCGTTGGCTGGGAATATGTCCCTGAGTTACTGGCAGAGTTGTGCAAGTACCCGTCAACTTCACCCCGGACAAACCATTGGTACTCGTAGAACTTGCGGTGAGGATCGGGAACGACATTCTCCACTGGATCTCCGTCTTGATCGGTCATGGTGAATGGATCGATCCATTGAACGTTCACTGCCTTGGTTGCCATCTCTCCATTACGATTGACTCTGACCACCGCTAGAATCTTCCCTTTGAAGTCGTATACTTCGTACCATACCACGAAGCTGTCGTCCCATGTAGCGACGTGGTTGTTGGCCATAATCGGCGATTCCGGTGCCGGAGAGAATATCTTTCCCTCCATGCTATCGGAGAACATCCTGGAAAACTGCTTGATTCGCTTATAATCGTCTGTTTCAAGCCCTCCGTAGACTAAGAGCGTCCTGCGATCGTAGATACTCGTGGGCTGGTCAAAAGCCCGAGGGCGGGCCAAATAGAAGTCATTTCCTCCCGGAGTAATTGTGTAGTCCTGAAGATCTATGGTGCGTGATTTAGGCTGGGGAAACGTTGGTAGCTCATGAGAGGTCTGGTACTGCACCAAATTTTGCAACTGAGGATGTGAGACATGCCCCTCCCCCACATTATTGCACACAATATCCATGATCTTATCGTCGGAGAATGGGGCAAACTCCTCAAAATCACATAATTTGCGGACACTCACCACCATCTGGTACTCACAGGTCTTGATTTCAGCCACTGCGATGATCATCAAGTCGAAGGCGATGGAAGGGTCACAACGATAGATAATGTTAGTGGTTCTGGGACGATTCGTGATGTCACAGAGTTCCCCATTATCTAGAGTGTGGCGCAACGCTTTCTGTGAACCCACGTTTGAGCCCGTTGCAAGGGGGTCTTCTATCAACGAGAAATCGCCGAATTTGAGTTGTCGAGACTCCTTGGTCGATTGATTACGGATTTTAACCGCATTTGAATCGCTTCCGTCGAATCTTCCCAACACAAATACATGGTTCGGTAGTTCTGGAACGTGCTGACCTGTTGCCTGATACGTCTGGATGTTTTCATGAAATTGAATGACTTTATCGCCAAAACAGTACCCGTATGTCCAATATCCAGAATTCAATCCTGTTGTAAAGGAGCACACCTGGGCATCAAAATACGTCAGAAAATTCATAAGAATCTCTGTGACTAGCTCCTCCTCTGTTCTCTGACTGTCACTTCTGCCCGGGTCAGGAAAACTATCGACATCTGGCAAAAAGCATACTAGTTTAGTATCATTATTATTGATACGTAAAACCTCATAGCTAGAGTTGTAATTCACGTCAGCAATTATTTCTGTGGCCCTTGAGGGCAGGATGGGTATCTCGTTGAATTTGATCTGATATTTGGCCTCAAATCCTGTTACTAAGACAACCCAGATCCATATAATGAATATCATTGTTCGCGATTTGTATCACTACCAATTTCCGTCTCTTTCTGTGTATATATATACCTAGGGGATGTCAGAGACTACCGGACTAACTACGAACCACCTAAAATGGAGTGGTGAATGGAAATGAAGCCAGTCTGCCAAATTTGGCGGTAAATGAACCTGAATCAAAGCAAACAGTATGGGAAGTGGCTGTTGAAATAGATCGTAAGCTTCAGAATTTGGTGACGATGTTGAAGAGGAACGATGATGAAATTGACGACAGAATGGAGAAAATCACGAAAACTATAGAGAAAATCCGGAAGAGGTAAATCTTCCGAAAATAGAGTGTATTTGGTTCAAATTTACGAACGAGGGGCTACAATCAATCACGGTGGTGCATTGTTGATTTTGTCTGTTTGATAGCTTCTGGTGGGATATGGAGGTGATGAGGGTGTTTGTGTGCCATTGAATGGTTAAGATGACGAAATATGAGAAGAATACAACGACAAGTCCGCAAAATGTGACATTTAGAGTTGTGAAGATAGACTGACAAATTACGAAGTGAGGACTATGGCTTACATTGAAAGAGTTAGTGAATTCGGCAATATGTCTTTTAAGTATAAGGGAATTTGAAAGTAAGTATTAACTGGCAAGTAGAATAAACAAAGAAGGAACTGCTCTACAATCACTTCGACCTATTCCTTATTTACCATTGACATGATTAGGTGCTGTCTCTCAGTATTGTCTCTCAGAGTCTTTACTGTATTGTCTTTAGTTCACCGTCGTTTGCTTGTTGTCTCTAATCTAATGCTCGTCACCTAACTCAACTAACGTCGCTGTTTTATCCTATCCTATTTCACTCCAACCCAAAATCTAAATCATTGAAGTTGGTTTCGAATGTAATGTTGCCGTCCATCGGGTTCAAATAATTCAATATGTCTGAGTCTATCACCTCAAATATCTCCTGAATGGAGTTGGCATATATATTTGAAGTCGGTGTGGTGGTTATTTGAGACGTATTTTCTTTCAAGTCCCCTGATAGTGCTCCCTGATTTCCCTCCCCCTTGGATAGCTCCTTTTCTTCACTTCCATTGTAATCCTCAAGTTCAACTCCCTTTGGTGCTCTCAAGTTTTCTATTTCTTTAGACGTATCAATCAAGTTCACCAAATTAGACCTTTCGTTATCTTCACCTGTCTTGGGCTCCGATTTCTTTCCCTTTGACAACTGCATCCACTTCTCGATTCGTGTAAGGATGATCGACATTCTCAGGCACACAATCGAACTGTATTTCTGCTGACTTTCATGAATAACTGAATATACTGCTTGGAAGTACTTCTCTACATCTATCGACAACTCCTGGGGATTAACCATCCCTGTTCCCTTGGCCAAGCTCAGTGAGTTAATCAATATCCGCAATTTGATAAGCAATATCAATGAATGCATTGGCCGGTAAAAGAAAAACGTTGGGAGATTTATGGTACGTTCCTCAGCCAATATGATGAAGGAGTTAAGAAGGTTTTCACAAATGTTGATAAGTTTCACAATGTACTGAATATAAGTGACCTTTTCAGTTTGATGATAAGACCGGTTTTTCGACTCAAACACAAAGTACCCACTAACAATATTGTCGTAAATGATCATCAAAAGCTGATAATAAATGATGGATAACAAGTACTTCTCTTTTGGCTGACTCAGACCACGTTCTGGTTCAGGTGAAGTCATGAACCCACTTTCTACCAACAACGAGTACATCCGTTGTTCGTAGTTATCCAAAACAAACTTGAGATGGGAAAGAGAGTTATTCCAAGGATCCAACATATTGCTGAACAAGGAATCCCGTTTTCGACCGTTGGCACCACTATCAAATAGACTGGGACTAAAATATTCAAAAATCTCTTGCCCTAATCTGATTACTTTAGCGAAATAGCACAAGTACACATCGTGTCTGGAAGGTAGTTTCACCCCATTAACTTCTCCTTCCTTCATTAACGTAGTCACCGCAATATGATGGTGTTTGGTCCATGCAACAAGTTTGAATCTCGGTAGTGACAACCCTAAGGACCCACACGATACATATACGCTCAAAAAACTCCGTAGGTGATTCCTAGCTTCAGAATTATCTGGTAGTATGGTCGATGGAAGCTTAGCCTGGGAATTTTTCGAGATATCTCCCAAATCAATGCAGAGGGAGATGTTAAACCCTATCAACAAGTTTAACTGATTCTTAAAATGACCAGAAGTTGTCGTGGGCAAACACCATAGCGACAAGATAAGACATAATTCCACAAGCTGATAAGTGAAATTGTCTGACTTGATATACACATGATAAGAAATGAAGCTTTCGAGATAATAGTTGAACATCTGGTTCAACGACTCGTTGGTTATGCTGTTGATATCTTTTTTGATTCTTGAATAAAGTCCGTTATCGTTGATGGAGGTAACATATACACATCCGATCAATAATAGGGGGTCTTTCTCATACAAGTAGTCAAAACTCTCCATGTCTTGGGAAAATGAAATAATAGGATAATAAGGTAACATCTCATCGAGAAAGAATTGATGTCTGATTCGTAATTCTTCATATGAGATCAAATGATGATTTTCCACCAACTCCTTAGCGATGTTGGAATTGAACGGAATATAGGGATAATTCTCCATGGATGATCCCTTATGGAAATCTTGAAACTGTTTCAAATTACTTGTGTTGGAGCTATTCATAATTTTATGTAGTTTCTCTCCCACTGCTTCAACATTGTCATTCAACAACTTTAAGCGGTTCCCTTCTGCTGTATCAATGGCAGTGACAGCCAAATCGTGCTCTAAGGAACTTAATGACGTCAGCACAAGCTTTATAAGATTCTGTAATTGAGATATTTGGTCCCCAGTCCTAGATCCTGTGACTGACTCTGACGCTATCCCCGGAGATACATTCTCAACGAACCTTGTAATAGCCTTACGTTGTTTCTTCTTTGCAAATTTGGCTGTGGGATCGTTTTCAAAGGAACATTCAACATTTATTGCAAAGCACCTTTTACACGACTTCAATCCAGGGTTTTCGAAGGCACATTTCATCTTGAGCCTTCGGCATCGAGCACATGCCCGATTCTGTCGCCATGTACTGGCAAAGTTGAGGTTATTATTGTGATTTTCGATGTCTTCACTACCATTGTTGTGGCTAATCTGGGAATTAACAGTCCTCAAATTGGTAGTTTCGTTACCATTCATATGGTCACCGTTGGACATATTATTGATGGCCAGTACTATAATGAAGAAACTACGAAATCAACCAAATTCACGGGAGTTGTTGTAAATCTTAGCAAAATAAATAATCTGTTATCTATAACTATTTCGGTAATCTGCTGCGCGGATTGAGCTCCTGGTCTCCCTACGATTTGTCCCTAAACTCGCACCATTTGTCCCTAAAACAAATTTTACCTAAGAACCAACTAATCGATAAGCACCAACAGATGGTAGAGCGGAGCTTCGAACAATTGGACACACCAAAATGATACCCCCGTAGTATTCCTCCCACAGTCTGACAAATACCTACAGTTGCTGGTAATCTCGGCCCCGAATACTCCCAATTTGGTGCCAAGACTCTGTTTATTCTACTGATAAGCTTACGAAATATTAGATGAATGTTAATTCAGATGAATATTAATGCACAGCTTCACTACATTGGGATCAAGGCACAAGCACGCAACTGTATGATAGTATCATTGACTTAAAGATACTCTAAGTGGTAGTCACTTTATTATGAAATCTCCCAACGTCAAAAGAACTAGTCTGTATTATTCTATGTAACTATACATACTTCATATGGAAATGGAAGATATAAAATCTAATATGCAACTTTTAAATAACTTATGATTTGGAGGTATGTGATTGAGTAATTCTGCTCTAAACAAGATTGATATCAGGGGATTCATCGATGATTTTGTCGATTTTAGCTCCAAACTTAGTGATACATTTAGCCATAGTAGGTGAGGATCTGGAGATAACGTCAGTGAAATAAAAGTTTTCAATTGGGTTCTTCAATGGTACCCCAACAGATGTTATCGACTTGGTTCTGGTTACTATGTCCTTCAAACCAACAGCAGCAATGTCTTGAGAAGTTGGCTCAATAACATCATGTCTAACCAAATGAGGGGCTATTTGACCCAATCTCGATCTGACGCCATATATATCGTCATATGGCAAAGTTTCACCCAAATACTCCGACAACGCCCTTATAACCTTCCAATCTTCTCTAGCAACACCTGGAGGGTTCACAGCGGCACGAGTGACTTGAGCTCTACCTTCAGTATTGACATAAGTTCCAGACTTTTCGGTATAAGCAGAACCAGGCAATATCACATCAGCAAATGAAGCTCCCAAATCCCCATGATGACCCTGATAAATGACAAAAGCGTCTTTAGGAATATCTTTGTTCTTGATCTCATCAGCGCCCAACAAGTAAATGAATTTGGGTTTAGTCTCAGCAGCTTTGGAAGATACTGTCTGGAAACCGATATCTAAAGCAGCAACTCTAGAGGCTTCACGATGTAATAAATTAACTCCATTCCATTCAGGAGTGTTGAAGTTACTGTTTTTACCAGCAAATTCGGCGACAGTCTTGTAAATGGCACTCAAATCTTCAGATTCCGAAACTCCTGAACCAACAATTATCAACGGATTGGAAGCTTTGGACAATTTCTTACCCAAATCACCAGATAATGCTTTCTTTAAGTCGTTGACATTTTCACCTAAATGATTTAAGCCAAAGGTAGACTCGAAAGATTCTCCAACATGAGAAATTTCCAAATTGGATCTCAACCAAACTTTCCTAATTCTAGCATTTAATACTGCTGCTTCGTGTCTTGGGTTGGTACCAACCAACAAGATTTGGTCGGCATCTTCAATACCATCGATTGTGGAGCTAAAAGTATAGTTTGATCTGATATCTACCCCAGTGGCATCAGTGGACAACTTAACATCGGTGGTTAAATGTTCAGAATCCAATCTATTAACTAAATCCTTTAAGGCAACCATTGATTCAGCATCGGCTAGAGCTCCAACAACAGCTTTAACTTCATTGGCTTTGGGTTGAATTTTCTTGTATGCGGCAGTGATGGTTGACAAAGCTTCATCCCAAGTGCCAGGCTCAAATTTGTTGCCGTTTCTTATCAAAGGATTGGTCAATCTTTGAGTTTTCAACCCATCATAAGCGAATCTCGATTTGTCAGAAATCCATTCTTCGTTGATATCGTCATTTAACCGTGGCAAGACCCTCATAACTTCAATACCTCTAGCATCAACCCTGACGTTGGAACCTAAAGCATCAAATACATCGATAGTTTCGGTTCTTTTCAATTCCCAAGGTCTAGCTTTGAACGCATAAGGCTTGGAGGTTAAAGCGCCCACGGGACACAAGTCGACAATGTTCCCCGACAACTCAGAATTAAGGTTTCTCTCGATATAAGTACCAATTTGCATGTCATTACCTCTACCGGCAGTACCTAATTCGGGAGCACCAGCAACATCATTCATGAATCTAACACAACGAGTACAATGAATACATCTGTTCATTGACGTCTTCACTAAAGGACCAATGGCTTTATTTTCTACCGCTCTTTTACCAACAACTTCGGTGAATCTTCCCCGATCACTACCGTATCTATGGGATTGATCTTGCAAGTCACATTCACCACCTTGGTCACAAACAGGACAGTCCAAAGGATGGTTTTCCAACAACATTTCCGTGACATTCTCTCTAGCTTTAGTGATCCTTTCACTTTGAGTATTTACCACCATACCGTTGGAAACAGGCATTGCACAAGAAGCAATCAATTTGGGCATTCTTTCGACATCAACCAAACACATACGGCAGTTACCGGCAATAGCCAACTTATCATGATAACAATAACGAGGAATTGTCACTCCAGCCTTGTCGGCGGCTTGAATAATCGACGATCCCGCCTCTATACTCACAGTTTTACCATCAACAGTGACCAGAACTTCAGCCAACCTCCTGCTACTGGTGGATAACAACCGTGAGGATCTTCGAAGAATTCTAGCACCCAACATGACGAAATTTTGCTATGTAATTACTCAATTCAAACTCAGTTTATATTGTAGCTAATGGAAATCCACTCAACAGGTATAAATCTAGCGATTTCCCTAGAAAAAAACACCAATAATATCAACAGATGACAGTACTAGTGAAAATATGCCAAATCTAGGGGTTTAAACTACTAACTTATGTTAAACCAACCAATAAACTGAAGAAACAACGATGATATCGATTCAATTTTTGAGATTTTTACTGCTTCAGAGTTACTAATGAGAAAATGTTTTGAATCTGATTCGTTAAAATTTACGCGACATGAAAGATTTCACGACATGTCGACATTGAAGCTATAGTAAAGGTTGACAATGATGCAATGAGTTTATCAGTGTTTGGAAGGATATTTTGGGCAATTGCCATGAGGGTTGGAGTAGGTCGAATCAAAGATTGTTAGATTTTCAGGAGTTGGTGAAAGAACAACTGAGGTAATGGAAATGAATATTTGAACATCTCATTACAGTACATGCGAACAGGGACATTATAAACAGTTGTAGAGTAATTGGCCGTACGTAGACCATACACGTATTATTAGTTAAGATACGGTTTCTTCACTACACTATAACTGACAAGAAAAGTGTATATTGGGACGAGTTCATTGGACGTAGACTCTTCGTAAATGAAGAATCGTATACTGCAAAATGGCGGAGATGTGGCAGGAGAAGTATAAACAGTGACGTATACTATTTGAGGTATTTCTAAGTTTGACTTCCTAACTTCTGTCAATTGACATACAGTCTGCTGGTGTCATTCATGGTAAACCATTTATGATGGATGTTCGACCAAACCTCAGCATTACTTAAAGTTGGTTCATACCATTCAATATGGATCTTTCAATGTGTTACACTTGAATAAGCTTATACAAAGTTGATAAAGTGGGTGGTACGAAATCTTGGAATAGATCGTTCGATATAGATCGTTAGTGATAGATCGTTTGTGATACATCGTTGTGATACATCGTTGTGATACATCGTTGTGATACATCGTTTGTGATACATCATTTGTGATACATCACATTCCTATAATCTGCGGCTCGGCTCGATATTGTAGTTTCTCTTCTTCTTAGATACTCCTTGAAATCTACCATTCTGCCAGTACAGTTGAGTTACTTAACGTATAAACTGAAGGGCTGTATCCCATATTGAGCTCATCCAGTCACAACTAACAATTAATAGTAAGACATTGTTCTTCCATACTTCTAGAACCACTCTTCAGATCTACCACTCTGCAGATCCAGCATCTTTGTTTCCTCCGCCAATGAGATCTCTCCGATAACCTTCCTCAAGACCGGCCAATTTGTCTATAAAGGTAAGGATATCCCACAGAGGGACAACAAGAAGCTTACAATAATTATTACAACGCTGTATATAATTTTTGGAATACTAGGTGCATGACACCAAACATCTCTTACTTGTCTCTTAATGTTCAAGTGGTTTGAAGTTTCAATATTACACCTGGTGATTGGTGAAATTGATTAGTACTGAGAACTTTGCAGACGTGTCATTCGAGAACAATTGCATTCGAAGTTTGGAGACAATTGTCATTAAAAGTTGGTTTACCCCATTCAATATGGATCTTTCAATGTGTTACACTTGAATAAGCTCATACAAAGTTGACAAAGTGGGTGGTACCAAGTCTCGGAATAGATTGTTCGATATGGATCGTTTGTGATACATCGATCGTGATACATCGTTGTGATACATCCTTTGTGATACATCTTTTGTGATACATCCTTTGTGATACATCTTTTGTGATACATCGTTTGTGATACATCATTGACGATGCATCATTTGTGATACATCGTTTGTGATACATCATTTGTGATACATCACATTCCTATAATCTGCGGCTCGGATCGATATTGTAGTTTCTCTTATACTCCTTGAAATCTACCATTCTGCCAGTGCAGTTGAGTTGCTTAACGTATAAACTGAAGGACTGCACTCCATATTGAGCACATCCAATCACAACTAACAATTAATAGTAAGACATTGTTCTTCCATACTTTTAGATCCACTCTTCAGATCCACCCCGCTGCAGATCTAATTCCAGCCGGGCGTTGTCTTAGCATCTTCGTTTCCTCCGCCAATGAGATCTCTCCGATGACCTTCCTCAAGACCGGCCAATTTGTCTATAAAGGTAAGGATATCCCACAGAGGGACAGAAAGTAGATTCAATAATTTGAACGGGTTTAATTTTTGGAATACTAGGTGCATGACACCACACAACTGTTACTTGTCTCTTAATGTCCAAGTTGCTTGAAGTTTCAATATTACACCTGGTGATAGATGAAATTGATTAGTGCTGAGAAGTTTGGAGACAATTGTCATTCTAAGTTCGGAGAATAATTATCATTCTTTGCAAAATTGTCGGGAGAAAGCGAAGGGTCAATGTCGAACTTTATGATTTCACTCTGGATGCCTGGAGTAACTCAGGCGTCTAGGGTAGCTTGGCTGACAGTTGATAATGCATCAGTTGTGACGGATACATCACTTGTGGGATCGTTGATAATGACTCACTTGCAAGGGATGTGATTGATCTCATCAACTGCTTGCGGCTCTGCTTCCATTCTATCAAATCAATCATCTAAAATAGTTGCCACATGTAAAGAACCATAAACAGCCAAAACCACTCATTCTAGAGATTAGCTACCACGAAAACATAGTCAACTAAAAACTATACATCAATGCCTGCTGATTTAGACTTTAACCACGCTAGACTATCAGAGCCATTGTCGACAATTTGGTGTTGAAATTCTATTGAACCCTCTGCATTCATCTATATAGTCCCTCAACCCATCTCCTTTTACTTCTTCTCATCATCTCCCATAAATACCAAAAATATCAATAACGGCGGAACAATGTACGTCCAATTCTTCTGAATCCATGATTTAGGAGCCTCTTCCACCTCCTCTGTCACCTCTACTTTGTTACCGTTTGCATCAGTTTTCGTCTTCTTCACTTTTTTCACCTCTACGGCGTCTTTTTTGGCCTTATTCTGGGGATTCAAGTTAGGCTTGGGACCTCTTGCAACATCCTTAACTATCACTTTCCTCTTATTAGGATTCGCCACATCCTTTATCGTCAAGTAATCGACCTCACCCCCGTTTAAATACACCCATATTTGCTTGGAAGACAAATCTGCCAGCACTGTGAGGCACTGGCTATTATCTAAATCCTTTGTTCCCACACAATACAACTTATTGTCGTCGAGACCTCCCACAGTACTGGGGATGAACGCTCCTTTATATTCCTCACGATTCACCTCAATATGTCCCAACTCAAAAGTATCTGAGTCGCTAACTGCAGTTGCATACAATCCTATTGTCTGGATGTTCTCAGCTCCCAGAGTGTGCCCCACCAATGTCAACAAAAACGTCAACAATATCCCCACACTCTTCATCTTCGTATCAAATATATGGTGCCGACGAAAAAACGACGCGACTGATGTTTAAAGGAAGATGTGTAAAGCTTCAACAAAACTATAGCTATTTAATACAGAGAACACGTGTGGCTACAGGTCACTATAGCACAGCAGTTCTGGTATCCAAGGAGACTTGTGAGGATTATCTCATCTCCTGTAAAGCTAATCAATCGAGTATAAAATCTACTGTTTTCAGAGGTACTTTGTATGAGTTTGTCGCCAAAACCTTTCTAGAAACTAATTTACGATGCTTTAATATGATCCGTAAGGGCGGTGCATTTGATGCAGGGATAGATCTTGTGGGTAAATGGGATTTGGCCCGTTTCTGCAAATTTGACGACATAGACATCCCAAATATGGAACGGTCCAAAATAGTTCCATTGATCGCTAATTCCAAAGAGTTAAGCTCGCTACTTAACAAATCGGAGATTTCCCACGGAAACATCTCCCTTAAGTCTGACATCGACATTCTAGTGCAATGCAAAAATTATAAAACAAAAATCAGAGCCAGCGTCATACGAGAATTGGTGGGGATTTATCAGCACCACATTCGTAGCGACGAACAGAAGCAGTTAACCTTCATGTTCTTCTTTTCTCCTGGCCCCTTAACCAAGCAAGCACAATCGGTGGTGGATCAAGCCTCGGTCCCATTAATTCACGTCACCTTGTCGCCGCTAGTATTGCGAAATGTAGATTCCGAAGACGTGTATGACATTAGCCAGTGGACAGGGGGCGTGGCAAATGGCATCTACTTGAATAGTTACTCCAAAATACTACTAAAGTATTTGAATATCGAGCTAGAGTTGCAAAGGATACTAAAATTGATGTTAGTTTAGGGTATAAAGTATATAATACACAATCACACGGTCGGAGGACTAGTGTACTGAGTGGCCACAATTGTAGTAGTTCCTGTGTATCTAATGGTGGTGACGGTAGTTGGTCTAAGCAAATTCGTGATTGTCAAAACCCTGGTTGTCCCCTGAGTAGTGATAGTAACGGAGCTGGGTTTAGAGCGTGTTACCACATCGGCTTTGGTACTGCTGGAGCTGCTAGTCGTAGCTGCAGAAGAAATTGGAGCCAAACTGGTGGAGAAAGCAGTACCGGTAGAAGAATATCCCGTGGAAGTAGTGGAGGTGGTGGAAGTCGTGGAAGCGATGGATGAACTGGAAGTCGTGGCAGTCGCAGTATCAACTCCCTTGTTGCCCCCACTACTGTCTCCCAAAATCTTCTTCATCTGCAATAAGTAGCTGTCGCCATTTTCAATGTTTGAAACAGCCTGAGAAGCATCCCACAAACTGATACCACCAAAATTAGCTGAGTTTTTAATGTTATTCACATATTGAGCCACAGTAGATGCGGAGTTGTAGCCACTTCCAGCCCCACTGGGACCACCAGGTTGACCCAAAAACAACTTGATGTCCTTATTAGGAGAAGTATTGGTGGCAAAGCTCTCCCAGGTGTCCCAATTAAAGTCAGGGCCCAAATTGCAGTAGTTGTTGTAGAACTGAATAAAAGCGAAATCGACCTCGACATCAGCCAATACATTCCCCACTGAAGCGTCAGGGTAAGGACACTGAGGGGCAGCAGCCAAGTAGTATTTCTTGGAGCTATCCTTCGCATAAAGGGATTTCAACTCATTAGCCAAAGCTACAGTACCAGTTTGGTCTTTCTGCTCAAAATCAAAATCAAACCCATCAACTACAGCGTCACCAAAGGGTCTTTCGTCATCAGAACCTCCACCAAACTTGTTCCACAAAGTGGAAGCGAAGGCAGTACCCTCGCTGTCGGAAGTGAACCCGTAAGAGCCCGTAGCGCCCCCCATAGACAACAACACCACAACACCTTTGTCTTGACAGTACTGGATGTCGCTTCCAATGTCGTCGCATCTTCTTAAGCCAGATGGAAAGGTAGCAGAACACATATTGGAAAAATCAACTTGCAAGTTGTTGGGGAAGGAGTACAAGAAGCTCACCAACACGATATCGACATTCTGATCACAGTAGTCGCGTAATCTGGTTTGAGTTCCAGCGGAATTCTGACCCCAGTAAATCGCAAGATTGGATTTGGAATTGATATCAAATCCTAAAGCTGCCACCGACAACAACAAAAGTAATAATAATTGGAACATGACCCACTAGACAAAACGGATTGATTGGGTGAGTTGAAGTTTAAGCTATTATTGAGTGGTGTTTCCCAAAGAAAAAGTATTATAAGGAGAGAAAAGTATCAAATGAATGAATAGTATCAAAGGAATGACTAGTATCAAAGGAACGACTAATATCAAAGGAATGAATAGTGTCTTGGTGACTGGTATCAAATGAATGAATGGACGTGAAGATATTTTCACTTGGAAAAGTGGAGTTTAAATACTACTTGTCGTAAAGAAGGTGGAGTTTAAGTACTCCTTGTAGTAGGGAGAGGATTGGGTTAAATACTCCTGCAATTAATCAGGGTTTCCGAACCGTCCCTAACATCTCATTTTGCGTCATCGCCCGTCTTTCGTTGCCCAATGACGTACGGTGTATACCAACCGTACCCTGAGCTGGTACTGTATTCCATTGGAGTGCTGGCTGGACTATCCATCAACTCACTATTAAATCCCATTATAGACTACCGCCAGCCATGAACGCGATTATTTTTTGCAGCTATTCCTGTACACAGAGTGTTTCAGATATTCAGGTGTAACGTACTAATGCGGCATTTTAAAGGAGGGTGGTGGTGGTCAAAGGTTATGAGAAGTGGTGGTTGGGGTATGGTGATGGAGAGTTGGGTTGAAGATGAAGCTGTGCTGAAATGAGGCTGGTCGAGGCGAAGTAGATGGTGATGTGTAGATAATCTGAAACAAAAATGAAACTCGCGAATTACACAAATCTTTGGAGTTGAGACAAGAGGACTGAGACTGGTGCAGAAGTCTTTGAAGTGGATTGTAGGAATAAAACGGCAAATTAGTGAAGTTCTATCCTAAATGGGATTTAAGCTTAATTAGTGCCCTATTGAGTTAACCATACTTATATTTTCAATGCACTAGCTATGAATGCTGGCTGTAGATTTCTAAAAGAAGAATTGGAGGCGAAGATTCAATCTTTGGTAATTGTTTGATACGCAGGATAGATAAAGAATTGGTACAAAACAAGGTGGTAGTCGAGTGTCAGCAGAAGACAGATATTGGTTAGTGCAGATGGGGGAAGGCGGAGAAATTTAGTATTCAAGAAGGTAAAAGGCAGAAAGTTTTAGTTTATTATTCAACACTCTCAGGTGGTATCATCTAGTTTTCACTGCACACAGTAACTGCTGATCTTATACCAAGCAATAATCCACATTGAGTTTGTCCCGAAAGATCCATTATTTTTCAGTTGATATAGCAAGCATGGGCCGCAAGCTGCACCGACTCCCTTTGCAATCGTAAAAAGCATTGCCAGAATTTACTGACTTTTGTATTGAATTTGCCGATATGCAATCTATATTTAAAGCTTCGGATTATTATCAGTTTCGGTCCACCTTCAGTCTCGATTTAGATGCTGTCAAATATGCTGACATGCTTACTTCAAATCCCAAAAATAGTAGCCACACAGTATGATCTCGACTAAGTATCTTATAGTCAGTTCTACAATCAAATTCTAGTAGTTTAACATAAAAATGACATCTCTACCTTTATTTAAAGAGTAAGCACCATCTAATACCCTAACTATTTCAAAGTTGAGCTTCTCTTCTCAATCTGTGGACTGGTAACAGCCACACTTTTCCAAGACTCATCAGAATGATATTGCTACCGATCAATTCGCAAACACCCCCATTATGGTTTATTTTGCCAATTCAATTCTGGTGTACCTATGATTCTATCAATCTAGTTGTCATGCACGAACAAATATACATAGCAATCCACCAACCAATCAATGGAGCATTCTCAGACTTCCATTATCATCCGACACAGCGACTTAAACCTTAACGATAAACTTCCATTGGCCAATGAATATGAATAGGGGAGGTCGTGTGGCTGTGAAGTTATTTTCGCCGACGAGCAAGAGCGTCAGAATTTGAGTAGATCTTAACCGATTTGTCCCCAACCTTTCGATATCGGAGTATAACTGAACCCCCAGCCATACAGGCCCAGTAGAGTTCCCTAGATACTCTAAAAATCACAAAAAACCAATGAAAACTAAACAAAATGTGAAATCACTCTCAAACGATATTTCCTAATATGGCACGTTTGGGTTACCCGGAGACAACTTTCGGCGAATTGAGCTATTGTCTTAGAATCAGATCGTCAATGTGAAAAATAAGAGGGGGCAGCTGAAAACTATAAATAGGGGTGGAATTTCCTGTCGATTCACCAATAGATTATTTGCAATTTCTTAAATACAATAATTCAAATTTTATATCATGGTTAGTGTTACGTTCAACAGTGCTAAAGCAGTTAAAAAGGAAGATGCTTTACATACCACGTTCGTGTATGAAAATGCCATTGTCAAGTCAGAGGCTGGCACCTTTGATGTCACCCCCACTGCTGTTGAGTATGACTTCAAGACAGAATTGAAAGTTCCCAAGTTAGGGTTGATGTTAGTTGGCTTGGGCGGAAACAATGGTACCACTTTAGTGGGATCGGTTTTGGCTAACAAGCACAACATTAGTTTCGAAACCAAGGAAAAGGTGATCAAGCCCAACTACTTTGGTTCCGTCACTCAATCCTCCACAGTAAAGTTAGGAGTTGATGCTGAAGGAAACGATGTTTATGCTCCATTCAACTCAATTTTACCCATGGTCAGTCCCAACGATTTTGTTGTTGGTGGATGGGATATTTCCAAACTTAAGTTGGATCAAGCTATGAAGAGAGCCCAGGTCTTGGACGTCAATTTGCAAAAGCAATTATATCCTTACATCGATGATATCGAACCATTATCGTCGATTTACTATCCCGATTTCATCGCCTTAAATCAAAAAGAGAGAGCTGACAACCTCTCAAATGTCAAAGCTGACGGATCAGTCGACTTGGAAAACAAGTGGAAAGACGTTGAAAAGGTCAGGAAAGACATTGCTGATTTCAAGAAGAAAAACGACTTGGACAAAGTTATTGTGTTGTGGACGGCCAACACTGAAAGATACAGTGATATTATTCCCGGTGTAAATGACACTGCTGAGAATTTGATCAACAGCATCAAAACTAACCACGCCGAAGTTAGTCCTTCCACTATCTTCGCTGTAGCATGTATCTTAGACAAAATTCCTTACATTAATGGATCACCTCAAAACACCTTTGTCCCTGGAGTGATCGAATTGTCAGAAAAACACCAATCATTCATTGGTGGTGACGACTTCAAGAGTGGACAAACCAAAGTCAAATCGGTGTTGGCCCAATTCTTGGTCGATGCTGGTATCAGACCAGTGTCCATTGCTTCCTATAACCACTTGGGTAATAATGATGGATACAATTTGTCTGCTCCCAAGCAATTCAGATCCAAGGAAATCAGTAAGAGTTCAGTGGTTGACGATATCATCGAGAGTAACCAAATTTTATACAACGACGAGTACGGTAAGAAGATTGACCACTGTATTGTCATCAAGTATCTTCCAGCAGTTGGAGATTCTAAAGTGGCCATGGATGAATACTACAGTGAATTGATGTTAGGAGGTCACAACAAGATCTCCATTCACAATGTGTGTGAAGATTCATTATTGGCTACACCCTTGATCATTGACTTGGTGGTGATGACAGAATTCTTCTCCAGAGTCAGCTACAAAAAGAAAGATGCCAAAGACTACGACAACTTCTACTCGGTGTTGACATTGTTGAGTTATTGGTTAAAGGCTCCATTGGCCAAACCAGGATTCAAACCAATCAATGGATTGAACAAGCAAAGATTGGCGGTGGAAAACTTGTTGAGGTTATTGGTAGGATTGCCTGTTAACAATGAGTTGAGATTCGAGGAGAGATTAGTATAAGTTTGTATAGAGGTAAATTTATGCCATTAGTATCTTAAGTTTCACGACATTGCGACATTTAAGCTACAGCGACATTTTGCTAATGATCCCCCCACGACTCGTAATTTTTGTTGGGGAATTTTTCAGTTCATATGAAGGAATCGACTCAAGCGAGATATTGACGATTGCAGAAGTGTCCGCCGAATTCAACCGATTGTTTCTCTATAAAGCTGCGATGAACCGCATTTTCATTCCCATAATGACTGTGGGAGCTGGGAGTACAAATGAAGCACGAAACAGATTGAAATGAAACCTCGGACTTTGAGAACTCTTGCTTCGTTGACTCGGAGTCGTCTTCGCCGTCCAAAATCACAAGAACTTGAGGACAAGCAATGTTTACGAATTTGCACACAGAGATTTTAGGACCATTTAATGAGTAGAAGGGCCGAAATAGCACTCAATTGAGGTGATCTCTACCAGGTGCATTTTCGCCATAGTTTACATCTCCAGCCCATTTCCACCATAGTTTACATCTCCAGCCCATTTCTGCCACCACAGTCTATGTCTCATTTACAATTCTCTGCCGAACCTTCCTCCGTCTACCGATCTGCCCATCCCCTCGCCGAGACTAATCTCCCCAAACTGATAAGACCTCCCCGTTAAGAGGCTGGTTTTCGCACCCATTCTGTAACCCGTCTATCACTGCCTTCCACCGGTCGGCCAGAGTTCCCATAAAACCTCTTGATTTTCTCGCTTTGAAGGTCCTACATCTCAGTTTACGTTCAACTGGTTAAGGTTTTTTCTTGCTACACCATCTCGCAGAACCACCCTTTTAATATCCCTTTTCAGGAAATATTTCTGGCGAAATTCCAACGCAAAATTTCTCCATTCAGAAACTCTCACCCCCCAAAATTTTTTTGGCACAGGCTAATCAGCTTTTTTTTTTGAAACTATATCAAGTAGTTAAGGGATTTTTTAAAAGGGGCTATACAAGTCACTGACACACCATTAAAAGTTACCGATAATCGCTGTTAGTTATTGGTAATAGGATAGCAATTGAGTTGTTATTTGTTGGCATACTATTAAACGTTCGCCGCTAAGCTAATTGATTTCTAATTGTAGCGGGTTCAAGTTATTTGTTGCTTGCTAGTTATTGTTGAGCTACACCATGGGTTACAAACATACTGTTGTTGTGGGAGAGGCCAAACCCGGAGAAACCGCTCCCAGAAGGAAAGCCACTCAGAAGGACGCCGCTGTTTCTCGCCCTTTGGATTCCAAGGCAAATTCGTTGTGGGAGTTCTTCCAAGAATGTGCAAAACGTAATGGCGATAGAAAAGCTATGGGGTGGAGAGACTTGGTTGAGATCCATACCGAAACCAAAAAGGTGAAGAAAATTGTCGACGGTAAGGAGACCTTTGTTGATAAGGAATGGATGTTCTTCGAGAATTCTCCTTACCACTACATCAGCTATCCTCAGTTAGAGAAGTTGGTCATCACCTACGGTAAGGGATTGGTCGCATTGGGATTAAAGCCAAACCAAGCGGATAAAGTCCATATCTTTGCGTCTACTTCTCCTAAATGGATGCAAACCTATTTAGCTACCCAGACACAAAACATCCCCATTGTGACCGCCTACGATACTTTGGGAGAATCTGGGTTGACCCATTCCATGTTGCAAACCGGATCCAACGCCGTGTTTACTGATAATGCTCTTTTGGCTAATTTGGTCAATCCTTTGAAAAAGGCTAAAGAGGTCAGATACATTATCCATTCCGAGCCCATTGATGCCAATGACAAACGTTTTGGCGGTAAATTTTATAAGGACGCCGAAGAAGCTAAAAAGAAGATCTTGGAGGTTAACCCAGAAATCAAGTTCTACTCTTATGATGAAGTGGTTGCGTTAGGGGAATCGTCCACAGAAGAGACCAAATCCGCCAAGCCTGAAGATTTGTCCTGTATCATGTATACCTCAGGATCTACCGGTGACCCCAAAGGGGTGGTATTAACCAATGAAAATATCGTCGCTGGGTTGGGTGGTATCAGTACAGTTGTCGGTAGAGATTTGGTCAGCAACAAGGACAGAATCGTAGCGTTTTTACCATTGGCACATATCTTCGAATTGGCGTTTGAGATGATCTCATTCTGGTGGGGTGGTTGTATTGGTTATGCCAACGTCAAAACTTTGACCGATGCTTCTTGTAGAAACTGTAATTCTGATTTGGTGGAATTCAAGCCTACGATTATGGTTGGAGTTGCTGCAGTTTGGGAAAGTGTCAGAAAGGGGGTGTTGGCTAAAGTTAAACAATTGCCTCCGTTAACACAAAAGATCTTCTGGGCCGCTTTTAAGGCTAAACTCACTTTCAAAGACTACAACATTCCTGGGGCATCGGCATTTGATATTATTTTCAAGAAAATTAAGGCTGCTACTGGTGGCCACCTTAGATACTGTCTCAATGGTGGGTCTCCTATCTCCTTGGATGCACAAATTTTTATTAGCAATTTGATTTGTCCAATGTTAATTGGTTACGGATTAACTGAAACTGTCGCCAACACTTCCATCGTTGACCACACTCATTTCGAGCACGATGTCGCTGGTTGTTTGTTGGGGTCGTTGACGGCTAAATTGATTGATGTTCCTGAAGCAGGTTACTTTGCCAAGAACAATCAAGGAGAATTATTATTATTCGGTAAACCCATAACTAAAGAGTACTACAAGAACGAGAAAGAGACTACTGAAGCCTTTACTCCTGATGGGTGGTTCAAAACAGGTGATATTTGTGAATGGACTGAAAATGGATACTTGAAAGTCATCGACCGTAGAAAGAACTTGGTCAAGACTTTGAATGGTGAATATATTGCTTTGGAAAAATTAGAATCCGTGTACCGGTCAAACCCTGCGGTGTTGAACTTGTGTGTTTATGCTGATCAAACCAAAGTAAAGCCGGTAGCAATTATATTACCCAACGAACCACACTTGAAACAACTATTAAAGGATACTAATACTTTCAGTGAACAAGAGTTAAGGACGAAAGAATTGATTGATTTATGCGAAGACAAAAAAGTTGTTAAAGTGGTGTTGAAGTCGTTATTAACCACAGCCAAAAGTCAGGGATTAAGAGGGATTGAATTATTGCAAAACATTGTTCTCTTGGATGATGAATGGACTCCACAGAATGGCTTTGTTACATCAGCACAAAAGTTACAAAGAAGAAAGATTTTAGCTTCTTGTAAAGACAAAGTTGAAGAGGCTTATAACAATTCTTAATTATGTTTCAATGTATATCTAAGACCCACCATAGACCTTTTTGAAGTACTTTTTAATGTACTCGACATCTAAACCATTGATCAAACAAAGTTGAAGCAATATTCTACTTTTTTGAGGGCTGATGGATCCTCCTGCAATGATATTGTTGCATGCTAAATCAGGAAACTTGGGCAACGATCCCACAGGGACCATTCCATCCATGGACCTCTTGGAGTAGATCACCGGGATGTTGTGTTTGTTGCTCAATTCAAAGATCCTTTTGTTAGTTGCCTCGCTCAATGAACCTGCTCCCATAGTGGCTATCACCAATCCTTTAACCTGCAAATTCTCTATGAACAAGTTGATTATATCATTATTCAATCCTTGATGAGCAAATACAATGGCAACCTCCGGTAACTTAAACTCAGTTTTGAGAGGAAAGGTCGAAACACCTAAAGGTTTGGATGGAGGGAAGTAGTAGCAGATCTGGTTATTTACAAAGTTTCCCAAGTAACCCTGGCCAATGGCGTTGAATGTATCTAAAGAATTGGCATTAGACTTCTTCAAGAAGTATCCTGAAATGATTCTGTCGTTAAAGGCCACGAGAATACCTCTGTTCCAGCTATTTTTGTCGGATGCAATAACAATTGCCTGGTACAAATTCATGGGTCCGTCGGAAGAAATGGCCGTGGATGGTCTCATGGATCCACACATAACAATGGGCTTTGACGTTGTCAACGTAAATTGTAAAAAGAATGCAGTTTCTTCCATGGTGTCTGTCCCGTGAGTAATAACGATACCATCGTAGTCTTCTATATCTTGCTTTACCTGGTTGTGAATCACTCTCAATTCCTCTTCACCGATTTCTTTGGAATCAATATTCAAAATTTGCTCGTAAGCTAACGTACAAGTAGTGGACAAGTCAGGAATCGACTGAACCAACTCTTCAATGGTCAAATCAACTTTATAACCAGCAGTTTGATGCGAGCTTACTCCTTTTGAAGCAATGGTTCCTCCTGTTCCAAGAATCTTGACTTTAGGTAAGGTTTCAGGTAGAGTGTCCAATGAGCTCAACGAGCTTGACCGGTACTTGATCTGGAACTTGGGGTGGTCCAAATCTTCATTTATAACCTCGAATTCTGACATCTCATCTCAGAAGTTTCTCGCCGTTCTCGCACCGGTGTTTGGCACCGCTCGTCACCGTGTCCCTCCCCGCGTCGTGCTCACGAAGATGCTCACTCGCACACCTCATCCATTCTTGACAATGGGACTCTTCAGCAGTACTACCGTGGATACTCCTCCCAATAAGACCAAAAGACAAGTCTGCTGGGACTCAAGGGATAAGTTCTTTGAATGTTTAACGGCCAACAACATTGACAACTCGTTGGACGCTAAAGAAAAGGATAACGTCCAGACCAACTGTGGGTCTTTAAGACAAGAGTTCAAGGATAACTGTGTGGCCTCATGGTTCAAGTACTTCCAGGAGAAACGGTACAACGATATTACCAGAGAAAGATATATAAAGCAGTTGGAGGCGGAAGGAGCGCAAGAGTTGCCCTTTAAATTGGCTCCACCCACCAAGAGGTAGTTATTTGGCTTCTTCTCCCTTGTACATAGAATGTATTTTATTATGCTGATGCTACTATATAAACAGGCTCTCTGGCCACAACTTTGTAAATGTCCCCACCGTTCACCACCTCGAGTAGCGATATCCATTCGAACTCTCCGTTTTCTAAAATCACAAAACTAACGTTGAACTCCAGCTTCTCACTAGTGTTTACCAGGGGTATTTTCGTCTGGAGCACACCATTGACCAAAATTTTCTTATCTATTGAATGATCTCGAATGTTATTACCACTGTTACTGACTATAGGTAGTGGCAAATGCCTTATAATGCCATTGATGAGCCTATCATCGTAGTTAGTGATTATCGATCTAAAGCGATAGAATCGACCCGTTTGTAGTAAGAACTCTGATCCCGTTCGTTTTACCATGGTCTGAGAGTCCTCGTCCCAGATCTCGTGCGAGAGCTTGATCTTAGGATACATCAAACAATGGACCATTTTGGATGTCAAACGAACACTTCGGAAATCAATATCACCATGGTTACTGCTACCTTCCCACGTTCCACTAATGCCGTTCAAGATTATATCACGTAGCCAAAAGCTTTGTCTCATTTCCAAATCCTCTGCCTCCGTTATCAGATAGTCCTTGACATACTGTTTGTTTCGCAATGACGGTATGACTTTATTTAACTCACAGTCGTTGCTGCTGATTCGTTTTATAGGGATTAACAATCGGGAAACAGTCTTAGGCTTTAGCGACTCTTCGACGTGGAAGAAGTGTTGCAGCTTATATTCGATAGCCACTGACAATAGTTGCTTCCACGAGTTTCTGACATCGATAATCATCAAACAGTAATCGTAAACGTTTTCTTCTGAAATGTGATCGCCAATGAAGCGTTTCAATTGTGACAAATTACTTTTCTCCTGGTCCTTGACGAATCCATCTAAGGAAGACGAGAATAGCGGCATGATATCGAAATTAATTACCTCAATGGACGGCAATACTGAAACCCGCAATGGGATCTCAATATTTTTGACAAAGCACTTAGTTAAATCGGCCAACTTGTTACCGTACTCCAAAATCAACTTTACATCAGTCATATTGCGTTTGCCGGTGATTTCATATTCTATATTTAGTTCGGAGTTCCCAGATATGGGCTTGTACTTATCGTTAATTTCTTGCTTATTGACAATACGAAACGACTTAAATTTCTGCAAATACCATTCGAGTTCATACATTTCCAAGGCATTGATATTAGTACCCAAGGAGCTGGAGTTCAAACGCTTGGTTAAACTTTGGATCGTGGAGTCCCAAAAGGAGAATGATAAGTAATTGATAGGCTGACTCGATTGGTTGATTAAAGTGATAGAAAACTGATACTTTTCTCCTTCAAGAAGCATTAACCATCCATTATTCACCAGCAAGTTCAATAGGGAAAGTGCTGGTTGAGGCTCAATCACGTTCAACTCAACCAGCAGCGTTGTTACACGCGAAGACACTCGATTGTGAGTCAAGTTACTTATTATTGATGCTAAAGGATCTTCGTCCTCGTATCCATCGCCAGCGGCATTTTCATGATATGTTGGTAAGTCTTTCAATTTCAAACACTTGTTACTGAACTCCCCCGCTACAATGGGAAATTCTCTGGCCTGACAGAATCCTACCTGAATTTTGCACCCAGTAATTTTCAAATTTCCAGAAACTAACGGTTTGAATGGAATACTGAATGTGTCAATGGACTGGGGTGCCACAGTCAACTGACTTCCTTGAGCTTGAAAATCATTTGTCGAAGGACTAGCTGTTTTTTCAGCAGCCAAACGAAGCTTTGGAATAGACAATTTGGACTGGCTGCGAGGAATATTGGAACTGACAGACTGAGCCAGAGCATTACTACCTGCATGAGTTCTCATACCAAGTTTTAACGTCTGGGTTTTCAAGTTACTGACAATTTCGATGTCGTTTATCTCAATTTCAAAATTGAAGGGGTTCTGTAATTGCACCTTTAGGTAATAAACCTCATTTTTGATCACCAAGTTTTCCTTATCAATGGTTTTAGCAGAAGCTTTGGTGAATGGGTCGAAGATAAATGGAGTATTGGAATTCGCCGAAGCAGATGGGGTTTGAGATGGTGTAGCATCACCAAATTCTGTACCAGAATACTCCGAGAATGGGATCAATTCATCTTGATGTCGACCATTGATAACCTTCATTCCTCGAAGCAAAAATGGGTCCCAATAGGGAATGTTGATATTATGATTTCGAACCAAATCAACTGATTTCTCCCGAATTTTATGTTCATCGTCCGGAGGGAGACAGTGAAGATACCGAGTGAGGGCTAGACAGAACACGCTAGCAAGAGACTCATAGTCACGGAGGTTCTCGAATAGCTTGATACTCAATTTAATCAACAGTAGCTGCAATGCATTCCAGTTACTGGCACCATTTTGATATGAATCCTGACTATTGAATTCAGGCAGTTTGTTGATGTGGTATATTTTGAATAATTCACCGATTATGGTCTTTATACTTGATCCGTTGAAGGAACTGGAGATTTGGGGCATCACTTCAGAGTCAATAGACTCAAACTGGGGCAAGATCGCTACTAGTAACGTTCTCAATAGAAATGCCTGTTTTCTGAACATTTCCAATTCATTGTATACCATGGCCACTTTGGAGTATATTCGGCATTGATCAATGAGATTCAAATCTACGAGTTGTAAGGAATAAACTTTGTCGATTTCTTTCAAGATCTCCGCTTTATTGAACCAAGGATTCCTCAAGCCGGTGTTCAGTGCTGTGTCAACTTTAAAAGACTCACTCTTGACCAAAGAAGCGTAGAATTGAGCACCCACATTTGCCCCCGTTTTATAAACATAGAGCATGAATTGTAGATACCGTAATATCGACTCAATGTATACCAAATCAGGTACGGTATTTTCGAAATCGTTAGCACTCATCTGGAAGTATGAGTTAGCTTTTTCCTGCAAATGCTTAACAAGTTCAGGCACAGCAATTGAGCTGATGTCGGGAGCGGTACCTATGGGAACACTGAAGCTGACCCCGCTGCTGTTAGAAGAACGAGGGGATAATGCCTTGGATCCGTTTCCATTAGACATTGCCCCATGGCCATTACTGCCGTTACTCATCCTACTATTACTGGTAACTCTAGACAACGTCTCTGACGATAATCTGCGATTGACAGCATTCTCAATGGACATATCACGGATTTTGCTCTTCAGGAGCTGAAGCACGGTGGCTAGAATAGCATTGGGGAGCTGGTGAGGGGTACCTGTATAGTTCAATAGTATTACCACCACTGCCATACCTTCCAATGCGCTAGCTAGCCACATGTGGTCGTCAGACTTTCTCAAATAAAGAATGGCATCAGTGAAGTTATTAAGAGCTTCGGTGTACTTTCCCGCTAGAAGATAGAATGACGCCATCAATTTGGACTGGCGACCATTATGTCGAACTTGGTTTTTATTCTTCAACTCTGTCAGGGATAGTTGACCGTTACCATTAAACGACACTTTCAATGACGACGACCCCGACGAGATTCGTTTCTGGGCTCGGGTGATTGTTTTGCTGAGTAGCTGGCTGTTAGAAATAGACACCGGCGACCGCAAGGTGATGTTGGAGTACGACGAAGCGTAGTCGTCCAAATTGAATAAAAAGTTACGAGAAACTTCACACATCACAGTTTCAAGCAGTATTGGATGCTCATCATTGTAGAAAAAGCTGGCTTTCATAGAATGGTCGCTTTTAGGATTGAAACGGTGGATTGCCTCTACGGGGGTGTTGAAAAAAATGCAATTCTGGACAATTGTGCTGGGATACAATTTCTTCAATTGGGAGTTGAATTGAAGACACTTTTCCTTGTCCAAACTGTCGTTATAGTCACCAACACCAATCACAATGAACGTTTTTCTGTAAGGTTCAAAATCATGCAAAAATATCGACTCGTTATCAGGAGTGACAATATCGTAGTCAAATAAGAGTCTACCACTGGGAGCAGTTTGGGGATTGAAGTGTTTTAGTTCTGTCATGGGGGTGACATCAAGTAGTCTTACTTGAGAACAGCTTCGTAGGGAATGATAGTTTTGGAGAAATCGGGGCTCCAGGCACCGATTTATCGGTACCACTAGCACCTTGACCCTCGCTGGAGCGATATAGTTATACCGGTCCATAAAGGAAGTGGAGTTAAGTTGCAAATGGATGTATCTTCTGTAGAGATCGAAGATGCGCGTCGTGAATCGGAGGAGGGTGCTGGCGGTCGTCGGTGCGAGATTTAGGCGACGCCGTCTCGTCTCTACCGCTGTAAACGGTGCGAGAATAAGGCGACACCGTCTCATCAACTCTACCGCGATCAAGTGCGAAAGCTGAAGGCAAACTCAACTACAATCATGCCTGGGTTAAGCTTTGACAATTTCCAAAGAAACAAGTTCCTAGTATCCCAAGGGTTTGGGCAGCCTACCGCCACGTCTACAGGAACTACTATCGTGGGGTGCAAATTCCAAGGAGGAGTGATTATTGCCGCCGATACTAGAGCCACCGCTGGAAGTATTGTCGCCGACAAGAACTGTGAAAAGTTGCATAGATTGTCGCCCAAGATCTGGTGTGCTGGAGCTGGTACCGCAGCTGATACCGAGATGGTGACGCAGTTGATTGCCTCCAACTTGGAATTGCATTCGTTGTCGCAGAATAGACAACCTAGAGTGATAACTGCGTTGACGCTTTTAAAGCAACATTTGTTCAAGTATCAGGGCCATTTGGGGGCATACTTGATCGTTGCAGGGACAGACCCCACCGGGGCCCACTTGATGTCGGTGCAGGCCCATGGGTCGACCGATATCGGTGAATACCAATCGTTGGGGTCGGGTTCATTGGCAGCAATGGCAGTTTTGGAGACTTCCTGGAAACCCGATATGACCAAGGAAGAGGCGATGAAGCTTTGTGCCGACGCCATTGAGGCAGGGATCTGGAATGATTTGGGGTCTGGGTCCAACGTTGACTTGTGTGTCATGGAAGTGGGCAAAGATGCTCAATTATATAGAAACTACTTGACCCCTAACGTCAGGGAGTCGAAATTGAAGTCCTACAAGTTCGACAGGGGCACTACCGCGGTTTTGAAGACCAGTGTACGGGAAATATTAGATGTTGAGGAAACCGTGATAACTTTCGGTAATGACGCCATGGAGGTAGATGCTTAATGAATGGTATTCTTTGTCTCTGTTCTCTTTATGTATCGGTGCACGGGTGCCACTCATTTTCAAGTATGGGTGTACGGTCGCGTCAACCCGCATTTCTAGATGGTTCCATCGTGTACGTATATAAACCCGGTTGATATTCGTTGTCGCAAGCAAAATGGTGGTGAACAATCCGAACAACTGGCATTGGGTGGATAAGAACTGTCTCTCGTGGTCTAAGGACTACTTCAAGGAAAATCTAGTAGGTTTAAGCGCCACCAAAGGCGACAAGACGGTTAAGGTGCAATCGATTTCTTCAGTGGAAGGTGATTGTGAAGTTAGCCAACGTAAAGGAAAAGTGATATCTTTGTTTGATTTGAAGCTTGTATTTAAGTTTGAGGGAAAGGTGGAAGATGAGGAGGTCTCTGGATCTATTACTGTCCCCGAGTTAGCCTACGACACCGAGGGGGACGAGATTCAGTTTGATATCAGTGTATATAATGAAACAACCAAAAAAGACGAAGTACGACCATTGATCAGAAGTGAAATTATTCCACAATTGAGGCAGGGATTGTCCAGATTTGGTGGCGACTTGATCGAGCTCAACAGTGGTGATATCCAATTAGAGAGTGATAAGGTCAATAGTGTTTTCACCAAGGCAAATCAGGAACAGCAAAAGAAAGGCACAGCCAAACTGCAGCCAAGTACCTCAACTTCTCCGGCCACCGCTTCTGCTAAAACTGTAGCCGCATCTAAGACGGAAAATACTCCAGGTTCTAAATCCTCCACTGTTCCTCACTACAACACTTCAACGTTGCATTTGGAACCTACGTTCAACACCACCGCCGAGCAGTTGTACATAACATTACTTGACCCTCAGAGAATTGCAGCGTGGTCCCGGTCTCCACCATTGATTGACCCCTTACCCACCGCCCATGGATCCACATTCAAGCTCTTTGGCGGCTCCATCAACGGGAAATTCACCAAGTTGGTGGCCAACGAAAAAATCGTCCAAGACTGGCGGTTACAAGACTGGAAAGACGGCCATTATGCCCTGCTCGACATTTCCTTAAATCAGGGGTCTTCCGACACTAAAATGGTAGTCAAATTTTCTGGAATTCCCATCGGCGAAGAGGACCGGGTTCGGAACAACTTCGAGGACTACTACATTCGTAGCATCAAGACCACCTTCGGCTTTGGTGCTGTGCTCTAATCGCCACCCATTAGATATACATAGACTGTTACAGCCTCTGAATTGCTGCAAAGCTTCGCACGACCCACTGCCACACAAAAAGGATATAAACGGCAATAGTTATCGCATTTTTCAAATCAGGTAACAGATAAAGGAGAACTTGTGCAAGAGTTCTTGGGTGGTAGAAAAACGTTAGACGCACTGGGTATATATAGAGGTGCTAGACACTATAGATTGTGAGGAGTTTTTATAGACGACAGTGAAACTTTCGAAGTTAAATATGGAAAATTCCAGCAGTATACCGATGCAAGATAGCGGATTTCAATTTGAGCCTGATCCATCACCGTCGCTATGGCACAAAGTGAAAAACACCGTCAAGGTGGTTAAGGATAAACTTTCGGTGAGTGACGAGGCTGTTGGCTATGTTTTGTTGGTTTCTGCTCAATTTATGAACTCGTTCATGGTGACAGCTTGTAAGCTATTAATCACCGATAAAGACTCGGAAACCCCAATTCATCCGTTGCAGATTCTATTTGTGCGGATGCTTATCACCTATGGTCTTTGTTTGGGGTATATGATGACATTCAAAACTGTGCCTGATGCTCCGTTTGGAAAACCAGAAGTTAGGAAATGGTTGATGTTGCGGGGTGTCGTGGGGTTCGTGGGGGTATTTGGGCTATACTTTTCTCTTTTGTATTTGAGTCTTAGTGATGCAGTGGCTATCACGTTCTTGGTGCCTTTGGTGACGGCTTTTTTGGCGTTTGTGTTGTTGCGAGAACGTTATTCCATCGTGGAAGCGGTTTGCTCCATTGTCTCCCTCGGGGGTGTCGTGTTGATTGCAAAACCCAACTTCATCTTTGGTAAAGAAGCTGACGATGAGTCTAGTGTGGATGATGCTATTGAGTCATCCTCCACGGAAAAGAGATTGCTAGCTACTGGTGTAGGACTTTTGGGGGTGGTGGGAGCTTCTTTGGTATATATCATCATTAGAAAGATGGGTAAAGATACCCATGCGTTACTTTCAGTCAGTTACTACGCCATGGCCGCTACAGTGATTTCTTTTGTGTGTATTTTGGTGATTCCATCGATTTCGTTTGCTGTACCGCAAAATGGCTATCAATGGTTCTTATTCATCACCATTGGTATTACGGGATTTTTGTTCCAGTTTGCCTTGACTACTGGAATTCAAAGAGTGAAAGCCAGTAAAGCGTCATTGGTGGTATATACTCTGGTAATTTTTGCCATTTTGTGGGATTTACTTATATGGCACCATCTTCCCGGAATCTTAAGTATCCTTGGGATTTTGGTCATTATAGGTTGCACTGCTATTGTTATCAAGTACAAACCCTCGAATCTCCAGGAGGACATCGAGCAAGGTCATTTGCCATTGCCTCAGTCGGATTTGTACGCCAAACCAGAAGAAGATATCCAATTGCAGGACTTCATTATTGGTGATGACGACGACAATCCTGATCCTGATCACAATACGAAAGAACTCGAATTGGAGCGGGTTTCCAGTGAGTTGAACTCGGTGCAAAATTCGAGAACCATCATTTTGAACAATTAGTGTGAGTAAGTCATTTTCCATCGTTTGTATAGTTTGATTACATGTTTAGGTGTCGAAGTAATAGTTTTGTGGTGCGATCCTGAGTTGATTAGATGTCTATATCGTCTAACCAACGTAATTGCTGTTGTACATTCTGCAATTTGATTAGCTTCTCGTTGACTTCATGGTTGGTTATTAATTGCTGGTTACTTCTTTCATTTAATTGATTCAAATTCAGAATGAGTTTTCGTGAATTATTCAAATTCACTTCGATGTAATCGATTTTCAAGTGGTCGTTATCTGAGGGATTGGAAGCTAGTCCACGAATCTCCTTGACCCATTTCAACTTATTCCCTTTGGACATAATTAAGGATGAGATAACGCGAAGGATGGCCACGACAATGATTACGAGAATATGTCCCAAAGATAAGGGATAAAAGGAAGAGGGAAAACATATAAAGACTCATTGTGTGTCATGACGAATTACATCATATTATCGACTCAATTTTCTATTGCAAAAGAGGCAGCATTTCTGACAATTCTCCTACATGGTTATAGCGATGAAAACAGACATGAAACTATGCAGAAATAAGAGTAGCAGTGTCTGATGGACATAGTAGTACCAGACACTGGAATAGCCTTAATTGCTAGTATTTGTTTATACAAGTATACTACTTTGCGTCCTCGTGATGGTGTTGAAATGCCCTGGTATGATTATTTTTGGTCAAATTATTCACTTATTTGCAGAGACTAGCTTACCTCTTCCCATACTGCTGTCAACCTCTCAATGTAGTCAATGGACATTACCCAGTCTACTCACCGAAACATGGAAATCAACCGTAGTAGAGACGGTCATATTTCCACACCTTATCAACATCAAGAGGTAGCGTGAGGTCTTTCTCGATATGATTGTAATTGACCATTTCTTTCATCAACTTAGCAATGGGGCGAGAGTACCACCGGTTATTCCTCATATCAAACCATCCCAAATGTCCTCCTGTGGTAGTGGTAATGATGGTAGTAAAAGGATTCAACTTCGACTCTGTCACAGGTACTGACCTAAACCCCACCACGGGATCATCTTCAGAATTGACAATTACTGTAGGAACTCTTATCTTGTTCAATCGCTGAACAGGCGATGCGTGGCGATAATATTCCATGGAGGTATTAAGACCAAATAACTTACAAGTGAAATTATCGTCAAAGTCCCGTAAATTCTCCAATTTGAATTCCAGGGGATTCTGGTTATACCTCGTCACTAAGTCGTTGGTTTTCAATCCAGTTTCGTAATGTTTATTCAACAATTTTAGTAAATTTTGGCACATCACAGGAGAGTAAACTCGATCTCCCAATAAACTCTCTCTCAAAACGTAAGAACTGTCGGAAAAGTCCCAGGGCGAACCCATGATAAATGACCCCTTGATCTGCTTATATACATGTTGTTTCTCTTGACCGATATAATTTGCAATAATAGCTCCCCCCAAAGAAAACCCTATCAAAAACACTTTCTTTCGTGGCCATCTGATTTTGACAAATTCATTGATATAGTACCGCAAGTCGTTCGTCCAGAGTCCATTGAACAACTGGGGACTGGTGATGGTATGACTGGCACATCCACGAGAATTGATCACCAACGCATCAAACCCAATGTCTTCTTTGGTGACTTCGGTCAAAAACGACCGAACATAGCTTTCAAACGAGCCTCCACTCAAACCATGCAACGCAATCACTAATGGCTTGGTATCATCGGGAAATATTTGCCCCTCAGGGTTTAAAAACTCAGTTCGAGGAGGTAACTCGGTAGTTTGATGCTCCGGCTTGTACTTAAAATGATTAGAGTCTGAAGTGTCCGCCGTGGTCACGTAATCCACTGCGAAAGTACTGGTGCCCTTCCATTGATCGTACTTCAAATTTATTGTATCAGTAACTCCTTCGCTGATTTCCTCCTTTAAAGGATAGGTTTTGTCCTCCACGGTGATAATCTCTCGTTTATACCAGACTTGATCGGTATTTTCAAACTTATTGAGTGCCGTGTACGCCGTCTGTGTGTGTCCAGAGGCCAATAGCGGATTTATCCAAAACTTGTAACCCTTGGTTAACTCTGGAGCAGACTTTTTGATGATTTCTTCCAACGTTAACACTTTACCTTCATCGTTCTCATACTTCAATGGATTGATGGGGTCATAGTTATTTACTGTTGATCGGAAAAAATTCATGGATTTTGATTTTCCCTATTTTACTACTAACGTTATTCCCCGTGATACCCTTAGTCCACTATAAAATTCAACCAGTAATCTCTCCTCCGGCTCTTCCAAGTTTTGCAACTGATTGTTAAACGATCGCTTCTGAATAATTTTCCCCTTATATATGGGTGTACCGCATGCTCTCGAGAAACTCCAGTACACCCAAACGTCATGAAGTTTAACTTCCAAAAGACAGCTGGTACAAAATCTCAGCAATAGTAAACCCCTTAATTCATTCTTTTCAGAGTTGAGCGTAGCAGATAACACATTTGGTGGTAGACATTAGAAAATAGCTAGAGTAATGCAGTTCTCCATCTCGGTATTGACGTCAATTGTCAGTGGGTTGTTACTTTTAGGGGAAGCCCAGGGTAAAACCAGCGTTAAATTACAAAGAGTCCCTAATGAGGAGACTTTGAATCCAGCAATGTTCAAAGAATACAAGCAGGCTTTGGCCAATAAGTATCATAGGGCCACTGTTGCTTTCGATGGTGCTGGTGGTAAAGGACAAGTTCCATTCATTGAGGATAAAGTGGGAGGGCAAGCTGAGGATGTTCCTTTGCAAGATTACGCCAACGCCCAATATTTTGCCGAGGTTGAGGTCGGAACTCCTGGACAAAGTCTCAAGGTAATGTTGGACACGGGGTCTTCCAATTTTTGGGTTCCTTCCAAAGATTGTTCGTCGTTGGCTTGTTTCTTGCACTCAAAGTACGATCATGATGCCTCTTCCACTTACAAGCCCAACGGAACCGAAGTGCAATTGAACTATGGTAGTGGATCAGTCGAAGGATATATTTCAACCGATAGTTTCAGACTTGGTGAATTGGTTGTGCCCAACCAAGGGATTATTGAAACCACTTCCGAACCGGGTTTGGCCTTTGCCTTTGCCAAGTTCGATGGGTTAATCGGTTTGGCTTATGACACTATCTCGGCGGCCAGAATTGTTCCTCCAGTATACAACGCCATTGCTCAGGGATTGTTAGAAGAGGAGCAATTTGCGTTTTACTTGGGGGATGTGTCTAAAGACGAAAACGCTGGTGGGGAATTTGTGTTGGGTGGGTATGACGAGTCTCACTACAAAGGAAAAATCACTTGGTTACCTGTTAGAAGACATGCCTATTGGGAGGTTTCCTTTGATGGCATTGGATTCGGTGATGATTTTGCTGAATTAAAGGACCATGGTGCGGCTATTGATACTGGTACATCATTGATTGCTTTACCTTCCTCATTGGCTGAAATCTTAAATGCCAAAATTGGTGCTACTAAAGGATGGTCTGGTCAGTACACTGTCGAATGTGAAACTAGGGACTCATTACCTGATTTGACCATTAATTTCGGTGGCTACAACTTCTCGTTGTCCCCCTACGAATACACTTTGGAAATTAGTGGATCATGTATTTCTGCTTTCACCCCAATGGATTTACCCGAACCTTTCAACAAGGTTGCCATTATTGGTGACTCGTTCTTGAGAAAGTACTATTCCATTTACGACTTAAAGAGAAATGCTGTTGGTTTGGCTACTGCTGTTTAGATTGTCATTACTATGGTGTAATGATATTTGCTAATAATGAATCGTTTCTAAATAAAAAACTACAAAATGTTTTGTTCCTAATATATGTTGTTAAGTTGTCTTCTCTCGTGTCTTCTATGGTCTTGCCTTGTGAGTTAGTAAGTATGAAGTTGGGAATATGGTGATGTGACATTGCGACACTTTTGTCGCAGATTTGTTATCAGAGTAGGAGTAAAGTGATGTAATGACATGATTGTTTTACGACTAACTTTACCCTAGAGACTTTTTTAGGGGCTGTTGTGGAAGAGTGAGTAATAACAAACAAGCAGTCGTCAAGTTTTGAAATTTTTATTGGCATTTCGTAAGGTCGTAAAAAAGTAAAAATAGAAATTGCAAAATTCGTAAAACTTATACTACAAGTTGACGTGTACTTGAAAATTGTACTTGCCTTTTATTTTCAGAGAAAATGTAGGTGATCGACCAAAGTAGATGATTGATAAGAGCTCACAGGTATATTGGGACTCAGAAATGCCAGTTGCATGATTCCCTGTTCCATTGAGAGTAAGAGATGAAATGGGCCATTTTAGATTTGAAATCAGCAAATGTTAGTAGGCTTACCTCAAGCAGAACTCATCAAATCTGAATTGATTCTTGCTACTTTACTATCATCCATTAATTTACGAACCGTATCTATAAATACATATCTTCTTATATAGTTACAATCTCTGTGGAACCATTTCTCAGGGCCATATTTTGCTTGAAAATAGTGTTCAATCTTAGATTAACACCTAATTCTCTCAACTTAACATCCACCACTCAATCGTTCCGCCATCTACAACCTCCAGGCTCCAATATTATCCATACTCATTGATATCTATCACCAATGTCGTGATTTTGAGGCGCTCGACATTTCTCCCTATTAGACATTTATGCTGGCTAACTGATAACCAGCCATCTTTCACCTCCAGATTCCATTTTGCCACAGCAAAACTGCAGAATTCAGATCAGAATTCTCCTCGATAGATCACTGTTCTTTAAGGTTTGACGCTTCAAATCGCCTTACGAATTCCTAGCGCTATATAAAATCACCGATAGCCATGAAATCTAAAGATAAGTCTAAACCTCCGCACAGTAGGGAAGATACATATCAGAGTAATAAGAGCCAGCTTACCAATAGTCTGGCGAGCTTATTGAAACAACTACTTAACCATCCGCCGCCTGAACAACAGCACCCTTCAGATCATCCACTGGGACCTGTCGGTAATCAGCAGCCGCAACAACGATTTCGTCCCCCTAGAGCTCAAGATTTCCAGGTCATCTCCATGATGTCTAACACCAGTGACAAGTCCGATCCCCTTCAGAAACTCGAAGTCAAAACCGACTCTGATTCCTCGGCCATTTCCTTTCCATACTATTACATAGATAGTGCTGCCAATTCTGTTCTGTCGCTCAATGCTAAAGAACCTTCAGTTCCACCATACACAAATATTTCCCATACTTTACCAGAGGTTCCACCCAAATCCAAAGATGGTGGCTCAGATCAAGTTCCCAAACGATTCTCTCAGTTTGTGAGAGAACATCAAGTTCCTAGCTATCCCCAAACAGACACCATCTCCACTGCTAACTCAAGTTCGTCCGCAAGTGAATTAGTAGACACTCCTTTGAAAAAAACGTCACATTCTACTTTGAGAGGTTTGCCACGTAAACCTCGAACGACCCTGATGTTATCCAACCCCTTGAAATCTTCTGGTTCCGCTAATGCTTTGAATAGGCAAATTTCTGAGTCCATGGGTTCTCAGGCAACGATATTCTCTACGAGACTAGAGGGAGAAAAGAATAGACCCAAAGGAGTGAACAAATCACAAAGTAATACCTCGTTATCTAGAAGTAAGGCCATACGATCCAAGCAGGGAGGATTGTTTTATCGCATGAAATTAAGAATCAAAAAGTGGTTGAGTAACTTTCGTCGATTGAAGTTCCATAGAACTGCCTCTTCGAAACGCACTGGTGGCATGAAAAGAGGAAAGACGTTGAAACGTAAGTTCCGTGGAAATCCCCAGAATCCGTCAGTGAAGCGGATATTAAACATCAGTGCTCCTTTCAACAATCCTAGATTGGGCAAAGATGGCGTAACTCGAGTAAGAGACTTGGACGATGATTTAAAGTACGAGGCCGGTGCTCCCAAAGAAAATGTCAATTTACTGGACGAAGCGAAGAAAGACGTGAAGTCGTCTCATTTGGATGATTACATTGGCGAACAACAGCATCTTTATCTTAACGACATCGAAAGCAAGACGAACTCCATAAACTATGGTAGAGATAAGTCATTCAGTCAGGTAGCTGCTAATGCTAAACATAAGAGAAATAAGTCATCAAACAACAAAATTGACGAAATTGAGGAAATCCCTTTGAGCGAGTACTCCAGTGTTGCTCCACCACCTCCAAAGCACGGGAACCAAACTGTAATTAGCGATTATAATGATATGGTAGAGTTGTGGAGAAAGTACTTAGTGTTTGTCGTCTACAAACGAATTCAATTGAGACAAGAAATCTTTCAATTCCAGACAATGTTAGCAACCCAGGACATTAAAACGAGGAAATCCAGCGTAGGATCGCCTTTGAATAGTATTTATGAGATCAAAGAGTCTTCTGCAAGTGAAATTGGTTATACGGTCACAGAGACTGAGAGTAATTCAAGTTCCTACGAAACAATTACCACAGAGAACTCTGAGGTAAGAGATATCAAAGGGGTCGACGATCTTGTGGATGTAGTGGATGATCTTGAAACCGAAGTAGAATCTGATAATGAGGTAGACACTGATACAGAAATTTCTGAAAGAATGGTTGTTCATCGCTTTATCCCCGATAAAAATGAAGAACGTTTCAATCGTCGTTTTACTAATCGGCAATCAGTATTGGGAGACATGCTTGAATATGAGTCGTCCGATGATGATGAACTGGTATCCTCAAGTTCAAATTACCAATCAGTGGGAAGGAGCAACAGTTTGATAGAACCAAGTCTTGGTCTTGACAAGCACTATAGTATCAAGCATAAGAACGTATCAAGATCAATGAGTACCATGTCTTCTCATAATAGAAGTCCCATAAGGAGATCAACAGCTTATCAACTAAACCTTAATTTAGCCAATTAATAGAGACATTCTGTGTATAGAGTAGCAAAGAAAGAGCAAACGGAGTTTTCTCAGAATCTACTATATTGACTTCTTATACTGCGTCTTCATTCGGTAACTTGTAGCCTAGTGTAGAACTTCTGAGGTTATACTGATTCTGTGAAAGCCAACCGTCCCACTTTCCATCACCAAGAGTAATATAGTCAAGCAGAAGAGCAAAGGGCAAAGAGCAAATATAAAACTTTGGTAGCATTCGCCAATTATGATTGTTATATTTATCAACAATTCCAATATATATACAAGACTGATTGTTATTATATAACTCTAGTTGGAAACACAGACATTGGTACAAACCGGTTTCGAAGGTAAACTAGAAAAACACCTAATCTTTCTTTTCTTCATCATCTTGTGGTTTAGATTCATCTTGTTTGTACAATTTTTCAAAGACCTTTAATGATTCGTTTTGTAATTCTTCAGTCTTAGATTTCAATTCAGCAGCTTCGACTTCTTCACCAGCTTGGGCTTTGACGGTTATTTCTCTCAATGAACCAATCAAAGCTCTCAATTTATCAGCATCAGCAGCATCTAATTTGTCTTTAAATTCAGTCAATGAACTTTCAGTGTCATTACATAATTGGTCTGCTCTGTTGGCTGATTCAATGGCTTCTCTTCTGGCTTTATCAGATTCAGCGAATTTTTCAGCATCGTTAACCATTTGTTCGATTTCAGCGTCACTCAAACCGGATGAACCAGCAACGGTAATGGAAGCATCTTTGTTAGAAGCCTTATCTCTGGCACTAACTTTGATGATACCATCGGTGTCAATATCAAAGGTGACTTCAATTTGAGGGACACCCTTTGGAGCAGGTGGAATACCAGATAAAGTGAAGTTACCGATTAATTTGTTGTCTCTGGTCAATTCTCTTTCACCTTGGAATACTCTGATTTCAACAGATGTTTGACCGGCAGTGGCGGTAGAGAAAACTTGAGATTTCTTGGCTGGGATAGTAGTGTTTCTGTTGATCAATCTAGCGAAAACACCACCCATGGTTTCAATACCCAATGACAATGGAGTAACGTCCAACAAGACAACATCAGTAACGTCACCGGCCAAGATACCACCTTGGATAGCAGCTCCCATAGCGACAGCTTCATCGGGGTTGACAGCTTTAGAAGGTTCTTTACCGAAAATGGATTTGACAGTTTCGATGACTTTGGGCATTCTGGACATACCACCAACCAATATGACTTCGGAAACATCAGAAGTGGATAACCCAGCATCTTTCAAGGCTTTCTTACATGGTTCAACGGTCTTCTTGACCAATGGTTCCACCAAAGCTTCAAACTGAGCTCTGGTAATCTTTTGGTTGATGTGCTTTGGACCTGATGCATCGGCGGTGATAAATGGCAAGTTAATTTCAGTGGAGACAGTAGATGACAATTCGATTTTAGCTTTTTCGGCAGCTTCTCTGATTCTTTGGATGGCCATTCTGTCTTTTTCCAAGTCAATACCCGAGTCCTTTTTGAAAGTATCAACAATGTTTCTGACAATGGCAATATCAAAATCTTCCCCACCCAAATGAGTATCACCATTAGTAGATTTGACTTCAAAAACACCAGCACCAATGTCCAAAATAGACACATCAAAAGTACCACCACCCAAATCGAAAACAGCAACCACTTCACCGTCATTCTTCTCTAAACCATAAGCCAAAGCAGCAGCAGTAGGTTCGTTAACAACTCTCAAGACATTCAATCCCACAATCTTTCCTGCATCTTTAGTGGCTTGTCTTTGAGCATCATTGAAATAAGCAGGACAGGTGACCACAGCGTTTTTAACGGTTTTACCCAAGTTGGCTTCGGCAGTTTCCTTCATTTTGTTCAAGACAAACCCACCAATTTGTTGGGGAGAGTACTTTTCACCTCTGGCTTCAATCCAAGCATCACCGTTCTCATGCTTAACGATTTTGTAAGGTACTTGGTTCAAATCTCTTTGCACTTCCTTATCTTCGAATCTTCTACCGATCAATCTCTTGGTGGCGAACAAGGTGTTTTCAGGGTTGACCACAGCTTGTCTTTTAGCTGGGATACCCACCAATCTTTCGCCTTCTTTGGTGAAAGCGACGATAGAAGGAGTAGTTCTTCCACCTTCAGAATTTTCAATGATCTTGGGAACTTTACCTTCCATCACTGCTACGGCGGAGTTGGTGGTACCTAAATCGATACCGATAACTGGCCCACCTGAAGCAGCGGAGGAGTTGTTTCTGATCAATTTAGGTAAATCTTTACCTACTTGCTTAATAGACTTGGTGCTTAACATTGTATTCACTGTTGCTGAAAATTTTTCAAAATCTGTGTGAGATTTTTAATGAGAATAAATGATGCGAAATGTTACCCGGAAAGAAACTAGGAGAAATTTCGATGGCGGGAGGGTTAGTACGGTGGTGGCGGGAAGAGCTACCGCGGGACCGCCCCGGGTATAGAGACACAGTAACACATAAGCATACTTAATATACAACACATTATACACTGAACTGAAGTTTATAATAACACAAGGGGAGAGAACAAATGGTTATAGGGTGGATTAACAGGAATGTCACTGGCGGAACTAAGAATGATGGGGTGGTTGTTTGGACGGTCTCATAATATACAGCGGTGCAACAGATTTCATAATATACAGTTTATCGAAACAGAAGCGACGGCTATGAAAGTAGCTACATCACCAAATCCTCGGGTAAATTGCCATTCATAACCCAAGTCAATGATTTATCCCCCCTGAATTCTTCTATATAGCTGATAATCTCATCGGCACTTTTGTTATACTTAACCATTCCCTTATTGATTGCATCGCATAGTCTCTTACGTCTTTGGTACCGTTTGGATTCCTTGGATCTGGAGTCGCCTCTCCATTGGGCCTTACCATATCTGTCATCCAATTCACATAGTGCCGGTTGACCCTTGAACCCTTTGGTGAATTCTTCCCAAATCTCCTTAACCGTCATGGGATTATGGATAAACTCAATTGCGATAGAAGGTCTTTTGGCTTCTGGCGTACCGGCAGTACTTGGATTGGGATTCAATTTCCTTTTGACCAACTTGGCTTTGTCAAAGTCATCCAAACCATTGGTGGAATTGGCAGCTCTAGCAGCACTGGCCACCACGGCATGGGCTTGGGCTTGAGCCTGGGCCACTTGCAAGTCGGGGTGGATATTTCCCTCTAAACTTAATGCTTCATCGGGTTTAAAATGTGAATGATGGCTATTATGGCCGCCCCCGGGAATTTGATGATGATGTCCGGGGTGATTATTGGGGACCTGATGATGTTGTCTGACATGATGTTCAACCTCTTGGTTCACTTGGTTGACTTGATCACTAACATTCACGTCTGGTTCTTGCATAGAAGACAATGCCAATAATCCATCATTATTGGGCACGTAGGTGGGATACTTGTCAACTTTGCTGATATAAAAGTCCAACGATTGCTTTAAAAACTCAAATTGTTGTTGTTTTTCCCTTTCAATTTGCTCAATTCTATCGGCCAACTTCTTTACTTGACGTTCCAACGTCTGGATTTTATCGCTTTCTAAATTATTCATCGTGGTACTATTTATCGATCAACCTTTATCAAAAAAACAATATCGATTTGATTGTTTACTTCTTGAATGTTACAACTATATGATGTTGCCCCTATATAATGTCGAATATATTCGCCAGATTGTATTTTGTCGATTACACCGGCTCAAGTTTATATCACACTTATCTCACTTCTATCAACAAGAACAACAATTTCAATAACAAATATACCAAAATATACCAATTATATCAATTATGCCAATAAAGTCAATAATATATATTACCCCTGTTATAATGAATCAAGTAATGTGTCAATAACTCCAGTATCAATAATATTGCAACCTTTATTTACTTTAAAGGAAAATGTCGAGTATAATGTTTCGATTGCAAAATGTCTATGTCAATGTCACTATTCAACAGAGACTTGGAAGATGTTTTTTTTCGAAAAATGTTGAAGGAGAATTGAGACAAAAGTCGATCATAACATGGTAATGCCACGACATCCTCCCACGACAGGTAGCATGCATGATGGAAACAGCCACCGTTTGAGGGAATGTGGTGGTATCTTTCCGTCGGTGGGCGATAGGATTGGCGAGAGAAATATAGGGCAGTAACTGAAGGTATATACAATAGTTGTCTAGCTGAACCATTTGGCCATCCAATGAGGTATGTCGGGTGATGCATTTCGCCCGACTTTGTTCCGGAAAGAACACCCCCTTGTTAATGGGAATTTGCGACTCCGAGACTTATTTCTACTGCGACGACTCGCCCGAGGTGTCGCCCTGGGGCGGCGATGTCTGCGCAGAGTCGTTTGCAGCCATTTCCGCCTCATAGTCTGATAACGTCTCTATATTACACTCCAACTCGTGGTAGTCAATTTGTTTCACCACATCCTTGCCCAATAACAATAGGATTCCCGTGTAGTGGCCATCGTTATACAACTCGATGATCCTGGCCTTTTCTCTCCTGCCAAACAATCTCCTTGTCATGGAGGATATCTGATGTCGATTCAGCGACTTGGGCAAAAAAAGGCCGAAGTTGTTGCTAAACTTCTTTAGTGAGGAACACAACATTTTGAACCCCAATGGCTCCATGTTATACAAGTCAAACTCCTCTCGGGCGTATCGGGTACCGCCCCATGGCGGCGATGCAAATATGAAATCAAATGGTATTTTCTTATCTCGTATCCTCTCAGGTATCCAATCTCGACCTTGGGACAACTGTCGCCAGTCGCCGGTAACGGACCAGATCTTTTCGCCAACTCGGTATATCTTTGCGTTGTGTAAAGTGCAGTTGACGTTTATTTGTTTGATGTCAATGGCTCCAGTATGAGGGAATTGCTTAGCAAATTGGATGGTGTTGCCTCCTCCTCCACAACACAAGTCAAGCACCTCTTGGCCGTTTGGAATCAATTTTTTGACGATCTGAGACGTTATCTCTGCTACTCGTTCAGGCGTAACACTGAACCACAATTCTGTTGTAAGATGAATGCCTTGGTCATACAATGCAAATAGGGCGTACCTTCTACGGTAAAACTTTCTGACGTTTTTGGGGAGGGTGTTTTCGGTGTGGACGAGGAGTTGTTGCTTGCCGTTGTCATCTATATCGTAGTCGTCCTCGTTTCCGTGTATGACATAAGGGAGGGGAGATTTTTCATCTTCATCTTCGCCGTATTCGTACTCAATGTCATTGTCATTTCCTGAATCTGTATTATTTCCGTCATAGTCTTCTTCATAGTCTTCTTCGTCGTCTTCTTCATAGTCTTCTTCATCGTCTTCTTCATCGTCTTCTTCATCGTCTTCTTCATAGTCTTCTTCATCCTCACCACCTTCCTCAAACTCCACTTCCTCCTTTCCCTCATACTCCTCATACCCCCAATACTCTTGAGATTTCCACTCTCGGTTTTCTTCCTCCACCACCACCGAGTCTTCGCTCAAGTTTTCCTCAACTTCTACCTCAATATCACTCATTCCATTGCCTACGTAATTCTGCGCGATGGCTTCTGCGGTCTGCGAACTGTCTTTAAACTGATTAGACATCAACATTAATATTCCACATACATTAAATTACAATCACCTAAATACTACCTAAATTGCCCAAATCTTGTCTTCGCTCGTCATAATCAAGTTCTCCTCCGCCATCCGCAGGAGAGCAACGGTGATTTCTTCGTTCTCGAACCGTTCTTCTTGCGATATGTTCCCGTTGACTTCTTCGATTACCTGTTCTGTAGGAGCCGAATTGGTCGCATTGGTGAACATTTCTGACCTTATGAGACGAGCCATTATAGACTTGAACAAATCGTATCGCAGGGTACTTAAACCGTCGTCTCTGGCGGTATTGGCCCCAGTTTCCCCTAATGGGTTCTGCCCTCGTTCGTCGTCCTCTGACTCATATTCCGGCTCTATGTCTTCATCTTCCTCTTCGTTTCCTTCGCTTCTCAAATGTAAGTTGCCGAGACTTTGTTCCACCCCCGTTCTAGAGGCTCGCGTGGTTCTTGCTGATCGTCTCAATGGAGTGTTTACCACTTCTTCGTCACTTTCGTCAGGGGTCTCAAGTTCGTCTTCGTCGTCTTCATCATCATCTATGAACGCAGGAGAAGATCTTGCTCTCTTGGGTGTTTTCGATGGGACTTCCTTGAACAACGCATATCTCAACATTTGTTCGGCGATCTTAGCATCCGCCACTTCTATGGTTCTTGACAATCTCACCTTAGCATGAGCCGTTGACAACCGAATCAACGTCTCCAACGTTCTCGCAGTGATTGGTGCTGTATTCTTCTGATTGCTGGCCACCAAGTCATTTCTCAATCCTGAGTAGATCTTGACAATGTAATCACTGGCGTCTTTGGTCAACACCGGTTTGAATCTTTGTTTGGCATACTGGATATACTTCTTAATGAATGGAATCGATAAGATTTCCCCCAATTCTTGATCTCTGCCACTCATACCAGCATGTAAGAAATGGTTGAACTTTTCAAACACTGGCTGTTCCTGTTGCTCTTGTTCGTTACTTTGGTCATCCCCCACAGCAAAGGAAATATTCAGCTTCTCTCTGATGGGCTCACCTTCCATTAACCCTGGAGGAATGAATCGGTGCATTCTTAATACATGTTCACTGATTATTCTATCCTTGGTATCATTGATATCATCGGTGACGACAAATAACAAGTCAAAACGAGATAACAATGAATCAGGCAACGCAATGTTCTTATGGGGGTCTTTATGGATATCGTACTGTCCAAAAACAGGGTTTGCGGCAGCTATCACCGAACAACGGGCATTCAACGTCGTATGGATTCCCGCTTTGGCTATGGTAACAGTTTGTTGTTCCATCACCTCGTGGATAGCCACTCTATCTGCGTCGTTCATCTTATCGAACTCATCAATACAGACTATTCCACGATCTCCCAAAACCATGGCACCTGCTTCTAAACGCCTTTCGCCTGTTTCTTTATCGGTGGTCACCGCAGCAGTCAAACCAACACCTGAAGAGCCTCGTCCTGTTGTAGCAATGGCTAACGATGCTGTATTCAACACAAATCTCAACACTTGGGATTTGGCCGTAGAAGGATCCCCTACCATCAAGATGTTGATGTCTCCTCTCAAATGAGTACCGTTGTCCAAATTTTTTTCTACTCCTCCCATCATCATCAATAACACAGCTTTTTTGATGAACTCAAACCCATAGATCGAAGGGGCTAATGAGTTTGACAAGATCTTGAAAATGTCACCATTCTTTGACATTCTGTTGATGTTCCGGATATCCTGGTCGGTCAATTTCTCTGTGGCTGCTACTCCAGTAGATCTAGCGTGCAAGGGATATATAGAATTGGCCAAAATCACCGTACGGAAGGAAGTATTGTTATTATTTCCTCCTCCTAATGCACGATAAACACCCACCAACTGCACACGATCTCCAGGTTTAACCAAATCTACCAAATCATCATCTAAAATCACATCCACAGATCGAGGCAATTGCCCAGCCGGGGCTAATTCCGGCATTTCTTGCACGGAAATTTTCTGGTGGTCTCTGTAAGTGGAGAATCCGTATTCTGTAGTCAATTTGTTTCCTTCCAAATCTTCAGTGGGATAAATTGCCGCGGTGGAAATGGGGTCAAACGATGTTGTTTGATCACGGTACTCTCTGGCGTGGAATCTACCGGTTTTTTCAGCATAATGCACCGACCTGATCACCTTGGGCCTGATCAATGACGCTCTAGTGACAATTCCTTCTATGGAAATCATTTTCGACAAATGGGCGGAAGTAATTGAACGAGGAGTCACCAGGTTGTCACCAAACGATCCTTTAAAAGATAAATAAAACTGCTGATTTCTGTCCAATGACACAACGGAGTCATCGTAGGTGAATAAGATGGTTTCCCTCAACCCACGCTCACATGCTGGCAAGTATTCTGCTGGATTATCCAAGAGACCTCTCCATAAATCTTTATCAAAGTCTCGTATCTCATCTAATGAAATGGGGATTCGGTGTTGGCCTTTATTCAATAATGCTTTTAACTCATTCAGCGATGGACTAGTACTAATGTTGTCCAAGAACTCCTGGAATTTTTTGGCTCTATCACCGAACACGGCGTCGATAGGCACTTCTGTAGATTCATCCATGTTCGTCTGTAGATTTCAAGAAGAGAAAATAAGAAAAGGTTTTGGCGAACGACGCGTCTCATTATAATTCTAAAATGGGTTAAATTGTATGGTACCCGCACGACATTTCATTTTGTGTAACTTTCACTTTTGTGTAATATTTAGCCGAATTTTAAATGTATCATAAAGTCCAACCTTGTAAGTAGCTATTTACATTGTCGCCAGTCTTGGAATCGAATAAGGAATTCCAGGTTTCATATTCTAATGCTGTCATCGTTTTGTATCTCTTATTGGTCTCACTATCTAGTAACCCCTGGTAACTCCAATCGAGGAAGTCTTCTAGATTATAATGGGGTTTTCTAAACGGTTCTTTGAAGATCCCCGATAACGTTGAAATATTTGGATGATAGTGGTTCATCAATGCTTCCAACTCCCATAAAGATGACGCAATGGCCAGTGTTTTTAAAGGATCCGCCTCTTTGTCGTCGTAAGGATCGCTGTAGTCCTTAGGGGGTTGAGGATTGTGGATCATGATCATGCAACTAGGATGTCTCTTGAGTAAATTGTAGATAAAGGGAATAACAATGATTGTCCCCGAAGCACTGCTGGTGATGGACAACCGAGCAAGTTTCTTGATAAAAGATGCCACCAAATTAGCTGATAAATGGGTTGAGTTCAAGAACAAATCACATAATCGGAAGAATCTGGATCGATACCGATTCAATAGTATCTCGGGGGTCAATAGTGAGTAAAGTTTCTTGTAAAAATCCGGATATTCCAAATTATACATTTTCATCAATTCGTAAAGGGAGTTTAACGATAACACTTGAATTATCAAGTCTGATTGTAGATTGTAGCAGTCGGTTAGAAAATCCATCAAATTACTGGGTTGCAGCATTAAGGGCAAAATACGCTTATTCATAATGGATAATATCGACTTGTATTGACCAGCGTTCAAATCATACGATAAGATACTGTTGATTGATTGTTGATAGTTATGTTTGAAGGCCGAGGACTTATAAATGATTGAAGGTGGACTATTGACCAAAGTTTTCAACGACTTTATATCTTTATCGTTATCAACCAATAACAATGGAGACTTGATCAAGGGAATGAAATTACCAAATATTGTCTTTTCGCTCTTCGATTCATCAAGGAATTCTGACAAGTTGTTGAAGAAGTAGAATTGCAAATCGTAGTACTTCAAGTAAGTTTCAAGGAACTCCAATATTATGAAATTATCGGTGTCACTGATGGCACTTTCTTCTTCGCCGGTTTTACTACGTAACAAGCTGTCTGTTAACTTTTTGTAGGTTAAAGTTGGGAAGTACTTATCATTAGCATTGTGAATTGACTCTAATTTGACCAATTTCAACATAATATCCAAACAGTCCAATTGAAGAGAGCTTTTGTAGGACAACTTATTCTCAATAAACCAGCACAATATAGCTTTGAACTCATCATATTTCTTGACTAGCCATGAAACAAGAATCACTCTATTATCATCGTCAGCTTTTTTTATCGTGAGTAATCCCTGTTTTAGCAATTGGCTGAAAATCTGGAACAAACTCACGGATACCTGGCGCCCCAATCTTTCAATTTCAATATTTTCTTCTGTGACTAAAACTTGTTTGACGAATTCGTACTGATTCAATACTTTAGGTAGGTCATTATAACTAGATTTATCTTTGATATTCTGACATAATTCCTTGATTTCACCTATTGTTAAATAGCCCTGTTTGAAACTATCAGAACCCTCTTGGACATTATTCTTTGTTTTCGCCTTCTTGGCCTTCTTACGGCTGTCTACTGCCGTTTTACTACTTCTTTTGAGTGCCATCTCTAGTAGCTTTGGTATTAAATTTCGCACTACTCATCGAGGAAAATATTTTGTTACCCGGCCAGCTGCCGTAGAATAAAACCTCTCCAATGCCCATAAAGTTTTTTCTCCTTGTATGACCTTCCAAGTTTTTACACTTCATGATGATATCTCGCGTGTCTACATTACTAGATCCTCCGAAGTTGAGTTTTCGGATTCCTTTGGAAATGGTGTCTCTACAGGATGCCTGGGTCGAACGTGGTGACGATGTTTGGCGCAACACCTTGTTACTTAGACAAACATTAGAGAATTTCTGATCTAGGTCATGCCCTTTGTTTATTTCTTTGTTAGTTTACTCTCCAATGTCATTTTGAGCATCGGCGTTATCGTGGAATCTTTTTTGGCGACGTGGCTGTCGATCAAAAGATTGTAGTGTCAGCCTATCGGTGTAGCTTTTTTGTTAGGAGTACCTTTCCGTCACATATGAGGGTCAAGCACCCCTAAACTATCTCCAGAGTACCCCGAGTAAATCCTACAGTGAAAACACCCAAGCAAACCTACCTCTAAGAGCGAAAATAAGCTTATTACGTAAATGATATTAGTATACCTAATTATACAATGAATTATTTAAATAAAGGTTTCGTAAGGAACTGGAGCTAAAGTCTGAGGAACGTTACCTTCAGTAGAAATAACTCTGGCTTCTCTTGGCTTAGCTGGTTGTCTTTTCAATTGCACTTGTTCACCTTTAGCTTTAGCTTCTCTCTTCAAAGCAGCGTTGGTTTTAACTCTGTTTAAAAATTCTTGTCTACAAGCAGAGTGTTTGATGTGTTCAACTCTGATGTTGACTCTCTTTTCGAGGTATCTGTGACCAACAACCTTGTTGACAATAACCCCAACAGCGGACTTGGTGACGTTGAAAATAATACCAGTTTTACCGTGGTAGAACTTGTGAGGCATCCCCTTTTGCACAGCACCGTTAACTTTGATGTCAACAATGTCACCCACTTTGTAGGTTTTCAAGTAGGTAGATAATGGGATAACACCATGCTTCTTGAAATCACGTTGGAAAGCGTAACGAGTACGAGATCTGTAACCATGAGATTTACCCATCCTTAATTGTCAATTCTGAAAATTTGTCTCGGTTGAAAAATTTTGAAAATCATCCTCACCGATTGTGATAATGAGATTTTTCGGTGTGACGCGCTTAGGGTTGCAGCCCTAGTAGGATTTCCCTTTCGAATCCCTTGACTGACCCATTACAGGGTATAGCTGGATGGAGGAGATAGTAGATGGCGTGGTATGTGAAGCTGTACTGTGAATTTACCAATACGAAACTATGTGACGTGTGTGCTAATAGAGAAGAATTAAGAGACAATGTAGAGCATCTCTTTCTGGAAACACAACCAACACAGGTGCTTGGTTAAGGTGATAACCTTCTAGAAGGTGATGCACACATCTCTGGATAGGGGTCCACCGGAATCTTGAATTAGCTGCAAAAGATCGCAGCATCGCATTCTCATCGCATAATGGAAAGAGACAAAATACTAGTTTTAAATCCATCTGATAACATTGATGAAATCGTAACCAAGTCCAATCTTCAGCATGCAAAGAATGGCCCCTTCAGCAGCATTATATTGATAAACGACGTTCCCCAGCCGACAAAGAATTTCCACCAACAAGCCTATCTTTTTGGCCAGCCTTCGACAGTAGCAGAAAACTTGAATCGAGTTCAAGGAGTAGTTAAATTGACCAGTGGTATTACCATCTGCTTCATGGGCCACGAAGATATAGATCATGATGGTCCTGTAGATATTTTAGTTGCAGACAGTTTGCCAATGGTTTATAGTGACGAGGGGAACTTGAAAGTTGATCTCATGATCAAAAAAACGACCCCTCGGTATGTGTTTGTACAGGGATCTTTCAAAGAGTATGAACCATTCGAGTGGGGCAGCAGGGTCGTGACGAGGATTATCAGCTTAAGCCAAGAGGGCAAGGGAAAATGGTTTTATGCGTTCAATATATCTTTAGTTGGTAGTGAGATTGACAAGCGATCTTTAGTGCCCAACCCATTCGTTAACAAACGCAAGGAGGTTCACCTGGTAGAAGACAAAACTCCTCCCCGGAAAAAACCCAAAGTAGTAAATCCTGAGGAATGTTTCTTCTGTTTATCGAATACCAACGTGGAAACCCATATGATAGTAGAGATAAATAAACTCACATACTTGACCATTGCCAAAGGACCATTGACAAGGTATAACAAGACCATTCCGTTTGCAGGGCACGGGATCATCATTCCTATCGAGCATAAAGCTATGGTTGATGTATCTGAAGCCGACTATAAGGAGATCACTGAATACGAAACGAAAATTTATAACCAGTTCAAGTCGAAATATAGTGAGTTTGTACCGATATTTTTCGATATAAATTTGAAAACCAACGTACATTATCATAAGCAGTTTCTTCCAGTTGATCAGAAGCACTTGTTAAGTAACAATTTTGAAAGATGCTTGGATGAACGTAGTCGATTGAACAATGAAAAGTATAATAAAAACCATAAGCTAAAATTCAACAAAATAGAGAACATAGGCAATTTGGATAACCAGCAGTATATCATGTTCAAGGTGTATCAATCGTCCACACCTACGATATATGTGAGTATAATTGACGATATGGAAAAGTCAATTGATTTGCAGTTCCCACGTAGAGTTTTGACTGATATCCTAAAGACTCCCAAACGGTTATACTGGGACAAGTGCAAACAGGGAAAACATCAAGAGATGAGAGAGTCTGAGGAATTCAAGAAGTTCCTTATGTAGATTTCTATGATGACTCCAAAACACACCGAGAACACCCGCAATCAAAAAACCATTCATTCAACTGTCTTTTCCTGGCTTCCACAGGTTCGTCAAGGTAGTTTCCGTAGTCTATGCACAATTCCTCCAGGGGTTTTATATCTCGTTTGGTGATAAAGTGTAGCTGATTCCCTTTACGGATCTTTCTAATGTTAGGATCACAGGAATGATTGAAAAATGACGCTGATGGGAACACGGCAAACCCAAAAAACTCACGATTTTCGTTTCTGTCGTGATCTACTGTGGCATCTCCGGTCAAAGACCAAATCCCGAAGGCATTGGTCAAATTTCGCCCAATTATCATCCGAATAGTCAAAGGATTTATGAATTTCTGGAATTTTTTCGGGCTGGTAAGTCTGATAAACTTGTAGATTTTTATATAACTTTCCAAAAGTTCGGGAAACTTCAACACTTTGGTGATTTCGCTACTCTGCAAGTGATGAAAAAGACTCATTTCTAAGTCAAGAGATTGAGATAATGACAACTTATCAAGAAACAAGTCACTAGGTAGATTTTCATGTTTATCGCTCTGATACATTTGGTATAGTATCGATAGCACATACTTTATCTCCAAGTACTCTGAATCGTTGACTCGAGGAACGAACTTGTACCATTTCGTTGATTTTATTTTAGTCATTTCACCGTCCCAAACTTCAACCTCTTGCCACTTCTCACTAATGAGTTTAACCATATCTTTTTGGGGAGAAATTTCCCCTCCTTCCGCTTCGGGTTTCTTCAATCCTTGGTTGTAGTAGTTGTCCAATGTCAATAGGGCCGATGTCAAGATTTTTTCTGGGTCCAAGGCATCAAAATCTTTGACACATTCTTCGCTGCAGAAATATAAAAACTGATTAAATCCGGGAAGTTCCACTTTGAATTTCAAGTTCGCCCCATTATTATAACGAAAGCAATACTGGCAAACCTCTTTCTTGAAATCTCTAGCAATACCTTGTCCCACGGGGACAGATGAGATCAAAACCGTCTGGTCCTTCGGTATTGCAGTGTAGCTGAAACACCCATTACCCCCATACTTAGTTTCGGCAATATGAAACCAAGGCGATATTTGATCTAGAATACTCTGTTGAGTGTCTAGTAGTGTGGTGGTTTCACTAGGAATCTCGTCCATAATTAATTTTCGTTTTTTGACATTACGGGAGATGAGACTGCAGCTGCGACGTTATCAGATCAGGGTTCAGACCGTTGATTCGGGATTGATTTAAAATTGAAGAGGGGGAGTGGGGTCAAAGATAAAAAGGATATGAAGTTAGATATCACGTAGGTGTACTGTACATTTATTAAGTAGCAATTCAGTTCAGATTTTGGGAAATTTGGGGAGTAAACCGTCTATAAATGTACTGAGGCTGCAAGAATTGATAAGGCTGTGTTGTCTCTCGCCAGCCGGCAGCTTGAGGGAGCAATAGGGCTCCAACTCATTCAATTCCTTCAATGAACTTTTCGATGAAGAGAAATTTTGGAAGAATCAATAAGTCTTTGATAAGATATTGAGCTATGCACGACTAAAATCTTATAGGTTCAATTAATTGTTGCCTCCGGTCTTGTCTCTTTCGTCTGAGCGCTTGTTCCTATAGTTTATATATCCTGTTGATTGCGTTAATGATGTACAAGTGAGCAATTTGGTCAACTCGGAAAGTTGCTTTTGAAGGTTTGTCAATTTGTGGAATTTGCAAATCGTGTTCAATTCCAGCTCTACATAGAACTGGGGAAGTCATATTGATAACCAATTTAGAATTCTCTAACTGTAATACTCTCCTCCACTCCTCTGACGAAAGTCCTAGCATGGAAGACCGCATTAAGAACACTCATGTTAGTGGGACATAAGTCTCAAGTGCGGCTCATGGCTATTTCAAAAACAGGTTGAAAAGCTAAATCCGCTTGGTGAAACGGTCTCACATTAGGGTGCTTGTGTCAGAATGGTTTGGTTGCCTCCTCTACTGGGATATACGCGGTAGCCAGCCCATAACCGCTCTTAATGGTAAAGAAAAATAGATATGTAAGCGTATAACAGCAGGCGAGTCACAGGAAGAATATTGAACAAGAGAGAGAAACAAAAGATATCGTTAGTCGTCATTCATTAATCTGGGATCGGATCTATAGTATGAAATCGTAATCGAAATCTGCATCCAAATCATATAAGTAATCGAAAGTCACGGGGATGTCACAATGATTTAATAGCAGTTCATCTTGATTTTGCTTCATCTCCACCACCAGTTGTCTTTTGAATAGATTCAAATGATTAGAGCTTGACCACTTTAACGTATTATTCTTCAAGTCAAATGCATTGAAGTTAAGGTCAAATTGTTGATTGAAGTTCGAAAACTTAATGGTTCCATTGTGTTGGAAACATTTGGAATTGTAGTAATGGGGAAATTTCATCCTGATTGAATGACTGTTAGGTAAAAGCTTTTGCAAGGAGTTTGATTCTTTATTTTTGGACAAGTTGTTGATCAAATCTATTACTTTTGAGTTGATAAATTTTGAAATTTTGTAAAACTGGTTGTTAGGATTCTGTAAAGCCTCATTTTTGTAGTAGAGGTGGTGCTCATCCAATGTTGAGATAGCAATACTTGGAATGTTCTTGTAATTGGCGAACTTAGTGACCTCTTTCAAAACGTTGTCAGTACTAGGACCTTCAACAGGACCAAAAATGATCAAATCAGAGCTGAAATTTGGATAGTACTCAGGTATCAAGTTATCCATAAAGATTGACAACATATTGACGGGGTTTCTGCAATCAATGAACCAATTGTTATTGTCTAACGCGTCGTTACCGAATTGACGGTAATTAATAGTCGAACTGAACTGAACTTCAATTGACTCGAGCGATGACATCTCGTCTTCAGTCAAAACGTTTCTTGGTCTGGCATGGGTTACCTGCAACTTTTTCATATTCTTATGATATATTTGATTCGAAGGCAACAAATGACTAAAATCACCCCCATCCCAGACATTATCCACGTAATCGTGTTTAAAATCCTCACCTAAATGTGGTGTTGACTGATACAAAGGACCCACGAGCAACACATTATGATCTTGAGATAAATCATCATATAGCAGCCTTACGTTTTTTGTTACCCACGAGTCGGAGGTGGCTAAAATGATATTCAAACCATTGGCGGAAACCACCAAAGAAGCAAGTAAAGAAAGGTATACGGGTATCATCACTTATACCAGGAACAACAGCAGCAAAACACAGCCCAATGGTAGCGGTACACAATACGATAACTGCAGCAGGACTCAGTAACAAATATATCACTAACCCAATAATGGGAAACAGTCTTACGACCAATTATTTATAGTTTAATATATACCACATGGGTATATTTAGCTTAATTACTGTTGACCTAAGCCACATGGTGCGCAGCTAAATATTTGCGCGGCAACGCCATGAGACCCGGGTCTTTGTCGTACCGGGAATTAGTTCTCGTTGCGGTTCTCGTTGCTAAGGAGGATTCTAAGGAGGATTCTAAGGAGGATAGTTATGACACATCATAATTGTTCAACATTCATCAGCTGGTTTAGCATCTTCTGATGTTGCTGACGTAGGGATTATGTTTCTTTAACTTTATGACGGGAATGTCATTTTGACGATGTTTTTGCTCGGCTACTCAATGCACCACATATGATTGACGTTTATTTTCACTTTGTACTACATATCTATAAATCCGATTTAGACCATCTTTACTGTACTACAGTATGGTCAAATTTGTTATTTTGCTTTCCGGGCTACTTCATTTGTTTACTTTTTAAACCGGCCAATCCTAAATCTATCTACTCTGCTTGCACCTCTTTCTTCATCCGTAATCATTCGTGTATCTTGCTCTAGTCGAATCTGGGCTACCACTGCTGATACTAAAGACAGCCAACATTTTGTATGTACCTAAATCGAGAGCTGTCAAATACAGATCGAGTAATTTCTTCAGTGCATCAAACACTGCATAGTAAATGCCACAGTTACCAACAGCAAAGTAGTAGAATATGCGCTACACTAAGGAAGAAATTTATAGCAACTCCTTTTCTTCTATACACTCAGTCGTAGACAAACACGTAGGACATAGCAGGATACCCTTCTTATATTGAATTAATGCAATTATTTAACTCTTGGCTGGATAAGCTTCCGAACACCAACTGGAACTTTTCTGGGTTCTTCAACTTTAATAGGTTTATGGAGTTATTTAAGATCTCCCTCGAATTGATGTTATCCAAAGGCGTTATCTCTAGTGGATCTTCCAATAAATCGTCTTCAAAAGTAGTTAATTTCATATTTTCCTGGTTTAAAAATTTCAAGTACTCGTTCTGGTGGTGATGTGATTCGTCGTCATCACTTTCTTCATTATTATCATTATTATTGTCATCGTCACCGTAGTCTTCTGCAACTGGCTGAGGTCGTTCGGTGGACTCCTCAAAGTCAAAGGAAAACATTTGACGTCGTTTATTTAGCTCATTAATGGCTAAGGGCAACTTTTTGATCAAAAATAGCAAATTATTACTTAAATTGAAATTATTATTCAAACTGATAACATTACTATTATTACTATTATTGATCAATGAAATTAACCCCAAGATTGACAACTTAATATCATATACTCTGGTTAAATTAGGAATAATCTTGAACCAGTTTTTTAAAAACAGTTGGAAGAAATCCTTCAAAATGACCAACAAATTAAAATCATAGATCAAGATCCCAATGATAACATTGTTGAAATTAATTTTAAAGCTCAAACTTCCAAGTTCATAAATTTTGGTGACGGGTATTACTACATCGTTTAGTATAGCTTCAAAATAATTAACCAGATTCAACTTAAAATTTAAAATGAAGTATTGAATTAATTCAAAATTAGAAATCAAATCATTTTGAACGATCGAGTCTTGACTAAAATCTTCGCTACTTGTACCAATGTCCTCGTTGTCTATAATCGTCTTGAACAACTTTAAATAGATAATGCAAAAATCTCCAATGAGTTTCCCATCATTGGTATTGCAATAAAGTAATGACTTCTTTAACACAGGAAGAAACTCTTCGAAATAATCAATACCGATTCCGTCATCAAAGACTTCTGAAATCATTTGTAATAACGGTAAAAATTCGATGCTTGATTTGTTCAAATAAATCAAGTTTTCTAAAATTTCATTAATTTCACTGAAAAAATTACCATTCTTATTAAGCAAGATTACTTGTATCACAGGTAGCAAAATACCGGTTAGTTGAACAATAATTTCGTGATTATTCTCAAATGTCAATAATACTGTTATAATTGTATTTAAATTGCCAATCCCGTTAATAATTTTGTCGTTATATTCTGTATCATCACTATCATTTCTAACACCATCCATTTCACCCAATTCTTGAATAATTTCCATGAAATTCTCTACCAATTTATAAACCAACTCAATACCGAATGGTTGTAGTTGCTCACCAAAGTTTTCAACACATTCTTGCATAACTACAGATATGGTATCATTATCAATTTGATTACTGATCTCAAGTAATTTCGACATTACTGGTAGTATCATCGTACTCAAATGCTGTTTGAATTGAGGCAAATGCAAGTAGCTCTGAATAGCTAATGAATTTTCTAAATAGACAACCAAATTTGTCTCGGAATTACTATCCATTTGGAAATTCTTTAAGATGTGATAAATCACTGTATTCAAAGTGCCTTCATTTTTGAATTGCAAATCACTGAACTTACTAACCACTTCGAATGTTCTTGCGACTAGGAACTTATGGTGGGAATTTAAGTTCGGGACAATATGAGTAATCAAAATCCCTTCTAAATCGTCATTCAATGATTCGTCTTTGGAAGTGATTAATTGGTACACTATCGACCCAATCATTCTTAAAATACCTTCTTTGTGCCGAGCAGTGATCAAATCTTCTTCGGTGTTCTGCAATTCTTGTAATTTTGTATAGATGAAGCCAACAATAGGTTCAAGAATACTTTTCTTTCGCTTTACTATCACAGTATTGAGTAGATTATTGGCAGCCAAATCGGGGTTATTACAGTCGGTATTAAAGTAGTTGAACGTCAACTGAATATACTCTTGAGGGTCATTAGCAAATATGTCAATTTTATGGGCGGTGGGAATTAGTAATGGATAAATGAAGCTTTTTACAATTTCACCAAATAGTGGCTGTATCAAAACCCAGTACTTTTTTGACATAACACAATTTTCCAAAATCTCCACAAGGTAATATAGAGAGGACAGATTAAGCCACTTGGTATTTAAACACCACATCTCGATGATTTTCACAAGATTGCTGATTAAATACGGCAAAAACTCATCACCAAAATGTAATTTGAATTGATTCGACTGAATAGGTTTATAGCTTTTGTTTATAATGTAGCGTTTGAACAATCTGTTGATGTTGAAGAAAGACCACTTCAAAACCTTGGAAATATGAAGAAAGTTTTTGTCATTCTCGGAGGATAACTCGTGTATATATCCCGGCAACTCCATGTTCATTATATTCCCATGAACCAGAGCCCACTGTCCGATAATTTGTTGTCTTTGGACTACCACTGGTAAGTCAAAGTAGGTGTAAAACTTGAAAATTTTTAGTATTAGTCGTAAGATCTCTGCTTTGTGTTCGGTCAAATGTTCACTATTTTGGATCAAATAATCACAAACGGCGAGTAGATAGTCGGAACTGGAATCAAAGATGGGGTCGATGATATCTTGACGTTCTTCATTCTTGAACCATTGATATTTCTTGAAAATTTCCGATAACACCACTATCCCGGTATATATGTCGTTGAATTCTTCATCGTTGAAACTGAGGCTTTGTGGCTGATGACGGAGCAACTGACCAACACTGAACAACAATGAATCCCAGTTTTGAGGAAATTCGATATTTACAAGCACTCTTATAACAGGCAAGAACTGTTGTTTAATTGCGTAACTACTGTTAGTCATAATCTCGATTATTCTCAGTTTGATGTAGTCCTTCTCTTGGGGGTCAATCACTCGCCCTTGGTCATTTCTACCGTCTATATTACCATTTGTAGCCCCCGGCATCGTCTTGTTCGACCAATTGTTTAGTACCTGATTTTTAAAGTATACTGCACTAGCGATCTTTATAGTATCATTAATTGAATCGGCCTCAATAACATTCAAACACCCCATTAGGAATCCTGGAAGTTTGCTTAGCAGTAGTAGTTCTCGCTCAGAATTAGTCCTTATGTCGACATTCGGCGATAAAGTGCTATCAAAGCACTGTAACAAGAGATTATTATCGATCATCTCTGATCATGGTCTGAAAAGTTTTCCCTCGCGTTTCAACCAGATCTCCCTCCAGAGATAGTACCGGAAAAGAATGCCGAAGACAGCTCTAACACAGAGCCGAGGAAGCAAGGAATATGAGACGTTAAACACTCTATAAAACTATATATTGCCCTGGGTCCGAGCTTTTTCGGTGTGGGTATCGATGTCAATAGCTTCCCATGGGTATGCGATCCATTTGTCTGGTACATTTTCCCCTACAATGTAGTGGTTACTGGCAAATAAACTTGGAGGTAATTCTGCCCGTTTTTGTTTTTCCTTGTTATGTAAGACAAAGATTGAGAACTCTGTGGTTTCGTTTTCTCTGCCCAACTCCTTCTGAAGTTGGGCCACATCCTTCTGTAACTCCGTCAAGGCATAGTGCAAGGTGGTTCTGGTATCATCGACTTCGTCTACAATGATGATGTTTTTCCCTATCAACGAGTCGAAATGTTGGGCCAAATTGCCAAAGTCGATCCACTGTGTTCTGACCACCTCCTTACCGATCTGCTCCTCCGGAGAATCGGTCAACTGCTCGTATAATGATAATCCAATCGCTTGTATAGGGATGTTTTTCTTTCCTGGTTCTTTTATGAACGAACGCAATATCCGGGCAGGGATGAAGCCTCCTCCACCTATGGCGATGATCAAATCAATAGGACGGTCACTGGCCTTGATCTGATTGGCAGCTTTTTGACATAATTTATGCACTAATTCATACGATACGTAGAGCTTATCTTCTGAGCTCATCTTGAGAATCGCAAAAAATTTACTTGTATGGAGTTCACCGAGACAAGCTGATTATATATTAAACTTATTCTTCATCATTCTCTCCATTGGCTATGTAAAGGGACTCGTCACCATTGGTGAATTCATGGTCAACAACCAAGGACTTAGACTTCAAGTCGTTCTGTAACTTGATCAAATTCAATCTTCCCTTGATACTCAATAAGTCGTTCAAAAGTTGGCTTGAAGTAGATAAATTATTATTCAATGATTTGAGTGATTTGGGTTTTATCGAGGTGATTTCATTTTTGTTCATTATCAAGCTCCATTTGAGCCAAAGGGATAATGTTTTTGTGTTGAGTGGATTTTTGGAGATTCTAGACACGATGGCCTCGTATAACTTGATTTGTTGTTTGCGGGTCAATAATTTGATTTCCGACCTTATCATCTCTTCTTCCTCTATACTGTTACAATAACTTACAATCACATCTTTATCTGAATTTGTCGAAGACAAAATCTTACGTAAGTTTCGATGATTGTTTGATTCTTCAACTTGACTATGGATTTCAAGTACATCACCTATTCTTTTGATAAATTTCACTTCATTATCAACCTTGACTATATCTATAACATCTTCGTAGTAAATATCGTCGTAAATGACATGATTGGTTCCGATAAATCCATAATGCTCATACTTAACTACTCTGTGAATATCATTATACGGAATTGCGTCATCTCCTACTATCACCTCTTCCTTCTTAATAATAACTAGTTTTCCTTCTATGTAATCTATTTTATCACACTCTACTGTCATTACTTCATGTATTTTTCTCTTTATCATGCTAAAAATGCCGCTGTCACTCCTTAAAAGGATTTCGTTAGTTGTCTCATCTCCGGTGATGATTTGTTTGATGCCTTCCATTTTTATCGTTTTCAGCTTGGTTGTCTTCGCCGTCGATCCGATCTTAATTTCAATTATCCCTGAATCATAGATCCCCCATACATGGTCTTTGACCACCGTAATGTCGAAAATATCGTGACTTAATTCGATAGTGTCAATCTCACCTTCGATAGGGTCGACCACAAAAAGCTTTCCGTGACGCAAAACTAAGATCTCATCGCCAAACCAGCAGTGAGTAAGAATGTCATCAGCATCTATGGTGTTAATTAGCGTGAAGTCGTTGACTTCGTATATTTCCAATGATTTCCCTTGATGAAGGTAATACTGTGACGACATGATGAATTTTTCACGATGAGATAAAATCTCAATGAGAAATGGAGAAAGTGAAGAAGTAGAGGTCGATACGTTATCACAATATTAGTGTTGTGTCGATGACTATCTTCTATTTACTGTCTTGCATCTCGATCATTTGCTGTACTTGTAACTTACACAAGTCTTTCAAGTCTTTGACGTCTTGAACTAGTTCTTCCGCCTTTTCCTCTTTCTCACCTATTAGCTGAAGTAAGTTATCCTCATTGGCGATTTTCTCTTGCAATTGTTGCTTTAGGCTGTCTATTTCACTGCTTAGCTCATTTATTTGATTGGAGCTCTTCGAAAGTGTCAATATCTTGTTGTGCAATGACTCTCTTTCATTGGATAACGTGATGTTTTCGTCTTTAAGACTATTAATCTCGATTTTCAAGTTCTTTATTGACGATGACATCTTATTTATCAATTGGAATGAATGGGAATTGACTGATGGAAAAGTAGATTGATCAAAGGTACTTAGGTTGTTACTGGAAGACCCATTATTGATGGAAATGCTACCAGGTGTATGCATATGGGCTGTAATATCGGATCCTGAATGGTGGTCGATTTCCAATGAGTGAGACGACGAATTAAACGATTGGTCGTAGATGGAGTTGCTAAACGAAGCATTACTGAATGACGAATGAAATCCTGGAATCTCATCATTGCTCTCTATATGGATTCCATTCTTTACATCCGATGAATGGTTTTCTTCCAATTGCTTCAATTTAGTTTCCAACTGAGTAATCTTCTCTGACAACGAGGACTTTTCATTGTTGTAAATGGAGTTGATTTTCTCCAACTTGGATTCAAGTAAAACAATCTGCTGGCTCTTGGTGTCAAGATCCGTTTCCAACTCTTCTATTCTGCTCCTAAGTACATCGATGGTATCCTGCTGAGAAACAATAGAATATTCTTTGAGATTAATTGCGTCCTTCAAGGACTTTAACTCATTCATCGTTTGCAACTTATTTTTCTTTATGGTTTCAATCTGACTGTTCAAATCGGAAATCTTGTTGTCTTTGGATATTCCGATCAAAGTCCAATTCTCTTTAGACTTGAAAAATTCGTTCTTTAAATTATTATACAGGGAGATGCTTATTGTCAGTTCTGAATTGTCTGCGTCCGAAGAAGGTCCATTGTGATTGGAATTGATCATTAACGATTCGATCTTATTCTCCAACCTAATTATCTCTTCATTATTGTTGGAGTTAGCCACTTTTAAGTCATTCTTTAATGACTTGATTGTCTCATTATTAGTATTGAGTTCCACCTTGGAATTCTGCTTGTACAATTCATACTGGATCTTCAACTCATTATAGTCTCTTGTTTTGGAATCCAATTGTTTTTTCTGCTCTTGAAAGTCTTTAGTGAGATTTTTGAACTTTTCCTGATAGTTATCTGTCTCTAGCAGTTGCAAACGTATGAATGACTCCATTAACGAGTCAATTGTCTTGAATTTATGATTTTTTAAGAATGAATCGATCTCGTGGATCTTGATCAAGTTTTCCTCATGTTTTGAATTAAGTTCTTCCACCACTGTTTCCAAATTCTGATTGGTGATCTTCAACTTCTTAATAGTTTCATTCAATTTGAGCTCTTTGATGGACAATTGTTCTCCCTCGTACAACAACTGATTGATAGTCTCATCTTTTTTGGCAAGTTCCTGAGATGTTTTGGTGGCTTTCAACGTTTCAATCTCTTTTTGCAAGAGTTGCACTTGCCCCTGTAGAAGCTTATTGTTGGCTGTTAACGTAAGGATGTTACTTTCGAAACTCTCGTTGGTTTCTGTAGGTTGTCCATTAGTTGATTTCTTGTCACCCACCTGAGGATCTGACTTTACGCTAATTTCCGGTTCAGGAGTCGTCGACGGCGTCTCTTTCGTCCCCTTAGCAGCCAATGCCAATCGTTCTTGAAGCGTTAATCGTTTCTTCTTTTTCTGTTTCGTGTCCTGGGGAGAGTCTGTAATTTGAGGAATTTGGTCTGGGGATTGATGATTTTGGGTCGTTTCTTTGATAGATGTCGTGACATCCCCCGTATCTAGTGGCTCAGGATGATCGCCGTTGTGTTCTTCCGGAATCGGGGTCTTTGTATCGGCAGTGACCACTCCTTCGCTATCCATGATAGTTGATTTTCTGTCGCGACGACAGCCCGAAGGAATCTTAGCACCAATAGTCGCTAGATCGCACGGAGACTTCCATAGAGATTACTCAGGCTCACAAAGATGTACTAAGATTAGGTTATATATCGATGGAAAACCTCGATAGAAGACCTCGATAGAAGACCTCGATAGGAGACTACTTTCATATATTGATACAAAGATAAAAGATACTATATTACAAGTCTTTTCGATTAATTGGCGGCAAGTTGGTGACGCTATTAAAAGTATGGGGCGACAGATTGGGAGAAGAACTGGAGTTGGTGCTCGAGTTGGCAAATCTATCGTTCTGGCGATAATACAAAGACTGCGCAGAAGATAGTGGGGACATGCTGGGAGCATGATGGGGAAACTGGGAAACGGGGTCGGGGTCCTGAGGTTGTCGGAAGTGATTAAACGGAAGCAAGTGGTTGTGGGGTGGGGGATAAGGATATGGAAGGGGAGGATTGGCCATGGGTACCCCACTTATCATTGTGGGACTGATTTGGCCCTGGTTAGACGGCGGAGGAAGGGGCGGTGGGGGTGGTGG
>JAJMSJ010000026.1:0-162930 GCA_030578535.1 Yamadazyma tumulicola | reverse complement strand
AAGTATCTAAAGGAGAATCAATATTCAAAAGGGGACATTAGCGACATTGATTTTAACGATCATCAATTCCGATACTCATCTCAGGGGCTCCTCATATTTTGCAACAATGCCAGAAGTCGGTGCAGAAGATTTAGAACATGTTAGAAGAGCCTCTTCACTTGTGATCAGATCTGGACCATATAGTCCACAAGAATTACAACGCTTGACCTCAGCCGAAACGCAAATGCTAATGTTTAGGCTTGCAGGTTATCTTATAACTCATCAGACAAGTCACGAACTACCATCACTTTTGGAATCGTCACATCGGATTTTCTTCAGCTCTCCATGCAAGACTGAGTATAAGCCGAGGGAAGTGAAACATCAACAGTTGGCGGTTCACAAGACAAAGTACTTTGATATACTTTACAAAATCAAACCAAAGTTTACCAAGTTACACCCAAGTTTCTTTCTTGCAAAGTTTAGGAAGCTTGACACAGCACTCAATAATAAGTTCAATGAGATAGTAACTCGTAACACAGATATTACTATGGAAGTTTGGTTGAAAACGATCTTCCGTCTGCTTCTGCTCCCATTCATGGTCAACGAAGCTGCAGATAAAGATTTGTGGCCAAATCCCTCTGAGCGTTCCAGAGAGGGTTTGTTTGAAACTTTAGTAGCCCATCCATGCCACGAATATATTGCAAAAGTCTTTGGTGGTATCGTTCAAAATGACCAATTCAAGGCAGTTGAAGTTCGTGGAGAGGAATACTCTTTTAAGCCAGATATTGTCTACCAAATGGGTGATCATGTTGTTTCTTTGGTGGAGATGAAGTCAGGAGTTTTGAGTGAATTCGTGACGCTGGAGGGTGAAATCACGAAGGAATTGGGTGGAACTTTGCATCAAGTTGCCAGTCAAATGATGGGGTGCAACCTTGACTACGCTTTCCTAAGTGACTTTAAAACTACCATCTTCGTAAAACTCAACAATACACTCCCATTACCTGCTGCTAAATATGCTGATAGTGTGTCGAAGAAACGTAAGCGTACTACTGAAGAGGCTGCACAGACTGAATCCGGAGAATCTGTATCTGGTGATGAACTTGAAGTAGATTCCTCTCCTTCAGAAAAGACAAAAAAAACCGTGGAAGTGGATTTCCACTATTATGTCATTCCAGCTGAGTCTTGTGACATCACCTTACGAGCAGTTTTTGCATCGCTAATGTACCAAGAAGCTTGCTATGCAAAGGCGATGGAAGAGTGTAAACTTGAGAAGACCCCGGTAAACCTAGTGGGAAATAAATTGAAGAAATATGGACTCCTGAAGACATTCAAGACGGACAGGGAAAAGCAAATGAAATTATTCAAAGATGGCGTAATAATGATGGCCCAAGATGTAATGCATACTTCTAGAGCTATTGCCAGTGAAAAGGTCAAAAAATTGAATGAATTTCTCCAATCCAGAGCTGTATATGAAGATTCAGTGGATAAGATAAATGAGAGTGCCTTGATTGTTGATGGTGGTGTGGAGGTGCTTGAACCATTGCAGACTGGTTTTTATGTATCTCAAGTCTTCAAGTTCCAATTTCAGAAGCTTTCAAGGTCTTTTAAGGACCTCAAGTTTTCAACTCCACGGCCTGACGAAGATGTTGTATTGAAGTTATACGACTTTACTAAACTAGAGTCTTTTTCAAAATGGAAAGAATATTTTGCATTTGTCAATGACTTAGAGAATGTGGACATATTCAAATATGCCACTGAGTTGTTTATCAGAGAGGTGGCCTGCTATAGCAAGATTCAAAGTTTGAAAGATTCCAGCTCAAAAGTGATTAGAATTCCGGATATTTATGACTATGGGGTGCTAATTTATTGCCATGAAGGGTATCCAGTAAAGGTTGGATTCTATATCTTGATGTCGTTTATTGAAGGTGGAAGCTTCAACGACGATTCAGATATCATTCGGGCTGAGAAAGAGTTAAAGAGGTTGGTAGAAAATCTTGGTGAAATTGGGATATTACATCGTGACATCAAAAAAGAGAATCTTGTCTGTAAAGACGGCCATTGGCATTTGCTTGACTTTTCACATAGTGTTGTAAGTGAACGGCCGGTAAGCAGTGAAAGTGACAAATCCTCGATTGAAGATGTAACTACTGAAACCCTCAATGATTTCGAATTAAGTAGGGGTAACAGTTCAATTGTGGATCCAGTTTGACGGGATTTTATTTGACTAATGTTTGACCAGGCTCACATAATTGTTAACACTGACTAGTGGGTTTATTTCCAGCCTCAATTTCGAGTTCTTAGTTTATTAGTATCAGTTTCGATTTAGTTACACCCTGATGTTTTTCATGGACAGGCTCCAAGATTACTACAGGAAGATAACAAATGAATCAATTGTAACGTACCGTTACTTGATAAATGGCGATATCATACAACTGACGTATCTATTACTGAAACACACTAAATTACCATATCTTACTCTGCACATGAATCTAAGAGTCTATAATAAAATGGTCGGGAGGCTAATTCTTGTCTTTCCTCAGCCAAATCTTGTTTTAAGAACTCAATATCGACTTCTCTTCTCCCTGTATCAAGGTCTATATCTGCGAGCTTCACATACAATGTGTTCTAGGTTCTGAACCATGTCTTGTGGGCCACCCACAACACAAACATCAAAGATAATGATAAACAATACTTGAAGAAGTCTTCTGCATCTCCGCCTTCACTGGAAATATACAATTCACAAGCGATAATAAATAGTAAAATCACAATAATGAATGGATGAACCAAAGTCTCTTGTCCCTAATAGGAAACTCCAGCAATCGTGGTAACCCACGCCGCATACAATTCGCGTCATCGATTGCCCGGGCGCGATGGTGCCACCGGAAACAGGAAGGACAAAGAGGGGGTGCAAACGCCGATTGCGCAGCGGGCTCACTGCCTTCCCCGAATTATCACTGGCAGGGGGTGCAACACCCCCGAATGACGCACCCTAGGGGGTGTTAGCCCCGGTTAAGCCCCAGCAGGGGGTGCAATAACGGGGTGCAACAGGGGGTGCATGGGATGGTGAAATCATAGAAAAGAAAAACTCCAGTGACACAATTCATCTGTTATCGTATTAGAGCTAATGTGGTGGTTCTTTCTCCCTCGTTGTCACAGACATTCCAGGGGATATCAGTCGCCATCACCACAGCCTAGCCACTCTGACTTGCATTACACATTAAACCCTCTTATTTCTCTTATTCCATGTTATTGTACCCCCGCTTACCTAAGAATTCGACATCTCTAACGAGGATTAAAGGCTAAACATTTTAAATAATCCAAATTTACCCTTTAGGAATTCTCAACGATTTTGTCCAAAATTTGAGAATCGAGAAAATTTTTAGTACAAAGGAACATAGAATTCCTGCTACCAGTGATATTGTATTAAGTCGGAAACCCCAGTGACACCGAATATAAGTTCTAGTAACAAACTATTTGTGGGTTGGCATTTTTATATATAGGCCATTGTTCAATCTCAACTCCCGGTGGATTTTATTTGGGTGATAACTTGTAAACCCCAGCGACTGGCGGAAATATTCTCAGCAGATTAGTTTTCAATGATGAGTCTACCAGTGCAAATTCTTGGTCAGCCTCATAAGAATGGCATAATACATGATCACCAGCCACTTACCAGCGGGCAGCTCCCCCCCGGACCAATTCAATCCCAGCCTAATCAGCCCACTCACCCGGGTCAGTCGCAAACGTTGACTGTGGGACAGAATGCAAGTTCTGGTAATCCCGGACAAAACCAGGGACAAAATCCTCCCCGAGGCCAGGCAACTCAATCAACAGCTAGGGGCCAAAATCCTTCTTCGCAACCAGGGCAGCCACAGGCTAACGGAGGGCAATCAAACATCTTGAGTGAAACTACGGGGGCTACTTGGTTAGCCATCGGATCCTTAGCTGAAAGCTTGGGTGATTTGGAGAAAGCCTTAGGGTCCTATGATTCTGCCTTGAGACATTGCCCCAACAATTCGGAGATTTTAATCAAATTGGCCAACATCTATCGCTCCAAAGATGTGTTCTTCAAAGCTGCTGAATTATACGAACAAGCATTGAATTTCAATCCCGAAAACGGTGATATTTGGGGTCTATTGGGCCATTGCTACCTTATGTTGGATGACTTGCAAAGAGCTTATGCGGCTTATCAACGAGCATTGTATTATTTAGACAATCCCAATGTTCCCAAGTTATGGCACGGAATTGGAATTTTGTATGATAGATACGGATCCTTGGAGTATGCCGAAGAAGCCTTTGTTCGGGTCTTAGAATTGGACCCCAATTTTGATAAGTCCAATGAAATTTACTTCCGATTAGGAATTATTTATAAACACCAGGGTAAATTACAAAATGCGTTGGAATGCTTCCAGTATATCTTATCCAACCCCCCTCATCCATTGACTCAACCGGATGTGTGGTTCCAAATTGGCTCTGTGTTGGAGCAGCAAAAGGATTGGAATGGGGCCAAAGATGCTTACGAGCGAGTATTGCAAGTTAATCCTCAACATGCCAAAGTATTGCAACAATTGGGTTGTCTTTACTCACAAGCTGAACCAGAAGCCCAACAAAACGGTGACACCAAAGCAGCTAAAGATGGTTCAAATCCTCCATTTACTCAGGATTTGAATATCGCATCCAAGTATTTAACTCAATCGTTGGAAATCGATCAAAGTGATGCCCATAGTTGGTACTACCTTGGAAGAGTTCACATGATTAGGGGTGACTTCAATGCTGCCTACGAAGCTTTTCAACAAGCAGTCAATAGGGATTCGAGAAACCCTACTTTTTGGTGTTCCATTGGAGTTTTGTACTATCAAATAAGTCAATACCGTGATGCGTTAGATGCTTACACCAGAGCCATAAGATTAAATCCTTACATCAGTGAAGTATGGTATGATTTAGGGACATTGTATGAAACATGTAATAACCAAATCAGTGATGCCTTGGACGCTTATAGACAAGCCGAGAGATTGGATCCTGGTAACCCTCATATCAAAGCCAGATTGGATCAGTTGATTAAATACCAACAAGAAGGTAACACTCACCCCCCTCAACCACCACCCATAAGCCAACAACCAAGATTGCCTCAAAGTATGGTCTTAGAAAGCACTCAAGATCAACATCAACAACACCAGCAGCAAATTCAATCGGGCCAACACCCTCAACCAGGTCAGCCTCAACCGCAACCGCTTCATCAACCTGGTCAGCCAGCCCCAGGCCAGCCAGGTTTAATTATGGGTCACCCTCTACAACAGCAACAACAGCAACCACCATTCCACCAAGTGAATCATTTGCAACAGCCCATCCACCAGCTTCAAAATTCAGCAATAAAGCAACCTGCACCCGCTCCACTGTCGTCCATTGCAACTCCCCAACTGAAAGCAAACGGTAAACACGAATTGGAGGACAAAGAGAAACTGGACAAGAAAGAGAAGAAAAAGAAGAAGAAGTCCAGCACGAATTCTACGCCTAAGATTGAAAAGACTCAGATCCAGTCGCCTTCCAATAATTTGAGCAATTTGATGAATGCAGCCAATCAAATAGCCAAAGAAGAACCACCAGCGACAACCCTGCAGCCCGAATCTAACCCCCAGCCTCCTGTTCAAGTGATACCTGGCCATACGGGCGGTGCACAAGCAGGGATACCCTCGGAGGCCACCCCTGAGGTGAAGGTAGAGGCTACAGAATCGAAGCCAGAACCTGCCTCAGAGCCATCCCAAACGAAGTCGGAATCGGTAGAGGCCGCTCCTGCCACAGTGGAGGCCACTCCAACCACCGCTGAGGCGGAAGAATCCTCAGAGACTCCAGCAGCCGCAGACGTCAAAGAACAATCGGTCGTGGAAAAATCTGCTGAACCAGCAGCTGCTACGGATACTCCCTCTGAAACCGCACAATCAACACCAGCACCAACAGAGAATCAACCTACTCCTCCTGCGTCCTCCGGAAAAACCGAACCACAACCCACGTCTGATAAAGAGGAAGTTGAACCTCCCATGAGGAATATTGACGAAGACGAAGACTACGACGAGTAGAACTCACAAAGCCCATGTAGATGTGTATGTACTATATATAGTCCCCCGGGATCGAAAATGTATTGTTATCTGTAGCCTCTGCATTATTCCTGTTATTTTCAAAGTTTACAATCTTCAATCTGTTCAACTGAGTTGACTTTTTGTAACTTAAATATAAATTTGCTATGTCCTTAGCCAATACCACCAATACCAATCCCGCAGTGTTACATAAGAACAACTTTTGATCTTTATTATCACCGGTATGATATTTTAGACCATGATAGATCCATTGCCCCAACTTGGATGAAACTAGGGGCCATATTATTGTAGTAAGGCACCTAATAGTAAAGGAATTGTACGTGAACGTCAGGGAATAGTCATGGCGAATACAGAATTTCAATTTTCTCCATAAAATGATCGATTGGTACTTTAGTATTCGCCAAATGATGTTATTCTTGAAAAACTTAGAAATTATTTGCTTTTTACGGTATACCCAGTGATTCCAACTGCTGTCGCTGTCAATGTGGTTGATTTTCTTAATGTCATTGATCAAAAAGATTTTCAACCCGTTCAAACTACTGTACAAGACTTCCAATCCGTCCAACTCCTCTTCAGTCAATGTGTTAGCAATTTCTCGGGGTCGGGCAACCATATTGATATCGAAATGAATCTGATTAACCGTCATTCTAAATAACAAATCGTAGACAATCCGAATGGGTATCCCCAAAGCGATCAAGTTGTTGATATTGGTAAAGTCAACCCCTTGAAGCACATTAAGTTTATAATTCCACGGATCTCTCAACAAATCGGTGACACATTTCAAGCAATTATTATAGACCGATCTAACCAATTGATGGTCCCCCAATGAAGAGATGTACCCATTGATCATGAACTCCGTAAGCCAGTTACTTAAGTCTTTGGAGAATAGACAAGAAATAGGCGAAGACTGCCTCATTCGATACAAAATAATGGGCAAAACAGGAACTCTAGAAAATTTGAATGGATCAACCAAACCCTTTTGCAAAGCCGTTTCTAAGTTGTCAATCCCATAGTTAGATTGTGACAAAACCGACGATAGCATACTACTACGGGTTTTAGTCTTAACCAACAACTTTATCAAGTACGATTCCGGTAATATACAATCCATAATCTTTAATCCAGCAGATGTCAAGCCAATATAACCCATGGAAACCACCCCTGTTACGGCAGACGTTAGACCCAAGAAAATCGTTGAGTATTGTACCGACCGGGAGACTAACGTCCTGACACCACTATTAATCGACAAGAAGGTTGATCGCTTCATAGTAAAAATAATAGCTTCTTTGCACTGAGGACAACTGGCGAGTAAGAATACTGCATCTTTTTTAAACGAGTAGTTGTTCAAGTTGGTTAAACTATTGAACCATTCATTCAATTGCTGCGGCGATAGATTTATATGAATCTGGTTGGGAGGTTGACCAAGCTCAAATTCGTCCAAGTTAAATATCCTACCGTTTCCGTTTTCGTTACCTACACCGTTAGCAATGCCGTTATTAATTTCATTACCGACATCACCAATTATAACAGCACCGTCATTGTTGACTCTTATGCCATTATTGTTGTCGAGAAAGGAGTTTATGTCATTAGCATCAATTACCTGGAACTTGTCACTGCTTAAGGAATTGAACCAATCTAAAAGGCACTTTCTATGGGTTGTTATTTTACATGTGCTACAAGGATGAATTAAATCCTTTGCATCGTCAACAGACCCGAATGGAGGCACCTCTTGACTACCACCGAGACAAAATGAACAATTTTCCATGTTCTCTATCGTGCAAATACAATATATATTAGTGAGATTTGTTGAGAATCTTGTGATACATCAAATGACGCCCCAGATTATATTCATTTTGGGGATGATTCGAGACTACACAGCTACATGGTCCGTCAGACGCAATAGGCAATGACCCTAGGGTCTTGAGGTAGTGGAGATATCTCCACATCACGTGACACTGCTAAATCTTTGTAGCCATTGACAAACCAACAGCATAGTGGTACAATCTGGCATCAATGACACAACCCTCTTTCTTGCAAACACCTTTGAGGTCGTCTAATAAGTTTTTCAATGGCAAAGAAAAAGACTCGATGAACTCTCCTTCTTCTAATTGAGGGACAGGGTTTTGGTTTTTTTCGTCAGTCAAGTCAACATCAACAACTGCCAACGCCATGTTAGCATTGGTCAATCCAGGGTCACTGAAAAGGTCGATTTCGGTATGTGACAGGCGGACGAATTTCCCATGATAGCCCGTTTCCTCGAGTAATTCTCTTACGGCGGTCGATTCCACCAGCTCCTTGGGATCAATGAGTCCCGCAGGCAATTCTATAACCACCTTACCAGTAGGAGGCCTGAACTGCTTTGTCAACACGATTTCAGGGACTTTCTGAGGATGTCTCAAAGTTGCCAAAATTGAAACAGCATCGATTCCCGTTGTTTCGGTTCTGGTGGTCCGAATTGCCATTTCCCAAACTCTGGCATGGCCATTGGGATCTTCATAATTAATCTTGCGAGTCTGGATCCATTTTCCTTGAGTTAATGGCTCGATGGTCTTCAATGTAGCTTTATACGGAGAAGGCTTCATTTTGCGAATTTCCTCGCTTTTGAATAAACCACACTAAGCCAGTTTCCTACGGAATTTTAGTGTATAAGGGACTTAAGAGCCAAATTGGGCCGTAGTAGTACCAACAGTTGATAATAGAATGACACAGGATCAGGAACTTGAGAAAATCAAGTCAAAAATTCAAGATCACTTAATATCATCGGGGACATACGAAACAATTAATCAGAGCTTGAAATTGAAGTTGTACGAGTCAGGCTGGTACGACAAGGTAAGCACCTTAGCCCTGAATGAATTGCAGAGTAACAATGAAAATAACGAACCGATAAATTTCAACGAGTTAATGAATTTTGTTCGACCCAAAGCCGAAGAATTAGTACCCAACAACATTAAAAATGACATTATGGAGAAAATCAAGCAGTATTTAGACGATGTGATTCAGTAGTACAGATCTGCAATTAACGACTACATAATGTATACTTAATGCATATATCAACATAAAGTACAATTGCCCATGGTTAATTATCACAAATCTTGCACCCATTTCTCGAAGCAAGCAACAATTTGAAATGACTTTGATCAACGAACACCCTGCCGATCTCCCTCTTTCCCCATCTCTAGCTTCCACTAGCCCCACCGTACTCTAGCATCTAAGCAAAACTGAAAGTTGCAACCAAATCTAAGTCGTGCCCCGGCAGATAAAAATCCACCCAATCAATTTCTGGATTTTAATGCTGATTCTCAAAGAAAAATTTTGAAAGAATCAACTACACTAATGTTTAGCTTGACGAAATCTTCCATAGGAAACGTTGGCAGACGGACCAATTTGAACGTCGTTAACTATTCATTAAACCATAACAATGTATTAATATCATCAACTGCATCTAGTAACAAATTATCATTAATAAGCACTAGAAATATATCAACGAAGGATTTAACTCCAAAGCAAATGCCAACTGAATTCCCATTAATGTCACAGAAAACCGCTAATTCTACGGTGGATTATGCATTAACGTCATTAGATACCATTGCCAACTGGGCGAGGAAGTCGTCGTTCTGGCCCGTTACTTTCGGGTTGGCTTGTTGCGCCGTGGAAATGATGCATGTTTCCACCGCCAGATACGATCAGGATAGATTGGGGATCATTTTCAGAGCATCACCAAGACAGTCGGATATCATGATTGTTGCTGGGACAGTTACAAATAAGATGGCGCCAGCTTTAAGACAAGTTTACGACCAAATGCCCGACCCAAAATGGGTGATTTCAATGGGATCCTGTGCAAACGGTGGAGGGTACTACCATTATTCATATAGTGTACTCAGGGGTTGTGATAGAGTTGTTCCTGTAGATGTTTATGTTCCTGGATGTCCTCCTACATCTGAAGCCTTGATGTATGGTATATTCCGATTACAAAAGAAAATGATGCAAACATCAATCACAAGATTATGGTATAGAAATTAGACGTCCTAATGCATATTTATAAGAAGTTTCTGTAAGTAGGGGTGGAGTGGAGTGGGTATAATGTGTACAATAGTGAGACTTGTCTATAGTGAGGCTTTATGGGTCAGTATTAAGTTTGAATTAAAATGGTGATATTGGAATCGAATCATACCCAACAGTCCCCGGCTGGCACTTTTGTGTGCCTGGGCTACAGAAAAACTCTTACTGACTTACCAAGCACATTGAAGAACAAGACGACCCTGATATCGTTTTTCCCCGTTATCGAACTCTCTTGTGAACTATTTTGTCCAGCAAAACTCCATATACAGCGCATATGTAGCCCAAAATCATCTTTAGGTCCCAGTTGCCACCCACGCCGTTCAGTACCAAAACACAAGACTAGATTCCCCAGTCTTATAGTGTATAGCCTAGATGGGCGCGACATTAATCGTGGGTCGCGGAGGAACACAATTTGACCATAGTTAAGCTCTAGAGATGTCGCCGCTTGGGGAATTTTTTTTGTGTCATGAGATTGATTGCGAATAATTATTATGAGGACACTAAAGGGCGAAAATAAAGAGATCTCATTGGATGAAACACCCTCAATCGTAGCCATTGCCGTTTGATCAGGGATTTTTAGAACTGATTTTTTTTTCTTAAATATCGCCCTCGCCCCTGAAAAAAATTTTTCCTCCTTTGTGTTTAAGTTATATCAAGATGGCAAGAACCAAACAAACTGCAAGAAAATCCACTGGTGGTAAAGCCCCAAGAAAACAGTTAGCTTCTAAGGCTGCTAGAAAGTCAGCACCAGTTTCTGGTGGGGTAAAGAAACCTCATAGATATAAGCCAGGTACCGTGGCCTTAAGAGAAATTAGAAGATTCCAAAAATCTACTGAATTGTTGATTAGAAAGTTACCTTTCCAAAGATTGGTTAGAGAAATTGCCCAAGATTTCAAGTCTGACTTGAGATTCCAATCTTCGGCTATTGGTGCTTTACAAGAAGCTGTTGAAGCTTACTTGGTCTCTTTATTCGAAGACACTAACTTGTGTGCCATCCACGCTAAGAGAGTCACTATCCAAAAGAAGGATATTCAATTGGCTAGAAGATTAAGAGGTGAAAGATCATAGTTATCTGGTTGTTTTGGTTTAATATAGGTTAAAGGTATTTTTTTCTCTGTTCTCTTTTTTTAGTAACTCTTACCATCTTGTAGTAGTTGAAGTATTTGTTTGGGGATGCTACCTGTAGCTCAGTAGACTTATTGTTGTAGTTGTAGTTGTTCATGTTCTGTGTGTTTCAGTGTCAGATAATGACAACAAATTAAGGAGGAGTTACAAAACATGCGAACACCTCAGAGAATAGGAGAAATCACCAGAGTCACAAAGAGTCGAACATCAGTAACAGAGAAACCAGGACAACAACTCTATTTTTCTAAACTCATGGAATTCATAGCTTTAGTTAATTCATTATCATCATTGACTTTGTCATCTTTCTCATTATCAGGTACCGGAACATACATAGGAACCGGCACGATATTCTGGGAAGAAATTGGAATTGCAGGAGGAACACCCTGTAAATGAGCCATTCCCTGGATTGGTTGAGGCAAATTAGGGGGAGGCATACTGGGTATTGACTGAGGAGGACCTTGAGGAGGTAAACCCTGTGGTGGTAAACCTTGAGGAGGCATTCCAGGGTATCCTCCAGAGGCAGCAGCAGCAGCGGCAGCAGCCATGGCAGCAGCAGGGTCCATTCCCATGGATAAAACAGCGGCAGCTTGGATCTGTGCAGCCTGAGCGGCTTGTTGTTGATGAAACTTTTTGTTATTCATCGACACTCTCCCCCAGCTTAATCTCACTCTGTTCCCACCAATTATATATCCTTGCATAGCTGCAATGGCGTCTTCAGCTTCTTCTCTTGTTGAGTATTTTACAAAACCACAGTTTTTGCCTGGTGGAATCTTTATTTGCTGGATGATTCCAAATGACTTGAATAATGTGAACAAGGTCTGTTCAGAAACATCTGATGACAATCCCCCGACAAAAACTGTAGTATTATTAGGATCATTAAAAGGCTGCCCGTGCAATGGATGAGCAGGGGCAGAAATTGGCGAGCTTATGTTGGAGTATTCTTCACTGTGAGGTGGAGGATGAGTAGTTTCATCGCCAATGAACCCTGGAGGAGGCCCTCCAGATTGAAAATCACCGCCCGATCCTGATCCTGAGCGAGACCCCGAGCCTAGACCAGACCCATGGCTATATCCGCTCTCACTGGGGGTTTGAGGCTCGTCATCAGGTAACATAGGAATTATAGGGGGATAGTAACCATAGCCACCACCAAACATCAAGTCTGGATTGTTATCATAGTATCCATTATTTCTTCTTAAATTTGGAGTCGTGGGATAAGACCCGTTAAACTGGCCGGGAAAATGACCCATATGACTGGAGGGTGGGGTGAATTGATTGAATTGGAAGTTTTGGTTTCTAGGAGTTGCCAAGGCTACTCTCAATGGCCGGCCGCCAAACCACACCCCATTCATTTCCATCAATGCCCGCTGTCTCTCCAGCTCGTCAGTAAACCGGACAAATCCGAAACATCTCGATTTCCCACTAACTGGATCGGTCATGACTCTTACAGTCTTGACTGATGTTGGGAACAGTTTCTGGAAAAATGCTAATAAATGTGCCTCAGTAGTAGAAGCGGACAAATCACCCACAAATAACGAGTATTCAGGACTGTGAACAATTGGTGCCGACAACGTAGCACCACTAGCCCAGTTCAATCTAAAATACTTCTTCTGGTTATCAGGATTATTAGGAAACTGTCTTTGCGATGGCATGGCCAAATCAGGCAACAATTGTCCATTCAATGACAAGGCATGTTTAGCATCATTGAACGTCTCAAATTCAATAAAACAGTATCCGCTATGACTCAAGCCATTGAGATTCATATCGGGTTTAGAAAATTTTGGTCTGATAACTTTGACTTGTACTTTTTTGTTAAGAATTTGCCACCACAAGTTTTCGATGGATGGTTCATCTAACCAAGGATCCAAATCTCCCATCCATAACGTCCGAGGACCATTAGTGGAGCCAGATTCAGGACTTTCATCACCCGAGGGTTTCAGACCTTGACTCACCACACTTCCATCGTCATCAAGAAACTGTGACTGTTGTGTCGATAAAGGAGGGTTGGGAACAGCAAAGCTGGCCAACATTTCTTGCTCTTGTTGATGCTGGTGACTAGCAGTCGACGAAACAACCGTGGGATTCATTTCGACTGGAATATAGGGAAATAAAAACCGATTTAACTGATCTATATAGAAAAAAGCTTCAACCTAACCAAATGTATAAACCCCAACAAACAAACTGCAACTAAAACCAATATCTATGATACAACCAGGACCTAAAATATCAAACTTAATCTACAGCGTATACCAGTATACAGCTTTCGAAATGATAAAATCAAAAAAATAGAACTTGGAACAATGAAACGGGTATAAATGGGAACAGGTCTAAACAAAAACGCAGAATAAACTCAACAAGGGACTGAACCCGTTCTAAATACAACCCAAAGGAAAAGGTGTAGCAGTTATGTTCAACTAAAGTAATTGATTTATCGTGGCGATAATTATGTTATTGTAAAGCCGAAACACCAATATCGACAACTAATCTGTCGCAATATAAGGAGGATGGAGATTATTCTAATACCTTCTTAGATTGCCTCAGGATTTTCCAACAACGCGTAAATGATCAAGTGAAATACCTTGAGATATATCACTTCCGCAATTACCACAAGTTAAAATTGCAACACTAAAAGTCAGCAATTCTAGTACTACTAATTAATCTGGTATTAATTAACTTTTCACGGGAGTAAAACTTTTCGCGCCTTTGTGTGTGAACATCAAAAATCTGTAGGAGAATGATCCAAGAATCACTAAAATCCTTGGTGTGAAGAATGAATAATTCAGGGAGTAGAGGCTGGAATTGGGGAAAAGAGACAGATACTGTTACTAGGAAAGTCTGTAGCGGAGGGGGACCTACGAATTCACCACGGAACTGTAACGATAGGTCAAATGAGGTACTTTGACATTCTAAAACCCCCGAGGAATTTCCTTAATCAAGCAATCTGATCTTGTAGTCTAGGTATTGCATAAACTCGCAGATTCTGAAGGTTAATACTGGATTTGGCAGGGAAATTGTGAGTGACAAAGACAAAGAGACCAGACAGGAGATACATCTTCAATATCCTCTTATTCACAATCTTCCTATACTCTCGTAGTCTAGATTCATGGTGATATGTCGCATACTCCACCTGATCTTTACACTTTCATCAGATAAGCGCCCTTCATTAGGGAATTTACCATAGTGCTGCCGGAGGTATCGAATAACCTAAAACCCAGATGTCGCACATTGCGACATTACAATCACGATATTTAGTGAGTAGCTGCGTTTGTGAAAAGTAAACAATCATTTCCACAAGAGATAGCAGATATAACAAGGGGTTATTGGTTATGGAAGGCCAGGTACTGACCCATAGTTCGATGAACCAGAACATTGATATGTTCATTCAAAGTACTGAGATTTCCGATCACAGTAAAGACAAAGATGATAGTCAAAAGGACAGCTCTACTTTTCCTGGCCAAGATACTCGGTTAGGCACGATAAATGAAGAATCCAAGTTGGATGAGTTCAATTTGAGTCTAAAAATCCACCCCGAGAATGACCAGGAGACTTCATTCGACGGCGGGTTTAAAAACATAAAGTATCTACCCAATAAGGATTTCCATTTCACAAATAATGAATCAGTTATTGCATCATCTAATTCCATTCCTAACACGTTTAAGAGCAGATCCCACCCCAATGCTAAGACCAAAGATGAATTAGGATCTCATCAGGAAGAAACAAACCGAAAATCCCCTTCACATTCGAGTCTACAGCCAAGCAATGACACCGACGAATTGGCACAGCATCTAAAAGATGAACCCATCAAAACTTCAACCATTAACAAGCTAGATAAAACTCCCGATTGGATGCCATCGGAGTTGAACGAGAAATGGATTGACGATCTTAGCTCCTCAGTTCGTATAACAAAAAAATCGTCAGATTTAAATAATTTTTCCCAGTTCAATTTGAATTCAGTATCCAATTCGATAATTCATAATTCCAATTCCATTAAAACTCCAATTTGGAAGAAATACAAGCAGAATTATGAAGAGAATCAACCCAATTTACAGCAATTTTTCAGTACTTTAGACAATGTTCCTGAAAAGTCCAATGCCGATACCGAAAAGTCTAGTGACGACAAATCTAATGTGGATAAATCTAACACCGAAAAGTACAATTCCCAGTCGATGTCTTCTACCTTGTCAACTCCCTATAACACCAATTCCCATTTAAGACACCCTTATAGAAATATCAACAACTTGGGTAATCAAGAGGAGGAAAAACTCAACCTAACTAAGAATCAGGTTACTGAGTTGCAACATTTCTTAAGAGATAAACCAGATGATTATGTGGTGGAAATCCCTAATGCGTCACCGTTGAAATTGTTTGGTAACAACTACAACACTTTCACCAAAGGAAAATTAAACGAAATCATCTCCAATTTAAAGGCTCCAACATTTAATTTGAGTGTAAAGAATCAATCTAACGATCAAGACGGTATAAATACTGAAAATGAAGATGAGGAATTGGAGCACATCCGACAACAACAATCTGAAGATGAAACTCAAGATGAGAAAGAAAATGCATTTGTGTCCAAAGCTATGCCAAAATTGAAAACCAAGAACTACGATACTAACGATATCGAAGAAAAATTTAGGCTAAAAGCAAACAACATTTTTGATAATATTCAGAAACGTGGCCAATTTTTGAATCAACATAGATCAATAAGCTCGATTAGAAGCCCACATGCATCTTTAAACAGATCCCATAGTGCTACCGTTAGTTCTTCTACAGCATTACCTAGCAATGCTACTGCAACTTCAACCCCCAAAGTGAACAAAGTCAATTTGGAAGATGTAAACGAATATTCATCATTTACCAGTGGGTTTAATCAAGATAGCACACAATTGCAACAGAATTCAAATGACTATACTTCATTTAGTGAGTCTATTGTTTCATCCAAGTCTCTTTCAGCTGATTCGAACGAGGAAATCACCGATGAACAATCTCACAATCAACTCCAGTCTGTACCAATAAGATCTACTTATTCCAATTATGACTTTACCAATACTTATCAAAGCATTCATTCGGGGAATAATTCAGAGATAGACAACTTGTCGAAAATTTCCAATTATTCCCATTCTCCTCAATTATCGCCTAAGAATCTAAAAGTTTTGCAAGCTCAGTTGTCCAAGACTAGTACGTATACTTTTGATGAGGAGAGTGACCTTACCGAATCGCAACCACATAGTCAGTCTCTGGCCCAAGCGCATCCACACAAACACAAATCTGCTTCAAAATTCATTGATAATACCCAGAACGAATTGAAAAGTAAGATTAAACATTTGGAAACCACCGTGAATAATTTCAAGATTTACTCTTCCAACATGGAAAGTTTAATCAACGAGAATAATAACTTGAGAATTGAATTAAAGAACCAGATGTTGCACAATGAAAAAATTCAACTCTTAAACGATGAGGGGCATCAGAATGAATTGATCCCGATTGACGATTATGATATGACGACTGATAAATCAATGATGGATTTCAAGTTGAAACGAATCAGTCAGTTGAAATTACAAGCAATGAATAATAGTCCCAGAAAACCAGGGAACTTGAAACCTGATGTAAACTTTCCCAACTACTACGATAATATGATTTTAGATGAAACAAATCATCGTTGGATTACCAAGGATAAAGAAAACTTTCATGGAAGTCTTGATTCGATAGAAGATTTGATATCTAAAGAAGATTCAGTAGACAGATTCACAGAAGATGAAAGTGATGCAGTAAACACAACCACTGAAGACCAAAAGCATGAAAGAAATGTCTCTGTTTCCCATAGTACCAAAAATGTGTCTTTCCATTTGCCACATTCTAGCCAAGTGTATGCAAGTCCCTTACCTGATGTGACAAAACTTTCTCAAATTGACGAAGTGTCGTTTAGTCAACAACAGAAAAAACTCGTTTCAGTTGTAACCGAAACGTTAGTTGAAATAAACAATAAAATGAACTGGAATAGACTAAATGAAATTGACCTTGGCAATAAGAAATTATCCAATATTAATGATTTGAAAGACTTTTTGCCCAATTTAGCCAATTTGAATCTTTCCAATAATGACTTGAAATACTTGCAAGGTTTACCTACTGGATTATTGAACTTGAATTTGACCAATAACAAAATTGAAAATATTTCGTCATTCAACAACTTTTTAAACTTACAGAGCTTGAACTTGACCAACAACTATTTGGTTAATTGCAATAACCTAAAACTCAACATTCACTTGATTAAGTTAAACCTATCCAATAACAAGGTAAGTAATATTGAAGGATTGAGGAACTTGACGAATCTAATTGAATTGGATCTATCATCAAATAATTTGTCCGGTGAAATCAACTTTGGTAGTTACAAACTAGAAAACTTACAAACTTTGAATCTATCAGAAAATAAGGTCCTGAGTATTGTCAATTTGTACAAGTTGAAAAGTTTAAGAGTTTTGAACGCAAATGAAAATAACTTACATAATTTGTCTTGTAACGGGAAACATATGTATCTCAAGAAGCTATTGATCAAGTTCAACAAGTTAACGACAATCAATCTTGATAGTTACCCTTATTTGAGGGTGTTAAGAATGGATGGCAATAATTTCAAAACTGTCAAAGGAAAACTCAAATTCGTTGAAGAGATATCATGCAAGTCCCAGTCAGACACCATGATGACACAATTAAATCAGTTCAGGGAAACATTGAAAACGTTAGACATATCAGGCAATTCTAGTTTTTTTCACACCGCTGACCAAATCCCAACTTTCCCCAATTTAAATAGATTAGTGATTTCAGCAATCAACTTATCAGATTTAAAAATCAACTTCCAACACCAGTTTTCCAATTTGATGGAAATAAACTTGAACTTTAACAGATTGAGTAATCTTGACTTTTTGCAAGACTTGAAGTATTTGAAAAGGGTATTTCTCGTAAGCAATAACATCGTGAAAATAGAACAGTTAATTAAGAACTTGAAACTGTCAAGATTAATGATGAAGACTTTAGATTTGAGATTGAATCCAATAAACTTAGAATTTTATCCTTATGTATTCAATCCCCATGAGTTGGATATTAATATCGACCCCACCTCAACTAGTCCCAGCAGGAATTGGGAAAATTTAATTCAATTGGAGACTCTAGATGATATAGAGAACTTTGCCATTCATTATGAGTCCCTCAACAACAACAATACCGACTGGGAGTCAAGGAATGAAAGTTTTATTAGAAACTTGAAGTATAATAAGTTCAAGAAACGAATTGATTACCAAACACTTTTGATTAATTTCTTTCCCAATTTGAAGAAACTTGACGGTACAATAATTGGTTCCGAGAAAAGAGTAGAGTTTGAAAGTAATCTCAGAGGAAGTCTGCAGTAACTGAAGAGGTTTCATGAAGATGTATAATAGTGGTTTGGGGAATCATGTAACCGATGTAGTATAGATGTACATATTTTGTGTCTGCAAAATTCCACTAGACTCTTAATTTGCAACACGTTACTATCGTGACACTTTGAACCCCTTTCTACCGGGCAGGGGATTCGAGTCGTATCCCCCAAGATCCAATTTGTTGCAAATATCAAAAAAGTAAGCGGCGCGGATGCGTGGTATATACACGACTTTCCATTTCATAACTCTGATTATAGTAGAAACAGAAGAATCAAGATACTGTAGAAGAACACACCATAACAGTTTACATACTATACCAATATTTGGATTGTTAGTATTTCGTCTCTTATCACCGTATCAAGGTATGGAATTGTTCGCGCTAAATCCGATTATCTTGCAGCAAATTCCGCTCTTAATCTTCTACATTGATTTCAAGGAAATTTTCAGATACTTTTCCATCAAAATGATATCCAAACGAGTCTCAATCCAATGGCCACCAGAAGAGGCTCATGAGAATACCAGCACCATGGTTGCCTACTCCAAACTGGGGCATTTCGTCGACATTAGAATAAATAGCAGCCATTTTCCTATCGTCGATAACAATCCTAATACTAAATTTAATGAGGTTTTCGAATGGGCCATGACAGGAGACGAAATCCCCCAGGAGGCGACCATTCCCGACACTTATGTCCTCCTGTTCACCCACGAGATTGACTCGTTAGCTATCATGAAATCAATCGATGAAGGAATCCCCTTGGAGGAATGTCATGCCGAACCTGATACTGGGACATTTTGGAAAACCGACAGTTTAGACAGAAAAGAAACAGGAAATATGACCAATCCCGCTACAGGAAAGAATCAGGATTATGTGGAAATATGGAGGACTTTGAGTTGCTTACAAACCACCCCTGATAATGAAGTTAGAGAACAACCATCGGAAGAGGTTGGAACATTGTTTGTTTTAAGAGTCGATCTGGAATTGTTTCATGGACAATTGATTAGATCTGGAAACTGGATTCAAGGGTTATTACATGATAAGGGCAACAAAGAAGTGCCTTTAAATGTAATTAGAGCATTTTACGATGGTTCACTGTGGAAACCAATAATCAAGTACGGCAAGTTCGATTTCCCCGTTGATTTCACCGGTAAAAATGGTGATACTATCATTGTAGACAATGTTTCATGGACTTGTATTGAATAGACGCCTCCAGCCTCTCTAACGCCGACTATGGGCTTTCACAGACCTTTAGCAAAAGCGAACTGCACACGACTTCTGAAATTTTTTCGTGAGATTCTATCGACAGTTGAAAGGATTTTGTATCTGATCAATCATAGATAAGGCAAGAAAAGAACAAGAATGTCAGGGGAAAGCTTGTATGTAAAAGATGATACTCTTGAATAAAGACTTAAATAACAGTTCATTTGAATCGTGGTTTGTGTTCGAGAGAAATCGACAAATTTGTCGTTGGATTATCAGATGAGTATACTAACTTTTACTAGTTTATTTATTCTTGCAGTTGTGCTTAATGCCGTGAACTTATTTGCTCAAGTTTTCTTTACCATCATGTATTCTGACTTGGAGTGTGACTACATCAATCCCATTGAATTGTGTAACAAATTGAATCCATGGTTTATCCCTGAAGCCGGGTTACATGGATTTATGACAATTTTGTTCTTAGTTAATGGTTATTGGTTCCCATTCTTGATCAATGCGCCATTATTGGCTTACAATGTTAATAAGTTTGTCAACAAGAATCATTTGTTGGATGCTACGGAAATCTTTAGAACGTTGTCGAAACATAAGAAGGAATCATTCATTAAGTTGGGGTTCCACTTATTGATGTTCTTCTTTTACTTATATAGAATGATCATGGCTTTAGTTTCTGATGATGTTTAGTTCGGCTGATTGGAATCAATCTAAGATGAAACCCCGGGAAAGTGGGCGGGGTCCAAGTTTATGTAACAGAATATGTGATAGATCACCCGATCGTCGAAATGAAGGATTAATTCAGTCGACAGTTTAATGTCCGATTATTGCTATTGTACCTAATATATATATTACATAACGCTACTTGGGTCTGACTCATATTTTGGTTGGTATATCAACCATACCTTCCGCTTATTAATTCTTATTTTTTTATAAATCTTGGTAAATACATAATACCATCGTTACTACCCAAGTTCATTATTGATCTTAGTCAATGTCTTGTTAAATTCACTTAGTTTGCCGTTGATCCCACTAGTGTCGTTGAAAACTTTAGTTAGTAAACTTAGCTTACTGTCAATACTTTTAATTATATCGTTATCAAGGGCTTGGGCTCCGTTTATGACTTGTTTCAAGGTGTCAATGTTACTGTTGAGTTTCAAAAACTCTTCGTGATTCTCCTTAGACTGCTGATAGTTACGACGAATCTCATTCAACTTGTTTCCCAATTGATTATGGTCTTTTCTTAGCTGGAGGATCTTCGTTCTGGTGAGTTCCTTTTCTTTTTGAATTCTTGTGATTTCATAGTTCAAGTCATCAATGCTGCCGTGAACATCACTCAAATGACTCAAATGATCCAATAGATGAGTTTTCATGTCCTTTTGAATCAATTTGGGTTTAATACTTTCATTTTTACTGACTATGGGTTCAAACTCCTTAGCTAGATACTTCAACACATCCAAGGTATTGACTTTCCGACGCTTGTTGCCTCCATACTTCAATTGTACCATATCAATATATAACGGTTTCTGGGGTTGTAGATGCCTGGTTTTCGTCAATGGTATGGGAGGTCCCAACTCAGGGGATGCAAGCCTTCGGGGTCTCAGCGAGGCATTCACATTCACAACACTCGATTGAAACATCTCTGTATTTGCTAGTCCCTTCCTGGGTCTGCCTCTTTTCTTCTTCGTCGTAAATGTGGAGGAACTGAGAGTATATTTCGGCGGTCTTCCTCGTTTTTTACCGGGATCTGGGGTTTGTGAGGACTCTCTACTAGAAGGAATCAACTTGTTCTTGCTCTGGGATCTAGGACGTTCTTCATAGTCCTCTTCGTCCGCCACAGGGGGGCTATCATCGTCATTGACACTAACATTATCATCATGTTCGGTCTCTGTCTGGCCATTGTAGTCAGTGAAGTCATCGGGCATTCCACTATTTCGGTCGGAATGTATGGTACTGCGTCTGAATCTAGGTAGATTCAAATCCTCTTGCTTTACAAGAGCAGATTCAAGCATTTTGGGTTTGGCATGAGGAGATGCTTGAGTATTTATTTGTAAGGGAGAGATCTCGACCTTTCGTAAACTACCTCAGTTAGTATACCTGCAGAAAATACCGATGGGAACATGTAACATACTCAGCCCCTCTTCTTCGTGACTCTAGCTTCTCTTTTCTGGTCTCCATATAGTTAAATAGTATAAATAAAAAACACGCGGAACGTCTGAAGTGAATTCTCACTATGAATACAAGAGCAGATACAGAGTGACCTTAAGCTGCTTTGGCTTTCCTTAGGTCTGAGAGTTGATCACCTATAGTCACAGTGTCTATGAATAAACGTACCAATTTACAAGGAGTTTTGAGCGATATCACCAGCGATACATGCACCAATTCATGGCCAGACATAAAGAATCAGAGACGAAATGAGGATTAATTTATATATTACAATGATCAATGAAGAACTTGTATAATATACCCATCAGATTTATTGTTGAGCGAAGTGTTCCAAGATGATGTTTCTTTCCTCAGAGTCTTGACCCCAATTCTTAACCACAACACAAGAAGCACCGACAACTTTTCTGGCATTGCCTTCTCTGTCTAATTGACATAAACCAGCCCATTCACCCAATTGTTTGGCATCAGAGACTTTGATCAATGGGATTTTTTCTTCTGGTTCGTTACATAAAGCTTCAACCAATTTGACAATCGATTCTTCAGTAACAGATTCAACCAAAACACATAATTGTGCTTCTCTTCTGGACAAAGCTTTGGAGGCTTCTCTTAAACCTCTAGCTAAACCATCGTGAACCAATGAGGTTCTTAACACAACCTTTAAGGCATCTTCAATGGTGATGGAAGCTTCTTCTTCAACGGCAACTTCTTCGACAATTTGTTGTTCTTCAACGTCTGACATTTCTTGATTAGTAACTTCTTTTAGTATTAGACTTCTTCGACAGGTAACTGCTCAGTACTAAAATTGAAATTTTTCAAAAAAAAATTGAGAGGACTAACTTTTTCGCGGGAGCCATCAGCAGTTTACGCAGTCACGACACGTGACAATATAGGTCAACAACCCTAAACACCAACGTAGATAACTAAGGAGACACAAACTCTATTAAAATGTTACAGGAACTAAACTCAACTATCAAAGCTCTATCTATAATTCCATTTCGTCGGCTCCAAACGGATGAGTTCCTTCTTCGTCGTCACTAGAAGCAATTGCTATATCGTTGTCAGAACTCTTGAGATTACTGGAACTGGAAGTGGGCTGCTGGTGGAATCCACTGCTGTTGAAGTCGTCATCATCTTCGAAATCAACATCAAAGAAGTCGTCATCGGAACCGGTCACCGACTGGTAGATGATTTTACATTCTCTGACGATTCCATCGTAACTTATCTCTGATGACGGCATATTAGTGAATATTATGTCTTCACAGTCAGGGTTCTTTCGCAATGACACGTTGTTTTCGGTGGTTGGGTTGATTATATTCGACAAGTCTTCCGCCACGTAGGTTTTTTGCGTGTAACCGACTTTACATACTATTTCGAGCTTTTCTTTAGGCACAAAATTCTGTAATGACTTACCCAACTTTACCGAATTCACCACCACTGGGGCACCCCGTTCATTTATAGCAAAATCCGAGTCATCTAAAACTTCATTCAAGTCATTTGAGGATTCTCGTAAAAGGGAGATTTCCATCTTTTCAAAAGCACATTGCAAGTCTTGCTTAGCCTTCACCGAATCTTGTTCGAATGATGTCAAATACCAAATCGCTTGTCCCATGGGGCAAACACCAGTGCCACCATTCTGAATTAACGCTTGAATACTTGTGGCATTACCAGAACTCAAGGAATTGGGAGGAAAAACAACCATCGCTGAACACTCTTGATCAGCCATCCATTCTTTACAGTCTTTTTTAACAATCACTGCCAATCTTGTGATACTCACCAACCTCAACGACCCAGAGATTTCATTGTATGTTGCTTGTAAAAACTTGGGTATTTGGGTTGGCGCTACGATCAACTTTTCGTTGATCTTAATAGTGCTCTTGTCACTGAATTTAGCTAATTTTTGCTGTGGATCATAATCAGTCAAAGCGGTGTTCAATTTGTAAGTGGTACCAGCAACAGCAGCACTCCGGCAAAAGCCTTGAGAGATCTCCCCTGGACCACCATACTTCAGCACTAAAACAGGAAAATTCCCATAAACGTTGAAGCTCACTAAAAATCGTCTGATCCTTGATACAGCTTCTGGAGTTTTGGTAGAAGCTTTAATGCATAGCCCAATGGAGTAGATCAACTCGTTGACCTGGGAACTCTGCAAATTGAACTTGGTGGACAAGAAATCACAAATGGAAGTTTTAGAATTATCAGCCAAGAGTTTCCGCTTGTCCTCATCATTGTTATCCTGCAAGACAAACTTCAAAAACTTCATCAAATACCGCTTGGTCAACAATGACAATGATTGATCAGTGAATATCTCTTCCTTTGAACTAGCGTTGGCAAATTTCGTGGAGAAGCTATCGTTTTCGAAAATATGGAAATTACTCAAACTCTGGAACTCCAAGTACTTATATACCCTCGATTTAATTAGTAAACTCAACAAGTCTGATTGAGCGAACATAATTTTAGGAGTCAAGTCAATTCCATAATCCTTACTTTTGAACTTGCTCTGGGGATGATACAAATCCCCCGCTACATAGACTTGAGCATCCTCGAAATGCTGTATCCGACCGCCATTGACTTCCTGGCACCACAGTTTGACCTGCTCGATGGTCAAAGTTGAATTCAGGTCTCCATAGCATGTTTTATTGTCGATATGTAACACATCAACTCCTTGCCATGATAAAGCAGCTGCAAGAATACTCTCAGTTAGTCCCGTACCCATAATCAACACATCACATTCCCCCACAGGTAAGCTGTGTTCTTGCGGTTTCTCTAAACCTGCCAAATGAGGAATCGTATCTGGAGCGTACGATACACTGGGACTTCTTTCTGCCACCGACTTACGTCTTTCCGCTCTGTGGAAACTGGACATGTGGGAAGTTACTCAGATTGTTTGAGGTGAAATGCGCCAAATATATTTCCAATTGCACCAGCAACTACTAAATGTTCGAAGAAATTGACGGTTTACTCACTTAGAAACGAAAACTTTCGGTAACGCCTGCAATATTGATTCGAGTACCCGTTATCAAATCAAGGTTCCTATTAATTGTAATCGAATTTCGCGATATTTCCAGGGAACCCTGGTGAGATTTTTAGTGAAGACGATATAACTCCAATGAGTGAGAAAGCCAATGAGAAAAGAGGGTCGTTACTATTGGCGTGGCAGGTGCGAGGTAAACACTGTATGGTAATTGGAGGGGGAGATGTGGCATTGAGTCGAATTGAACATTTAATTGTGGCTCAAGCGAAAATAACTGTGATAACGGGCGAAACCGTTCATCCACAGATTGCAAAATTGTATGAGGAAAACTTACTCTATAGGTTGATCCAGCGAGATTATGACCCGGAAGACTTGAAAATGTATCACGAGGATATCGATCTTGACTATAAGTCGATAACTGGCGGCGATTTTGACAAAATTGACTATTATCTTCATAACAATAAGTTTGAGGTGGTGTGTTGTTGTATAGATGATCATGATTTGTCGGCGAAAATATATTATCAGTGTAAACTTTTGGGAATCAATGCCAACATTGCTGACAAGCCCGAACTATGTGACTTCTACTTTGGGGCTATGATCAATAAAGACAACTTACAAATCATGATCTCTACCAACGGAAAGTCACCCAGGCTTCTGAAAATAATCAAAGATATGATAAAGAGGCAAATCGATGATATCGACTTGAACAGAGCTATTGAGAATTTAAACATCATTAGATTCAACCTTCGCAAACAAAAGTTACCTGAAAACGATGTCAGCACTATTGAAGCGAGAATGCAGTGGATAAAGACAGTTACAGACTTTTTTGACACTAAGACCTGGAGCCAATTGGATATAAATGACAGTAATGTGCTTGAGATCATTAAATCCTATCCCGATTATCCTCCTAAAGATATAGAGGAATTTAGAAATCTATTGCATTAGACTATTGCGGTGGGAGTTGTATCAAAGCTGTACATCGGTATCTAAATCTTGGTGTATGAATACCTTATCACCCCCGGCTCCTTTATAACTACTAGCTACATGTCCGTTTCCACGCAACTGATACTGATAGCTCATTAAACCTTCTAAACCTACAGGTCCTCTTGCATGGATTTTGTTGGTGCTAATTCCCACTTCAGTGCCGAATCCGTATCTGAAACCATCGGCGAATCTTGTGGAACAATTCCAGTAAATACCGGCAGAATCAATACCTTTCAAAAACACTTCTGCTGCCTCCTTTGATTCTGTCATTATACAATCAGTATGTTTTGAGGAATGGCCATTGATGTGAGTGATGGCATCGGACAATGATTTGACAGAAGCCACAGTTATGTCCATGGATAAATACTCAGTATCAAAACAATTGTCGTCAGCATCTACCACCATTTCTGAAAAGTTCAACCCCAGCCTTATCTCTGGAGTTACATGTAATGTAACCCCTGCGTCTTTCAACGCTTGACAAAGGATGTTCAACTTGTGGGAATCATCGGCGACGTTTTCGTGAATTAATAATTGTTCAACAGCATTGCATCCAGCAGGATAGTTCGTCTTAGAGTCAACAACCACTTTGACCGACTTTTCAATATCGGCAGATTTGTCAATGAAAATAGAACAGATACCATCAGCATGCCCCAAAACAGGAATTTTAGTATTCTCCTTAATATTACGAACCAACTGGTTTGAACCTCTAGGAATAACCAAATCAATGTATTTGTCCTGAGATAACAAATCCCCCACCTCTTCTCTACTCTCAATCAACTTAATAGCGTCTTTTGGCACCTTAGTCTTGTCATGCAACACCTGATTGATAATATCACTCATGATCTTGAACGTTTGATATGACTCTTTACCTCCTTTCAAAATAGCAGAATTCCCTGATTTGATTGCCAAAGCAGTAATGTTCGCTATAACCTCGGGCCGACTCTCAAAGATGATTAGCAAAACCCCAATAGGGGCGGTGACTCTGTACAAATTCAACTCATCATCTAGCTTCTTAGCTAAAGTACACTTTCCAATGGGATCAGGAAGCTCAGCAACATCCAAAATCCCTTGCAACATACTGTCAAACTTCCCTTTGGTACTCAAATCCAATCTTTTGATCAAACTCGAAGACAAATTGTTGCTAGCAGCATTTTCCATATCCACCTTGTTATACTTCAAGATGGCTTCCTTTTGAGCACTCAAACCTTGATAGATTTCTCTCAACGCTCTAGATCTTTCGTCATCGGATAAAGTCTTCAACACCGAAAACGCTCTGTTGGCATCGATCGCAATAGCTTCTGCCATTCTACCGTTTGTCCCGTTTTTATTCCGTTTTTATTATGAGCGTCAGTGAGTCAATAATCAAGATTGGTTTTCACTTCGCGACAGGTTTTCTTTTGGTTATTGATCTATTCCTAACACCAGGCTGAGCTTCTGTAGAAAAATTCGGTGATCTTGATCAATAGAATTGACCAGCGACTTTAATATTGAGCTGCTCTCAGGCTTTGAATACAATCCATAATCAATTGAAGATTGTTTAGTGACAACGTGTTGATATTTCTTTGGCTATAAATACCAACACCCCCATTCCCCGTGTAATGAATTCATCTGGTGCAGGGAAACAGCCGGCGACTAATCCTTTTGATGATGCTAGCAACTTAATAGACCTAGAAAACGGTCGAAACGGAGGCGATGACGGTGTGAATCATCTAAACCCTTATGACAATATACATACCGGGTCGTCGGCGTATGATCCATTCCAAGATCAGTTTGAAATAAATGACGATAGCCGAGACAATTTATCCAGTCAATATTCACGTCAGGGTCCATTATTAGACGGTAGGGCAGATGCTGGTGGTGCTGATAGTGCGAGAGCTAACGGGGGAAATCGAGCTCAGAATGGCTTCTTCAACAGATTTAATAACAACGGCGACTATATTGAAATGAGTAATCCTTTTGATGACACCGAAGCACCGGGACGAAACATCAGTGAGTCACAAGGACGTTCAGATTTCGATATCCGGAGGATTTTTCGAAGACTTAAAAACACTGTCAGTGGGAATTCATTCAAAAATCTTGATGAAACCCAAAATAGCGGTCCAAGACAGATACATGTCATGGATCATGCCAAAAACTCGTCGTTCAGATATTACGGCAATTACATTTCCACCACCAAGTACAACTTCGCCACGTTTCTCCCTAAGTTTTTATTCGAACAGTTCAGTAAATATGCTAACTTGTTCTTCTTATTCACGTCAATCATTCAACAAGTCCCCAATGTTTCTCCAACTAACAGATACACAACTATAGGAACGTTGTTGACAGTTTTGTTGGTGTCGGCCATCAAAGAAATTTCTGAGGATCTTAAGAGATACAGGGCTGACAACGAACTAAACAACACGAAAGTGCAAGTTCTCGATCCTAAAACCGGAGATTTCGTTCACAAGAAATGGGTCAAAGTTCAGACAGGAGATATCGTGAAGGTATACAATGAAGAACCTTTTCCTGCTGATTTACTATTATTGAGTTCTTCGGAACCTGAAGGGTTGTGTTATATCGAGACCGCCAATTTAGACGGTGAAACTAATTTGAAGATCAAACAAGCCAAGTCAGAGACTTCATACTTAGTCAACCCTAGGTTTTTAGTAAGTGATATGGCTAATACTGAAATTTTATCGGAACAGCCTAACTCGTCATTATATACTTATGAAGGAATCTTGAAGGGGTTTGGATCCACCGGCGATATACCAATGACCCCCGAGCAGCTATTGTTAAGAGGAGCCAATCTTAGAAACACTCAGTGGATTCATGGTGTGGTGGTATTCACCGGACATGAGACAAAATTGATGAGAAATGCTACTGCTACGCCGATAAAGAGGACTGACGTGGAAAGAATTATCAACATTCAAATCATCGTATTGTTCTGTCTTTTGATTGTGTTATCATTGATTTCTTCCATTGGGAACGTAGTTAAAACTCAAGCCAACAAGGATTCTTTGGGGTATTTATATATTGGTGGAACCAGTGTTGCCTCATTGTTTTTCAAGGGGTTGTTAACTTACTGGATCTTATTCTCCAATTTAGTCCCCATATCGTTGTTTGTTACGGTGGAGGTTATCAAGTATTACCAAGCCTACATGATTGGAAATGATTTGGATATGTATTACGAAGAAAATGACACACCTACTGGAGTTAGAACTTCATCATTAGTTGAAGAGTTGGGTCAAATCGACTACATTTTCAGTGACAAAACCGGAACGTTAACCAGAAACATTATGGAATTTAAAACTTGCACCATCGGTGGTAAATGCTATATCGAAGACATTCCTGAAGATGGCCATGTTCAGGTGATCGATGGAATTGAGATTGGATACCATACGTTTGACGAATTAACTCAACATTTGCATGATACTTCGAGCCAACAGTCAGCGATAATTAACGAATTTCTCACTTTGCTTAGCGCATGCCACACTGTGATTCCTGAAGTAAATGAAACCACAGGGGAAATAAAGTACCAAGCAGCTTCACCTGATGAAGGGGCTTTGGTTGACGGAGCAGCTAAATTGGGATATAAATTTGTCATAAGAAGGCCCAAAAGTATCACCATCGAGAACACTCTCACCGGACTCAATCTGGAGTATGAATTGTTGAATATCTGTGAATTTAATTCCACGAGAAAGCGGATGTCGGCAATTTTCAGGTGTCCTGATGGCACGATAAGACTTTTCTGTAAAGGGGCTGATACAGTAATTTTAGAAAGATTGTCAGACATGGAAGAACAACCATTTGTTACTGCCACATTGCGCCATTTGGAAGAGTTTGCTGCTGAGGGTTTAAGAACTTTGTGTATTGCCTCCAAAATCATTAGCGAAGGCGAATACCAATCGTGGGCTACAAAGTACTACGAAGCTTCTACTTCCTTGGATGATAGAACAGGAAAACTAGATGCGGTAGCGGAATTGATCGAAGGAGACTTGTTTTTGCTAGGAGCTACTGCTATTGAAGACAAGTTACAAGATGGCGTACCCGAAACTATCCAGACTTTGCAAACTGCAGGGATCAAAGTTTGGGTGTTGACTGGTGATAAACAGGAAACGGCAATCAACATTGGTATGTCTTGTAAACTATTGAGTGAAGAAATGAACCTTCTCATCATCAACGAAGAGACAAAACAGGAAACTAGATTAAATCTTCAGGAAAAATTAGATGCTATTATGCAACACAACGTTGAAGGGGACGGCGCAGATGTGTTTGACTCATCGTTAGCTCTTGTTATTGACGGTCATTCGTTGAAATTTGCTTTGGAACCCGATTTAGAAGATATGTTCATTGAGTTGGCAACTCGCTGTAAGGCGGTTGTTTGTTGTCGTGTTTCCCCGTTGCAAAAAGCTCTTGTAGTGAAGATGGTTAAACGCAAAAAGAAAGGATCTTTACTTTTAGCTGTAGGAGATGGTGCTAATGATGTGTCGATGATACAAGCTGCTCATGTTGGGGTTGGAATCAGCGGTATGGAAGGTATGCAAGCCGCACGAAGTGCTGATGTTTCCATTGGTCAGTTCAAGTACTTGAGAAAGCTATTGTTAGTTCATGGCTCATGGTGTTACCAGCGGACTTCCAATGCCATTTTATACTCGTTTTACAAGAACATCTGCTTGTACATGGTACAATTTTGGTTTGTATTTGCCAATGGCTTTTCGGGTCAATCCCTTATCGAATCCTGGACATTAACATTCTACAATGTTTTTTTTACCGTGTTCCCTCCCTTTGTTTTAGGGATCTTTGACCAGTTTGTTAGTGCTAGACTTTTGGACAAATATCCTCAGTTGTATAAGTTGGGTCAAAGTCGAAGATTTTTCAATGTGACGATATTCTGGGGATGGATTGCCAATGGGTTCTTTCATTCAGCAGTGATTTTCCTTACCACTTTCTTCATATACAGTAATGGCGATGCATTGGGGAATGGTTTGTTGGCTAACAATTGGTCATGGGGAACTACAGTATTTACTACAGCCGTCTTGACGGCACTAGGTAAAGCAGCGTTGGTAGTCAATTTATGGACCAAGTTCACAGTCCTTGCAATTCCTGGATCATTCTTGTTTTGGCTTGCATTTTTCCCCATCTACTCTTTAGTGGGACCCGCAGGGAACATCTCACAAGAATATAGGGGAGTTTTAGCTGCTTCATACCCTTCACTTACCTTCTGGGCGACGGTGTTTAGCGTTGCCACTTTGTGTCTTTTGCGGGACTTTGCTTGGAAATTCTATAAAAGAAGAACAAATCCTGAAACCTACCATCATGTTCAAGAAATGCAAAAGTATAACATCCAAGATTATAGACCCAGAATGGAACAGTTTCAAAAGGCCATCAGGAAAGTGAGGCAAGTTCAAAGAATCAAGAAACAAAGAGGGTTTGCCTTCTCCCAAGCAGACGAAAATCAAGAAAAAATTGTCAGACTATACGATACTACCAAGAAACGAAGTGATTTTGGTGTATTAGAAGAAAGTGGCTAGCTTTATCACCCTACGTTATGTAGTCAAAATGTATTATAGTAAAATTGAGCCTATACACGAACAATGATTCGCATCGATTTTGAAAATTTTTGAATTAGGGACTACAGGGTGTCATGAGTGAAACTGACGTCAACATGCCGAAACTGCAAGTACCAGCGGTGAAACCTTCTGAGACGAAGGGAAAAGAGTCAAAGACAACTACACCCCCAACACAGGAAGAAAAGGGCCTTTCAAATAAAGAATTGAAAGAATTAAAGAAGAAAGAGAAAGCAGCTAAAAGGGCAGCTCAGAAAGCAGCAAACGGAATTACTCCTGAACAACAGGAGAAGATAGCGGAACAGAAGAGAGAAAAGAAACAGCAAGCGACAAATTCCAATTTGAAGAAACAACTAAACCAAACTGTTATAAAAGACGACAGTAGGAAGAAGGTTCCTACATTATTTAGTCATCTAGAAACAAGAGAACAAAGGAATGCGGCATCACCATCTATCTCCCACATTGTTCATCCAGCAATCTTGTCACTAGCACTTAAGATCTCCAGCTACAAGATTGTGGGATCTATACCACGATTGAAGAGTATGTTGGAGGTGTTTAAGGAGATTATCCAAGATTACATCACTCCTAGTTACAATTCCTTACAACGACACTTGACAGGACATTTGTCCCACCAAATTGAATATTTGAAAAGTGCTAGACCACTTTCAGTATCAATGGGGAATGCTATCAGGTGGTTGAAACAAGAAATCAGTCATATCCCCCTCGACACCACTGAAGTCGACGCTAAGAAATTGTTGTGTGACAAGATAGATGATTTCGTAAAGGAGAAAATCGAATTGTCTGACAGAGTTATCATTGAAAACGCTTCAAAACACATCACTAATGGTTCAACAATTTTGACATACGGCAATTCCCAAGTTTTGGGAAACTTGTTCAAGTACTGTGTTTTAGAACAGAACAAGACGTTTAATTTAATAATCGTTGATTCCAGACCATTATTTGAAGGCAAAACATTGTTCAACAAATTGATTAACACCGAGATATCCCCTAACTTTTCTGATAATGCATCAGATGCAAGCTCGCTCAGTAGTGGTTCAAGACCCAGATCGAAACCCATAACCCAAGATCATATAAAAGTGCATTATGTGTTGATCAATTCCTTGAGCTCGACCATTTTGGAAGACGTAGACTGTGTATTTTTAGGGGCTCATGCAATGTTGTCAAACGGGAGACTTTATTCTCGAGTGGGTACAGGATTAATCGCCATGATGTGTCATACAAGAAACATCCCTGTCTTGACCTGTTGCGAATCAGTGAAATTCTCCGATAAAGTGCAGTTGGATTCGGTAACAAACAACGAACTAGCCGACCCTGAAGACTTGGTGCTGAACATAGATTCTAAGCAACCCCCAAAGAAGAAAGCATTTGCTTTAGAGCAATTCATCAAACAAATAGAGAATGAGAAAAAGAATACCAAGGTAGCCCCTACTAAGACAGCTCCCACTAAGAATAAAGGAAAGAAATCTGATGAGGATGAGAAGAATAATGACAAAAGTCCGTTAGGAAATTGGAAGGATGTTCCCAATTTGAACATTCTCAACATCATGTATGACTTGACGCCTCCGGAGTACATCAAGAAGGTGATAACTGAATTGGGAGCTTTGCCACCATCGTCAGTGCCGGTGATTTTGAGAGAGTACAGGAGTACATAGATATAGGAGGTAGAGTATGTACATAATATAGCATGATTAATTTTAAGGAAGCGTAGTATGGATACGGGAATGTAATGCCTGAAGTGATTGCTGTAGTGTACACTGATACAATCTTGGCGACCGTGAGCATTTTCAGTAGTCTAATGATCTGAAGTGTTCTTCTATAGTAGTGTATTCTATAGTAGTATATTCAATAGTAGTGTATTCTATAGTAGTCTATAATGTATAGTAGTCTATCATATAGTACTCTATAATCTACACTTATGTCCCATTCACAAAAATCCAAACTAAATGAGATTCCTCTATAGAAACTCCTTTAATCCACCGTCACAGCCAACGTCAAAGACATATACTACTCTCTGGTCAATTCTATTTCAATAAGTACCAATATTCTCCGTAATCCATTACAGAAATGGTTGCTTCTTCATTAAGTGCCCTCCAATCAATAAATCACACCTTCTCTCCTCCATCTTCCCTCATTCGTTTCTGCCTTTATCCCTAATCTCCTGCTTTCAATTTCTCACTTTGCAACTTCGCGAGAGTTTGCCACTACTTAAGATCAAGCGTGTCCTCCAATTCTTTCCCATTGTGAACTTATTATGGACAGTACAGAGTTAGACTTGGTCAACAAGGTAGACCTCAGAATAGCATTAACTAGCACTGACGAACAATTCGAAAATGCACTAAAATTGTACTTAGCGCCGGTGATTTTGAAACTTAGCAGTAGCCACAGTACTGTCAGACAAGCGGTATTCAAGATAATTCAAAATGTAATGACAAGATTAGGGGCAGCAAGAACAGTGAAATTACCTGCTGATAGCTTGCTTGAACAAGTGAAGAATCCTAAAATTCCCCTGGGCGCTGACCCATCTAATGTGAGATTGTACTTATTGTTATTTGTTTCTAAAGCCATCGACAGAATGGACACCCAGGAAAAAAGGCAATTCCTTCCTAAAGTCATACACGATATTAGCGGTTTTTCTGCTAACGTAAGTGCAAGGCTTTTTAACATATTTTGCAAGCTTGTTGAAGAGTGGAAATCGCCGGAATTAGACTCTAAAGATTACACTCAGTTACTCGAGGACCTCGATTTTGCCCAACATCAGCAGGACGAAAAGTTCTTGTGTGACAAGATATCGAAGTTCTTGAGGTTGCTTCCTAATCCTAACCCCCACCCCATTCAATTTCCTGGATTGTCTGTAGAAGATGTGTCTTTTTTCACTAAAGACGCTGGAGTAAGTTATAAGACGTCCGTCGATATCTTGAAGGTTAAAAAGAACTTATTGGAATTTTTGAAGGTTGGATTCAGTGGTGCAAACTTAAGAATCCCTTTATTAATTGCCTCTAGTGATTCTTCCTCGATTATCAGTGACAGCTCAGAGATATTGTTCCGAAAATTAAACGTTGACGTGGAGGACGAGTCATTCATAGACCAAATGGTGGAATTATTCGTGGGCAACGAATCCACTCAACCTGTTAATTCCATCATCCAGGAGAAGATTCTCTCGCTTCTATGCAAAAGCACAATAGCATCTAAGAGTAATAAAGTTTCATCAATTACGAACCTAGGATTGACATCCACTAACTCCAGATTGAGACAGGCGACAGTTCAGTTTGTAAAATGGATAAGTTTCAATAATCAAGATAGCCAGCAATTCAATCAATCAATGGTAGAATTCAATTCAATAATGGCTCAAAAGTTGAAGGAAAACATCATGAACGAAGGATGGCCACAATTGAATCTGACCAATGGAAAATCTCATACCAGTAACATCAACCAGAGACTGCAACAGTACGAAGCTTTAGCTAACATTTTGAAAACGAGTCCTGATTTGTTTTTAAATGATTTCAGCTATATCGAGTTCTTATTAGATTCTTTACAAGGTGAATCCATTGACTTGAGGTCAACAATTCAAGAGGGGCTATCAAGCTTGACTGTATTTTTACCTAAGCTATCTCCAGAATGCAAGGAAACATTGAAGAGGCTAGCCAACGATTACCTAAACAATGATGAAGAATCATCTTCCAATATTCATGCTAGCAGATTCATAATCTTGAAGTTTATCAATTGCACCTTCCCCTTTCATGATTGTGAAGCTCGGTATTTGAATGTATTGGGAACTGCCAAAGTCAATCGTCCGGAAACAATTGAAGAAGCTGTTAAAGGTTTACATCCTCATTGGTTCAACATTAATCAATCTTCCAATACGTTACAATTTAAGTCGACTCCTGAATTATTGGGACACGGTAATACCGTCGAATTCCCCGAATTCAAGAATACAGTTTACTTATTCAATGATAAAATTAAACAACTGGGTAACAATTCTATAGTTTTCAAGTGCGTCAGTCAAGCGATTAAATTTAGCATTCAGATCCTCGTTATGCAGGCTGTGAAAGGAAAAAAGACTGTGGTGATTCCCGATGAAGACTGGGAGGTCCGTTTGGACAAAGCAATCGAAGTGGATACTAAGGTTAGACGTCTTTTGAGAGATGAAATTATAAGGGTCAGTTCCGAAGATGTAGATATGGATGGAAACAATCAAGATCCGTTTAAGACACTATTGTTGATAGTTTTCAGCGCGTTTGAGGGCCAATTCGAACGTCCCGATATCACCTTCGAATCAACCTTAAGCTTGCTACTTTCTCTTTCCTCGTCGACAGTTATTGCAGGATTGTCAGAACTAGTTGACCCTTTATTAAGGATTCTGAATCAGAGGGTATTTTCAGATATCAGTGCTTCTAATGTATCTCGCATAATCGGAATTATTGCCAGTCACCCAGTTAATTCAGACGATGTAGTAAACGAGTTGTTGACGAAATTAGCCATAAAAGACTCCAAGGCAAATTTGTTGACTTGTGGATATTTATACTCTCGGTTGGCCCATAGACAAAGGGTAGAAATGATGAACCCCGAAAAGTTTTGCATATATACTGATAAATTGATCGCTGGGTTAAGAGAAGCCACTAGTTATAATACAGCTTTAGAAGCTATTGGAGAACTTGCTATCTCTGGGCTTATTGGCCCTAAACTTCAATTTGTCAAGGAAGATTTCATACAAGGAGTGTTAGAAATTATAAGGCCCAAAGTTAAGAAATGTGACGAGAAAACCGTTTTGGTGTTGTCGTATATCAGTTTGGCTATGGTCAAAAACTATGATGATGATAAAATGACAGAAATCGAGCAGTTGATATACGACACCCACAATTCTAAGCAGACTGAATTCTTGTTCACCAGTGGCGAAGCGTTGCTGATTGTTGCTATTGGTAGGGAATCGAAAGTACTACAGCGTTTAATCGACATTCAGGAGCTGCCAGTAGAACACGCCACTGTACGCTCAGATAGACTCGGTTTTATCTTATCTATGATCTTGACCGCATGTGCCAATACTAAACCAGCCCTCAGAAGGGCTGGTTGTATTTGGTTATTGTCTGTGGTTGAGTTTTGCAGTGGGCTGTCTTTGATCAAGGAAAACGCCACCAAGATTCATTTGGCGTTCATGAAATTTTTGGCCGATAGAAATGAGTTGGTTCAAGAGGCGGCTTCCCGAGGATTGAGTTTAGTTTATGAGCTAGGTGATGTAGAATTGAAGGATACATTAGTTAAAGGGTTGTTAAAATCCTTCACTGACACCAATACCACCAGCGGATTAATCAGCGGAACTGTTGATGAAGAAACGGAATTATTTGATCGAGATGTCTTAAACACCAATGATGGGTCAATCTCCACCTACAGGGATGTTTTGAATTTAGCTGCGGATGTCGGGGATCCCAGCCTTGTCTACAAGTTTATGTCATTGGCCAAATCATCTGCGTTGTGGTCTTCGAGAAAGGGAATGGCTTTTGGATTAGGATCAATCTTATCAAGAACATCCCTTGATGATATGCTAACAAATAATAAAGGTTTGGCAGATAGATTGATCCCCAAGCTTTACCGATATCGATACGATCCAAGTACGTCGGTATCAGCATCGATGAACGAGATCTGGAATGTTTTGATCGAGGACAGCTCCAAGACTATTAAGGAAAATTTTGACAATATCTTGAAAGAATTATTGAGGAGCATGGGGAACAAGGAATGGCGTGTCAGACAGGCTAGTACTACTGCCATGAATGATCTTCTAAATGTAGTGGAATTCAAACTATACGAGAACAAGTTAGAAGAAATTTGGAATATGAGCTTCAGAGTAATGGATGATATTAAAGAAAGTGTAAGGAAGGAAGCAAGTAAATTGACAAAGTTATTATCCAATATTTTGACCAAGTCGTCCAAAGATGAAGGGTTGAAGCGTTTAATACCGTTCTTACTTGGAAACAAGGGATTATTGAGTGATGCAGAAGACATTAGGAATTTTGCTTTGGAGTCTCTACTTGGACTCATAAAGAGTGATAACAAAGCGATTCAAAAGTACATTCCATTGTTGCTTGAAAGTTTCATAATGTTGATGTCCAATTTAGAGCCGGAGATGGTTAACTATCTTGTTTTGAACGCCGACAAGTACAATGTGACCGGTAACGAAATAGATGCCAAACGCTTACAAAGTTTAGGAAACTCCCCGATGATGGAAGCTATTGAAAAAATGATTGATCATTTGGATTACGAGAACATCGAAGCAGGTGTTGATTCCATCACTAATTCTATTAAAAAATCAATTGGCTTACCCTCAAAAGTTTGTGGTAGTAAAGTGTTGGTGAGTTTAGTCACTAAGAAGTATGAGCTCGTAAAACCCTACGGAGACAGACTAATGAGGTTGGCTATGAATCAAATCAAAGACCGAAATGATACAATCTCTTCATCATACTCAATTTCCGTGGGGTACTTGAGTAGATTAGCAAGTCTTGATTTAATCATCAAGTACGGAGAAATGTTGACCAAGTTATATTTTGAGTCTGAGGATGAAAGGAGTCGGATAATCTCGAGTATTGCAAATGAAAACTTTGCAAAATATTCCAAAGAGAAGTTTGAAAAAGTGTCTAGTTTATTTTTACCAATTTGCTTTGTTGGATTGAACGACATCAACAAAGATGTAAGCTCATTTTTCGAAAGGGAGTGGATCGAAAATACATCAGGTAGTAATGTAATAAAATTATACTTGAGTGAAATAATTGAACTAATGTCGAAGTACATCACATCACCTAACTACCATATAAGGCAAATATTGGCAAAGACCATTGTCAAGATTACAAATGACATAACCGACTTTAGTAACATTTCCCAAACAATTATTTCCCAAATGTTTGATATTTTAATAAGTAGTTGTAAAGGAAAGAGTTGGTCAGGAAAGGAGCTCATTTTTGAAGCGTTGGTCAATTTCTCCATCAAGTTGAAAAACCAAGTGAAAGGAGAGTTGAAGGACACTATTGACAACGTTGTAGTGGTCGAAGCAAAAAGAAGGAATAAAGAATATCAGAAACACGCTATAAAGACTATGGGTAAGTACTTATATACTTTTCCAAATGATGAAATGATCACAACCTACTTGAGTATAATGGAGCTGTTTGTCGGTGGAGGCTATCACGATAGCGACGATGAAATGGAAATAGACGATGACTCTAGACGAATCAACAAGAGAGTCAACAACAATCAGTTAGAGGATGAGAAACTAGCATATATAAGCAATTTGTTTGAGTCATTCAACAAGTCTAACCTTAACTGTGGTTTGTTTGATTTGATGATAAATTATATTATCAAGTTATTGAACGACGAAGATACAAACTTCGAAACTACCTGGAGATCGAAAATTACAGCTAATGATTGTTTCCGAAATTTACTTGACGAATTATCAGGTACCGAATTTGAGGTAGATAAGTTGTTCAGCTTGTGGACCAAGTTGAAGGAGGTGTGTTCAAATTTTAATAATATTGAAAATGTTAAGGTGAAGTTCATAAGGAATTCTAAGAAGTTTTCATCTTATCTTGAAGAACTCCATCATTTAGATAAGGTGAAGGATGTTCAGCAATCATTAGAGGATTTCACTTCTGATTCGCCAATAATAAAGGCAGAGTTGATGAAGTAGAAATATATAGGAACATATTAGAAATAAAGACCGCAGGTACATTAGCTATAAACTCTGAAGCAGATTTAGTGACCACCTCTCAATCTTAAGACCAAGTGCAAAGTTGATTCCTTTTGAATGTTGTAATCAGCTAAGGTTCTGCCATCTTCCAATTGTTTACCGGCGAAGATCAATCTCTGTTGGTCTGGAGGAATACCTTCTTTGTCTTGAATTTTAGACTTGACATTGTCAATGGTGTCAGAAGATTCAACTTCCAAGGTGATGGTTTTACCGGTCAAAGTTTTAACGAAAATTTGCATACCACCTCTCAATCTCAAAACCAAGTGCAAAGTCGATTCCTTTTGAATGTTGTAGTCGGCCAAAGTTCTGCCGTCTTCCAATTGCTTACCAGCAAAGATCAATCTCTGTTGATCTGGAGGAATACCTTCTTTGTCTTGAATTTTAGACTTGACATTGTCAATGGTGTCAGAAGATTCAACTTCCAAGGTGATGGTTTTACCGGTCAAAGTTTTAACGAAAATTTGCATACCACCTCTCAATCTCAAAACCAAGTGCAAAGTCGATTCCTTTTGAATGTTGTAGTCGGCCAAAGTTCTGCCGTCTTCCAATTGCTTACCAGCAAAGATTAATCTCTGTTGGTCTGGAGGGATACCTTCTTTGTCTTGAATTTTAGACTTGACATTGTCAATGGTGTCGGAAGATTCCACTTCTAAAGTGATGGTTTTACCAGTTAAAGTTTTAACGAAAATTTGCATTGTGTTGATTGATTACTAACTATTTGTGAAAGTGGATTTTTCTGCGATAGGAGAAAACGCCTGATTTATATAGTTTTTGAGTGAGGGAGTTTTTGAGGATGTGGTTACAAGGAGAGGCGAAAAAGAAATTCACCGATAAACTGGAAGTCATTCCCGCGGGATTGCGGTGGGATACCGGTTTGGGCGTTACATCACTATGAAGAGGTTAAGTCAAGAAGTAGAGTAATGGCAGGTGGCCCCATTCGCCCTGGAACTGCAATAAAAGGGGCGGTACTACCATGATAATAATGCCGTTGGTAACTAATTCAGGGTGCGAGCTTGGTGAGATTTCTATCAGATTCTTTAACCGGAAGTTATCGCGGGACCTCATTGCGGCAGCTCTACCGAGGGGTTGTACAATACCGGTAGGTCGGGTTGAGGTGATTACGATTAGGGCTGGTTAAATATGGTTGAGGGGGTGAGAATGAGGAGGAAATGGACAGGGGGATATTGAAGGGGATATTGAAGGAGATAGATAGTGGAGGGAAGGTTTCTGTGTCACAGACGGTGTTACATTTTTCTGCGTAGCAAAGTGCTAATATTAGAAATAACTGAGGGTTTAGCTGCAATTCTGAATTCATTTGATGTAGAACTTAGATTGACTAAAGTCTCCAATTCCAGCTAAAAGGGTTGCTTTTGTAGTTTTATTCAATACCTAGCCTTACCTAGTCCTAACATCTGCAGACATTCTAGTTTAAATTCAGAATCAATTCAAGCAATATTCAAACTGTGTGAATTCTGCGAATACACCACACTTATAGTACTTTTAGTGATGTCGAAGATACTCTACTATATCAAGGAAACTGTTTAGGTCAGTTACTCTCTCATCTACAAACTAACATAGAATGTCCAGGGACTAGTTGAACAGACAACAACAGTTGCCAATTCCACCAGTATTATTGCCTTAATCTCAACCCTCCTTGAAGGAAATGCCCTCTGAGGTAAGCCGTATTCTTTGCAATTTTTCAGACAATATCTTTACGTAAGACCCCTCATCTCTTCATCCTACCTTGCCGGACCAACCTTTCTCACCCCTTTGATGTCGAAAATGTCTAAAGCTCCCTCCCCTATTTTTGCAACCAAACGAGACATTTTAAAAGTCACAAGAGTCGTCGCATTGAGGAACGAGAAAATTTTTCTAAACAGTAATCAAAACCTATATAATCCTCCTTTGGATCGTGTTGCTTGATTGACTGGGCTCATCGCTAATTCAACAGCTATTTGGTGATCTGGGTAGTTTAGTCCCGTACTGTTTCATTTATATCCAAGCTTTCCCCAAGCTACACTCCTAAAACCTAGTTTTATCCCCATCTTTTACGGTAGTGTGAGATATACTACCAAAGTAGTGTGAAGCATTTTCCTATTTTATAAAGCTATTTGTATCTAATCCATCCACTACAACTACCATTGACCATGTATTAGTTTGGAATAATTCCCTAACTAAGTCAAAGTCTTTTCAACTTACTTTTATCCCAATTTAAAAAAAGGAGACTGTTCATAGGCTATAAATCGAGATCTACGTCTTGTGTTTTCAAAAGAATCTTACTCCATTACCCAATCGATTTATCCACACTAGATTCATATTACAAATCGCCGACTTGTGTCCTAAGTATGTCTTCCGAAAAGCCAAATCCGTCATTTAATTATGATTTGGAAATCTTCAAATTGTGTCAAAAGTTCATCAGGGAGAAGAATCATCACGGATTGGCATTAATTGCAAGGCAAAAAGGTTTGCCCCCATTTTTAAGGTATAAGATATGGCCCATATTGCTAAAATATCATCCTTATGTCATCAATCCCTCAATCCAACCAGATAATGTTAAATCCAGTTCGCTTTCGCCGTCCACAACATCGTCCTCTAGCACCGGAGACACAACTCCCACATCCGAGTCATCCACCAATTCCACACCTTTTCAAGCCTCTACTCAACCTGTTAATAACGAAGAACTATTAGCAAAAATTGAAAAGGATTTAAAAAAGTACTTAATGAGGTTGAAATATTCACAACAGCTTAAAGATCTCAACGATAACGAAATCAAAATCTTCGAAATCTTGAAAGACTCCATTTTCAAGTTCATCATAAAATGGGGAAAAATCATTAAGTACGATAGTTCTTATACTTGGATTGCCCTTGGATTAGCCGAATGGTTTCCACCAATTCCAAATACCACCTGGGTCCTTGTAGGTCGAGATATTCCTCCCAAAACCTCCTCCCCACCATCATCAGCTTCCACCATTGACAGTAAGGATTCCTTCGACAGCAGTGGGCCAACAATCATAAAAGACCTATTTAGTGATTACTCAAATTACATCGATAATTTGAATTTAAACTTGAGTGATGAAGACTCGAGTGATTCTCTTGATGTAAGTTCCAGTAATGGGTCAACAGTTTTCCTACCTGGAAGTGAAGATAAACTCGTGGAAAACGATTTAACCAGCAAAAATATGAAATTCTACGAGGTTTTTGAGCGTCTAGTGTTGGTATTATTACACTGTCCTCAAAACAAATTGAAACAAGACAAAGATTTCAAGAAATACGAAGTTTTCAACAATGAAAAGTTTTTGAACTTGCCCAAGAACGGTGGTTCTATCGAAGAGCGAGCCACTTTTTTCATCTACTTGTTGAGAAAGTTGTTACCTGAACTTTCAAAATACTTCAGTGAAGAGCAAATATTGAACAAGTTTGGAGCTAACGATGACGAATGGCTCATCTGGTGGTTGAAATATTGTGGAGCGAAAGTGTGGTCCAGATTAGACCGTGGTAAAATTTGGGATGGCTTACTCGGGTTCAAGTTCAAGAGTAAAGGAAAAAACTATAATCACTCAGTCTTGCATTTGAGCAGCCATTTATTATCGAAAATTGGAAGTGATAATTTTTGGACGGTAGAAGCAAGTCTTAGGAGCTCCTCATCGTCATTTATCAATTTGTCAGGTTTGACCATTGACGATCAAGACGATGATATCCCTTTCTCAAAAATTAACCCCCATATCCAGTTGGTGTTTATTTGCTTAGCCTTACTCAAATGTAGGGAAAATGTCTTGACCGAGTTGGATCAGCATGAAATAAGACAATACCTATCGCGATTACCCACAACATCGTACTCCTTCTCCAACAAGTACCAGATTTTCAAACAGAAAATCGATAAGAAACGAGAAGAACAAAGGAACAAGGACAATCACCACCCTAGTTCAAGCACGAAAAACTCCAGGTCTTCCACTATTAGTGATCTAAGTGATTATAAGAGCTTGCCAAATTCACCCATTTCGCATACCTCAACTTCGACGTCGTTATCCATCTCCACCATGCCCACCGACCAAATCATCTCCAATGATTCCATGAATAATCATTCCATAGATTTGATGGATAACGTCATCAACGAGGCTGGTGAGTTATGGAGGAAATGGTTGTACTTGGAGTCAGAAAGCAGTAATAGTTAGATATACGAATTATGATAAATAAGCGAGTTAAGCGGCACTAGTCCAGCAGCATAATATCCCAACACGGCGCGTAGGCGGGATTAACCACCTCTACGACTTTTTTAAGGCGACTTTTGACAACGCGCGCATCGTTCGCGCTCTAAAATATTATTTTGACCAAGTATACCAGAAGGGGCCAAAGCTTTCCGCTATATATATCAGGTGATTTTTGACTAGATCTCACCACACATCCACTTTTTTGATTGAAATAATCATCAGAAAGTCAGGTGTCATTGCTCGAAACTTCATTGTTTACTATTATTTTATTAAACCCCTTTTTCCATTTTGTTTTACAACTGAATTTAGGTAACAATTCTCGATTTCAAGCTATACCTGATTTCTTTTGTACCAAACAACCAGGAATCATCACAATAACAGCAGATTTCTGTACTGTAAGTCAACATGTATCAACCCCAATCATCGTTTCCTAACAACAATCCCGGTCATTTTAGTACGTCTTCATCGGTCTATTCTCAATCTGATCCCAGTCCTTACAAAGGAGACAGCAATGATGCTATAATTGAAGAGCAGGACGATTCTCACTCAAATCCGCAGCTTTCTACCCTAAGTTCCACTCCTCTCGCTAATGCTAATGTCAGTGAGGAACTGTTCGGTATTCAGTCTATTGATTCCTTCAACTCCAATTCCAGCCAACCATACCAGGGGATTGTAGATGTTGATGTCACTCCTAAGGTGCCTCAGGCAAGTCAATACAAGGATGCTATGGACGATAAGACACCAACCATCGGGGCTTCAGGAACGTTCACGAGTCCTTTAAGCCAACACAGCAGCTCTAGTGACAATCCAAATCTTGGCCAATCGTTACCCCGACAGAGTTTGAATCTGAGATTCAAGCGATTATCGGTAACATTGCAATCTTCCAGTTTGAACACATCGGATGGGTCTCACAAGTTTATGAGTTCATTCAATAACAATGTCCGATCAAGCATGTCCCAACAGCAGCAGCAAGAACTACAAGAACAACAAGAAGAGCATAACTCTAACAATCGGGTAAGTCGTTACTACAACAAAATTAACGAGGCTGTATTTCAAGATGATGCAACCACCAGGAATCAAGATTTAGCACCAGAAAACTCCATAAATAAGACAAACGAAACTGTATCCATTACAAGCTCCATCAGCAGTCGATCTAGTTTCACTAGTGAGAATGGGTTAAAACAATTCCAAACCAGTAGTAACGGTTCGTTCGAGGATAGCTCTGCATTCAATTTCAGCAATAATCCCGCCACCAAGATTGTACCTTTGAAAGTAGTCAAAAACACTTCGGTTCCCATGGATGGCGTGCCACCACGGAGAGACATACTCGATCGAATGAGACAGGAGAACCAATTAAAAGTGAATCAGGATAGTAATCGAGTGACGTCTGACTTCCAAGGTCTCAATATAAGCTATAGTGACGCCGAAAATGCCCCACATTCGCCAGAAGCTGCCCCAGTGGATGCTCCACCCCGACTTGAAGAACCCATCAATAAGGCGCACGATATCAATAAGTTGACTGGAGAAGAAGACGAAGATCTTTCGTCTTTATTTGTACGAGCCTTGCATTCCTTTGATTCCTCGGTGTTACAAAGTGAAGCTGATGCCTCGATTTGTCTTGCATTTGAAAGCGACGACTTGGCTGTAGTTCACACTATTGATGAAAGTGGCTGGGGAGAAGTGACGTTGATAGAAACTTTGCAACGAGGCTGGGTGCCGATGAACTTTTTCAAGTTCGCTATTGATGACAATGAGGAAGAAGAAGAGTGGGGTGAACTAGAAGACGATAATGAGCATGATCAGGGTAAGATCCCCAATAGTTCGTTTTTGAAACCTTTATTTGACTCCTGTGGTAAGTTCTTGATCAATCCTTTGTGTCATAAAAATCGCCATGGTAACTATACTTTTTCCATCAGAGTGATCAACTCTGTTAGGGATGGAGTGAAAAATTTGTTGGAAGCCACTGATTGTATTTCTCGTTCAAGTGAGATCGTTACCAAAAGACCAATAGTACGTAAAGTTAGGAAGAGTCTTCTAAGTGATTGGTATAACTTGATGGTCAAAGCTAATGATTTTAAAGGAACGACAAGCTTCAACAAAATTGAAATCTTAACATTGATGATATATCAAGTGATTAGAAGATCGATTGAATTTTTGAAGATCTGGTCTATTGAAAGTAAACAAATCATCAAAAAGGAAAATGAAAAGAAATTGCGTAATGATATGAATAACTACCCCCTATTAGCAACTCCTCCATCTGCCAAGGAAAGAGTTACTGAAATCAACGGAATCCTATATTCTTACCTTGGTTTGATAATAGGTAGGTTGGATTTAATCGAGCATAATTCTGTTGGCTGTGACTTACTAGAGACTCTTACCCATCACATCATCTTGCTATTACGGGAATTGTTATTCATATCGAGAACAGGGTCGGACTTTTCTTCGAAGAAACCATCAAATTTGGATAACTCATTGGACAATCTCTTGTCCTTGGTTAGTGATTTGGTAACAGCAGTTAAATGCTTAGTCATAAAGACCTTGAATGAATCTGTAGATGATCAACGTTACCAAATCAATTACAACCAGTTGCAGCAACCCGATACCAACGTTTATGATTATTACTACACTCCTGAGGGGGGAGAATTGATTCAAATCTGCGCCAAAATGATTAAAGAAATCCACTTGACGGTTTTATCAGTGAGGAGACTCTTTCAAATAACAGGTAATTTCAAATTGAATGCTCAAAGGTCTTATCCTGATTACTCCAGGATGAGAATAGAACCACTTGAATTCATTCGCCAATGCAGCATTGGAATTGCTAAGTCAAGCACCATAAAAAACCGTCAATTGAAGAGCATTCAACCAGCTACCAAGAATATTGCTAACAGATACTCAGTAATGTGGTCAGGTAAAACTGGAGAGTTGTCGTTGACCCCCGGAGGGGCAGGATTATTGCATGATGTGTTGTTAAATGATGTTGATGGCAGTTTCAGTAATGATGAGGATTTTGCCAAATTTACCAATGATAAATCCCCTGATAATCTGAATGATCAGAGTGAGTTCAGCGTTGAGAGTGAGTTATTAGTTGACGTCAATGCCAAATTGCTAGGAGCGTCATTCAAGGGGTTGGTGTATATCTTAACCAATGAGGATGCCTTACCTGATCATTTTTTCATTTCGACATTTTTCCTTTTCTTCAGATACTTTGCTAATGGGAATGATTTGATTGAAGAGTTAATTACCAGATTTGATATCCAAAGTAATTTCTTGAAAAGCCCCAAGACGAAAGATATTGTCAATGGTGAGATCAAGTTGAAAAGCAGAAGAAAAGCCGTTCTTTACATCTTTGAAATTTGGTTGAGCAGTTATTGGAATGTTGAAACCGATTACCACTTGCTTCCAACCTTGATTAATTTTTTTAATGAAGCAGTAACGCTGTTTTTACCTATTCACGCTATGAAATTATTGGATATAGCTGCTTTATTATCATCGAGACCGTTAACTGAAAAATCTCCTTCTAAGAAACCAAAAAATCATAACCGTCAATTGGTCAAGAGACGAATCTCCACGACAGGTGCCATCACAAAAAGTATTGAAATAACCGATAATAACCGATATTCCATGACTTATGAAAGTGATTTGGCTAAAAGTAATACTAATTCGTCATCGTCGTCGTCAATTCAATCAGTGACGTTACCATTCGTTGAAGCACAAACCGAATCCACTAAACAGCAAACTTCTACTATGGAGAAACTAAATTTGACCTACCGAGCTATCATTGGCAATAAATGGTGCCCTAATAATTACATCAACGACAAGCATTATATTCCCATAGAGTTGTCGTCTATATTACCCAACTGGTGTGATTTATGTGACGAGAATTGGGTTTTGACCAGTTACCGGCCCAATTTGTTAGACTATAAGCCAGCAGAATTATCAAGACAATTGACTCTCATTGAGTCATTTATCTTCTGTAATATCAAACCCATTGAGTTATTGCACGAAAACTTCTCAGGTAAAAGGTCCCATTTAAATTTGGCACCCAATGTAAGGCAATCGTTACTATTCACCAATTGTCTTTCAGCTTATGTATTAGAGTCAATCTTGCAACCAGGACTAACCAATAAGGTGAGGTTGCAATACATTGAATTTTGGTTGGAAATCGGTATCAAATGCGTTAATTTAAGAAACTACAATTCCTTAGCAGCAATTATTACCTCATTACAGAGCCATTTGATCACGAGATTAACCAATTTATGGCAAGACTTGCCTTCAGAATTCTATGATTTGTATGAATATTTATCGGGAATAATCCATCCCAATAAGAATTATACGGTATACCGATCCAAATTAAGAAATTTGATGATCAATGAAACTACGTTACCCAAAGTTCCATATTTTCCTTTATTCTTACAAGATTTGACATTCATTAGTGAAGGAAATACCAATTTCAGAAAGGGAAATGACTTTCTTAATAAGAAATTAATCAATATTGATAAGTATTTGAAAATCACTCGAATTGTAGCTGATATTGAAGGATTGCAGATTCCTTATCCATCGATACTTTCTAGTGACGTTAACAACAACTTGACTATTCCTCCAGTGCCGGCCTTGCAGGAACTTGTATTACTTGAGTTATGGAAGGTGAATCAAGTTAATAAGAAGGAAGAGGACAGATCGTGGAAGTTAAGTTGTATGATTCAACCAAGGGGTTGAATTGCGTATTTTTGGAAATTTATATATTAATGTAATATTATTAATGGGAAGAAAGAGTAGTTGTCAGAGTTATTGTGATGTATCGCAGAGATGAGTCTTTAGGGATGAGTCTTTAGGGATGTGTCTTTAGGGATGAGTCTTTAGGGATGTATTGTTAGGGATGTATCGTTGGTGATGTATCACCATGATGTGTTATAGTGATATATCTTCAGTGATGTATCGTCATGACAAGTCTTTGGTGACGCTTCATTAATACGCAACGTTAGAGATTATCGCTTTTCTTATCTTTAGTAATATATCGTTGGAGATGTATCTTCAGTATCTCGGTATACGATATATTCTCAGATCGATGTCACAGAATTACTCCTTCAGCATTATCAAACATCACCAATTTAACTACTGTCACTAGAGTGTAACTTCAAAAGTTCTAATTGTAGCTTACCTAATCGTCTGTGATCTTTATTTCCTGCCAATCTTTAGTCTAACTTCATTCTCAAGTTACTACTGTTCTCTTCACTACAAAATAATAAACTACGAATTGTGTTACGAATTGTGTTACGAATTATGTTACGAATTATGTTACAAATTGTGTTACGAATTGTGTTACGAATTGTGTTACGGTTGTATTTCGAGCTGTAATACGAGCTGTGATACGAGTCGTAATACGAGTTGTTATGTAATACCATCGTCAGTCTAGCCACACACTAACAACACCACTTATCATTCCATGAAATCTATCATTTGCATTATTTTCCTTTCTCGAAGACTTGCATAAAAAGATCCTGTAGTCTTGGTAACCCACCAGTATAAATATCCTCTTCTTCCCCGACATTACCTATCACCCTCATTATGATCCAACACCACCATCTCAAGATAATATCACTTCCAGTATAATGGTTCGAGTCGTGGACAAACCCATCTTCTGGCTGCAAAAATTCCTTTGAGTCATATCACCACACATAAGCAGAAAAGTCCTGGAGATTATTGGTGAGAAAAAATTTCAGATCCATCACATCTAAACTGCCATCAATGTTGAGAGCCAGGCATTCGTTGAAAGGTATAAGTTGTTTGTCACGGAGGACATTAGCCACCCAAGGGCCCGGGGGCGATATATTCAATGTTGCCGAAGAATTCAGATCTAGATCACCTCCCTATGAAAAATTGATTGCAAAATTGTCGGAGGTTAGGCACATTCTTGGGGACAAGCCATTGACGTTAGCAGAGAAGATCTTGTACTCCCATTTATGTGATCCCGAAGAAAGTTTGAGTCTGTTCAATGGCGATTTATCCAATATCAGAGGACAACAGTACTTGAAGTTGAATCCTGATAGAGTCGCAATGCAAGATGCATCGGCCCAAACTGCTTTGTTGCAATTCATGACTTGTGGTATGGCCAGCACCGCCGTGCCTGCTTCTATTCACTGTGATCATTTAATTGTTGGTAAGGAAGGAGCAGAAGATGACTTGAAGAGTTCCATCGCCACTAATAAGGAAGTGTTTGACTTTTTGCAGAGTTGTGGTGAAAAGTACGGTATTCAGTTCTGGGGTCCCGGGTCGGGGATTATTCACCAGATTGTGTTGGAGAATTTCTCTGTGCCAGGATTGATGATGTTGGGCACTGATTCTCACACCCCCAATGCTGGAGGGTTGGGGGCTATTGCTATTGGGGTGGGTGGTGCTGACGCTGTAGATGCGTTAACCGGTACACCCTGGGAATTAAAGGCACCTAAGATTTTGGGGGTCAAGTTGACAGGAAAAATGTCTGGCTGGACCTCACCAAAAGACGTCATAACTAAGTTGGCTGGAATTTTGACCGTTAGGGGAGGGACGGGTTATATTGTAGAGTATTTTGGGGAAGGGGTGAAGAATTTGTCTTGTACCGGAATGGCGACAATTTGTAATATGGGGGCAGAAATCGGCGCTACCACGTCTACTTTCCCTTACCAGGAGGCTCATCGTCGTTACTTGCATCATACTCATAGGGGACCTATTGCTGAATTGGCTGACTTGGCCAACAGCAAATATGGGTATTTAAAGGCCGATGAAGGTGCCGATTACGACAAAGTTGTCGAAATTGACTTGACGACTTTAGAACCTCACATTAATGGTCCATTCACCCCTGATTTGTCTACCCCCATATCCAAATTCGGTGAAACTCAAAAGGCAGAGAACTGGCCAGAGAAGGTATCAGCTGGTTTAATTGGCTCTTGTACCAATTCCTCCTACCAGGATATGAGTAGGGCAGTATCTATTATTTTGCAAGCTCAAAACGCTGGCCTTAAACCCAAAATACCCTTCTTTGTTACTCCCGGTTCCGAACAGATTAGAGCCACCATTGAAAGAGATGGTTTAATTGATACTTTCGAGAAGAATGGAGCTATTGTGTTGGCAAACGCCTGTGGCCCTTGTATTGGGCAATGGGATAGAACCGACGTTTCCAAGGATTCTAAAGATACAAACGCCATCTTCACATCTTTCAACAGAAACTTCAGAGCCAGAAATGATGGGAATAGGAATACTATGAATTTTTTGACTTCTCCTGATGTTGTCACTGCCATGATCTACTCTGGAGACATGAATTTTAACCCATTGACTGACTCCATTCAGTTACCTAACGGAGAGTCTTTTGCATTTGAACCTCCAGCTGGGAATGAATTACCTGACCAAGGGTTCATCAAGGGAAGAAATGAATTCTATCCCGAACTCAACCCCCGACCCAAGCCTGAAGTCAGTGTAGAAGTATCCCCTGAATCGGATAGATTACAGATCTTGGAACCATTCAAACCGTGGAACGGCGAAGAAATGTCAACCAACGTATTGATCAAAGTCGAAGGGAAATGTACCACTGATCACATTTCAGCTGCAGGGGCGTGGTTGAAATACAAAGGACACTTGGAAAACATCTCGTACAATACTTTAATTGGAGCTGTTAATAAAGAGACTGGAGAAGTCAATACTGCCTATGACTTCAATGGTGACAAATACGGCATTCCAGAGTTGATGATCAAATGGAAAGAAGAAGGACGCCCTTGGATTGTAGTTGCCGAACACAATTATGGTGAAGGTTCCGCCAGGGAGCATGCTGCATTATCTCCCAGGTTCTTGGGGGGCTCGATCATTCTCGTTAAATCTTTTGCTAGAATCCACGAAACAAACTTGAAGAAGCAAGGGATGTTGCCTTTGACCTTCGCTGACGAGTCTGACTACGATAAAATCAATGCTGGTGATTTGTTGACAACTATTGACTTGGCCGATATGGTGGCCAAGGATGGCAACAATGGAGGGACTTTAAGAATGAAAGTCACCAAGAAAGACAACACTAGTTTCGAGATTTTGTGTAAGCATACGATGTCGAAAGATCAAGTTGATTTCTTCAAAGCTGGTTCGGCAATCAACCATATCGGTAATTTGAAGAGACAGCAACAACAGAGCATATAGCATAAAGAATCTTCTGTAATATAGAGAACACTAGAAGTGAGTTAACTAGTTGGACTAATAATGTAAAGTTTTTAATAACTGTCTAATAAGAAGTAAACAAATTTTGCTGAATCTAAGCATCAATTAGGTTCTGGGATTTATTGGCCTCCTCCTTATCTTCCGGCTCATCGTCGTCTTCTTGCTCTCTTTCTCTTTCATAAAATTCAGCCAAAATTTTAGGGCTAACTCTGTTCAACAATTCTTTAGGATATATTCTCAACAATGACCAAGCTAAATCTAATGATTCAAATACGCTTCTGTCCTCATAAGCTCCTTGAGAGATGAAGTTCTTTTCGAATTTCTCCAAAAATTCCAAGGATAACTTATCTTCGGTAGATAAAGCATCCTCACCAACCACGGCTTTCATGGAAGCGGCATCCCTACCAATGGCATATTTGGCATACAACTGATTAGATACATCACCATGATCTTTTCTCGTCATTCCTTCACCAATAGCAGACTTCATCAACCGAGATAATGATGGCAAAACGTTAATAGGTGGATAAATACCTTTGTTGTGTAATTGACGGTCAATATAGATTTGTCCTTCAGTGATATAACCGGTCAAATCGGGAATTGGATGAGTAATATCATCATTAGGCATGGTTAAGATGGGAATTTGGGTGATAGATCCATTTCTACCATCGACTCTTCCAGCTCTTTCATAAATAGTGGACAAATCGGTATACATATAACCAGGGTACCCTCTTCTACCAGGAACTTCTTCTCTGGCAGCTGAAACTTCTCTCAAAGCATCAGCATAAGACGACATATCGGTTAAAATGGTTAAAACGTGTCTTTCGGTTTGATAAGCCAAATACTCAGCAGTAGTCAATGCTAAACGAGGGGTAATGATTCTTTCAATGGTGGGGTCATTTGCCAAGTTCAAGAACAAAGTAGTTCTCTCTAATGATCCATTCTCTTCGAAATCTTGCTTGAAGAATCGAGAGGTTTCTAAGTTGGCACCCATTGCAGCGAAAACGATGGAGAAGTTATCTTCATGACCATCATGAACGTCTTTAGTAGGTCTAACTAACCCAGCTTGTCTACAAATTTGAGCAGCGATTTCATTATGAGGCAACCCCGAAGCAGAGAAAATAGGAATTTTTTGACCTCTGGCAATGGAGTTCATGGTATCGATAGCGGAGATACCCGTAGAAATCATTTCTTCAGGATAAATTCTAGCATAAGGATTAATAGGAGAACCATTAATATCTACGTAATCCTCAGCAAAGATCTTAGGACCTTTGTCGATGGGTCTACCCGAACCATCAAAAATTCTCCCCACCATATCCTCCGAAACGGGTAATTTCATGGACTTTCCAGTGAACTCAACAGTAGTTTTCTTCACATCAATACCCGAAGTTCCTTCAAACACTTGAACAATAGCTTTAGACCCCCTAACTTCCAACACTTGTCCGGCTCTCAAAGTACCGTCAGGTAACGTCAAGTTGACGATTTCGTTGAACCGGGGAAATTTCACATCGTCCAAAATAACCAAAGGTCCATTAATCCCTCCAACAGTATTGTAGTTAACCCTAGGTTTAATATTGAACCCTTCAGTAACGGCTTTCTTGTTTAAGTCATATAATTCCTTATCAGTCAACATGGTTAAGATTTAACAGAATAATGATGGCAAACCTTTCAATTCTTCTATTTATGTTGAAATTAATCTTCGATTACACCAATATTCGATAAGGGGATTTCCGCTGTGTGGTCAATGCTCGTTCAACGAAATTTTCAGCCTCGCAATTACGCTGGATTAACGAGAGGTGGGGCGAAGATGGGAAGTGGTTAGGGGAGAGGTGCGGTAAGGGGGTGCGTAAATTTCATACTAGAAATTTAATAGGAGATATGGACATAGAATGGGACTAGTACATCTTGCTGATGACGTCCCAATCATCAAGTTGTACTTTGGATTGAGCCATCATGTTGAGGGTGTCGGAGGTTAACTTTGGGTTTCTGAAAATTGAATTGAGATCGAATCGGTCTTTTGCGTTGACCATGACATCGTGAATATCTTTCATTATCACTTTTAGATCGATTGACTTTTCGCTGGTGGTTGGTGGTTGAGGAGGTTGAAGGTGCCTAGCAGATGATTTTCTACTTAGTTTTCCTGTTTCGCTGAAGTTTCCATAGATGTCTTGCTCTTTTACCTTCTTGGTGACCGAATCCTTGAACAAGTTACTGTATAACTGGTGAAGCCTGTTATTGTCCATGCTGTCTGAATGGGGTGAGTTAGCGTCAATGGGTGGTGATTTTTCCGGTTTCTTTGCCAACCCGTTCTTCTCGACATTAACATCCTTGAACTCCGGCTCACTAAATGTTAAAACAGGGGAATTATTCAATGAATTGCCGGACATCAAGTTTGACATATCCATGCTACCTTCAGGGCTCTTCCAATCCAAAGTAGACAATTTGTAATCAAAATACACATCCAAAGAGTATACTTTGAACAAAATCTTTTCAAGATTGTAGCTGGCATACCTATCGTCCAATCCCCTTAATTGAGTCAACGAATTCCAGGTATCGTAGATGACATTATTTGTTTTTGGTATCAAGTCAATTGTCCGAGACAACAACACCTGGAAATTGATAAGAATCTTGACAATAACCAGAAGGAACTTGAGATACTCCTTTGAGGATAACTTGGTGAATGGCTTGGTCAAGATTTTATGGGGAACGATGACAACTTTCTTTCCGGTGAAATATCGTTTCGATATTGACTTTTCACTGTTATTCTTCTCAATTTTGGGTTTATCTTCAGGAAGAGTAGGCTTTTCCGCTGGGTTTCCTTGTTCAGTTGCACTAGGAATTTTAGTTCGTGGAGATATAGAAGTTGTCAAAGGATTGCTCGCACCACTAGGGCTCACGGAAGATCGTGGGGATCTCGAATGGCTGCCAGGAGATGCCATGGGAGACGGCAGCGAGCTGTTGCGTCTTACACTTGCTCGTCGTAGCTGACTGTTTATAGTTTTAGATGACAACGGAAGCTTTATTTCATTACCCAACTTGACCACCCTTTCATTATCTATATCATTTAAATCCAATGGAATTGCGTTTCCTTGTTCGTCATCCTGGTCGGAACCAAGATCACCTTCGGGGTTTCCTCCATTAACCAAGAAATTCTCCTTCTGTTGAACTAAGTCATAGAATTCTGTATCAGGCAAATAAGATTTCAACTCCTCGATGTATGGTAATTCAATTTCCCGGAAAATGTCAAGGAGCTTAACTTGGAGTTTTATTAGGTTCTCAATGAACTGATTTAGCTGAAACAACTTATTGTTGAACAGGAAGAAGTCCGATATTTTGATAATTGGCTGATGGAAAAGAAGTAGTCCTGGCTTGGACTTAAACGTAGAGGACTTATCAACAAAAACTAGCTCTTTGAGGATCCTGAAGTTGTTTTGTTGGATTTGCATCGAATGTCTAGAGGTTCTAGCAATCCTCTCATTCTTGGTCTCAAACATATTGATCGTAATACTATGGCTTTTCTTTTGATAATTCTCCAAGAGTGTTTTGTTCAACGTTTTCAACTTCTTATCCCATTTACTAGCCTCCTCTTCCGTAGTAACGATTTTCTCGTTCAAATTTATCACTTTGTCCTGCAAAGATTGTTTAGAACGTTCGATATTGTTGATTTTTATCTGACCATTAATCAACTCTAGCTTCAATAGCTGTAACGCTAGCTGCTTGATGGAATTGAATGATGCTGAATGTATGCTTCGGTCATGATATTCGTGCTGTAGAGCCGATAATGGCGCATTATGCTTTATCTTCTCCACAAGATAGAAGATGTCATCGATCTCTGAATGCCTGCCATTATTGATGCTATCGTTTTCAATGCAGGAGTTTCGTATCACCTCTAGCTTGTCATTGGTGCAATCTACACATAGCATATCGTGACGATGCGACAGTTCTAGCTTCAAACAGATGGGACATCGAATATACACTTTCCCACTCATACTATAAGGAAATAGTGAGACTTCGCAGTTATGGCATTAATGGAAGTTGTACATAAATACAGTTACTGTGGAAACAGAGTATAGGAATGTTCGTCACTCTGATGGGTCCCATGTAGATACGACTGGATGAGGGGAATTGGGGTAGGAAAAATAGGAGTGGTTTGCGTCAGTAGCACGGCTCTAGTGATACATCGCGAGATAAGCTTGATGTTACGATAAGGACATTTTGCAAATGATGCAGAGACGATCGCCGTAAGATTGTGGCGGAGATAACAGAGATGACTTATGTTGATGGTGTAATTATTTTCTCATTTCTTTAAGTTTCTGTAACCTTTTCCGTTCAACAACTTCCCTTATCATTAGCCCTAGTATCACATCCAAATTCTCCACCAAATCAATTCCGATAAACCCACAATTCCATTGCCTGGCGTAGTCCATGCCGTTGTCGACTAACGTAGGAGATGCTAGGGGATTCTTGACGTGGGTACAGATGATCCATATTGGCGGCTGACAATCAGCATTAGCTGGGTCCTGAGGTAACTCCAATAACTCTTTATAAAACCGACGTTTACTCAATTTTTCATTCTCCAATGCATTGAAGTTTTTCGTCAGGAAAACACTTTTCAAAGCATCTTTGAATGAGTAGATGTCTGCTTCTTGTCCTTGATCCCAATTTTTCTTGAAGGTATAAAATTCTCTCCAGGCATCATCTAATGAATGCTTTAATCTTACAATAGTCGATAAGCTATCGCCATTGCTGCTGCTTGGTGAGGCAGAACTAGAACTAGAGGACTCTTCGTATGATGGAGGAAGGAACGACGGAACCGCACTATAGACAAGGAAATAGCCATCAATGGCAGCGTCCAATTCTCCTGCTCCGCTAGCCACTAACAACGGCAATGTCAGAACATCTCGTCGTGGCTCGTTAGCCAAATTTTTCAAAATATCTTTGTCAAGATCGATGTACAACGAGGATTCCAAAAAAGGTACTACATCGGCCTTGTATGCGGGAGTATCAATCAACTCTACAAATATAGGTGTCATCCGTGGGGTTTTGGCTTCCTTTAACTCTTCCATATAACTGAAACTTCTATAATAGTCATTTTTCGAATGTACCACTACATTGGTGCCCGTGGAGTCTGAGGCGGTTCTACCTCTTCTATGTATAGTCGTATGGTGGTCAGGGGCCAACTTCTGCAACAAGGGACTGAAAACCACCGATGTCAAGTCGAGATGTGATTTGTCAAATTTGGTGAATCGGGGGTTTAAAACATTGAAACTAGTGGTGGTCTCAGGAAAAAATGGTAGCATACTAGAAGCCGTACGGATGGTAGGGTAATAAGTGTCGGTATATATCCCCTGGGACAATTTTGATACCATAGATGTCTTTCCAGTTTTACTTCCTCCCAAGAACGCTAGTCTAATGGGATGGGAGGAATTTTCAGGAACGTCGACTTGGAAAGTATCATTATTTATGGGGTTATTCCGTACAAAAGACGCCATTTACACCAATGGCAATAGCTTCTCCAAGGTTTAAAAGGATAGGAAGATTTCTTCTTGTTAAACTTTAGGAATCTGCGGAGTTTCCGCGGGGATATTATGTTCCATGGGGCCAATCGTGACCAACCATACAACGATAAAAGAGGTGAAGAGAGGCAAGATACATGTAGATACGAATCTAAACGTCAGCAGTGGCGACACCAAGTTCGGAGTCACCCTGGCCAAAATATAAAAACCATTTGCCATGGAACTGTACGAGCCCCTCAGTGAAGACCACCTTGTCTACTTGGCCGTTGACCTCATTGGGATTCTCCGGAACCAAAAACGGTCTATCCAAACGAGCTAAAGGTGCAGACAAATCGTCGTAATCAATGAGCATCTGGGAGATGGTATAAGTGTCACGAGGATAATCTCCACCAATAGTAGCATTATTATAGAATAACACATAGTGGTTTTTCTCCTTATCCGATTCCCCAGGATACTCTATTTTGACGGGAGCAGACCCCGGTTCAATGAGCTTGTTTTGCCAGTTAAAAACCCCCTTGGCAAAGGTATTGTCCGCCAAATCATACGAGGGTAAAGTCCAGTGCTGTAAGTCGTGGGACTGGGCTAAATAGAACGAGGAGTCTCCCCAAATCATGTAATAGCTTCCATCTTTGTGAGGGTGCACAAACACCGCCCCCGACTTCAGCCACGCTTGCCGGATAAGCTTATTGCCGTGAGAATCATAAGCAATGTCATGCCACCTCTCGTCGTCAATGATGGGAGGGAATTTGTCCCAGTGGAACAAGTCATCCGATACTGCCACACACAATCTGGCGGTGCGAAGATCGTATGCGGTGTAGGTCATAATGAACTTTTTCGTTTTGGGATCCCTGACGATTCGGGGATCTTCACATCCTCCGCCTTTCTCCCATGGCTCGGTGGGGTATAAAATGGGTTCATGGTACCGAGTAAAGCTGTACCCGTCCGCCGACCACGCTAACCCTACACAACTGACTTTCGCCGCATTCTGCGCCCGATATAGCAAAAACACCTTATCATCTATCACAATAGCAGTAGCATTATAGAGATAAGCGCTTTCGAACTCGTTGTCAGGATTGGGTTTCAATATCGGATTGCCACTGTATTTGGTGAAATGAGGACCAATGGGAAACGACGTAGGCGGCTTGTAGTTCTTATCGCCATCGACCGAGTCCCGGTCAATCTTCGGTAACATCATTTTACTTCCTTAACCTCCAGCAGTATAGGGACTTATTAATAGAAAACATGGAATCTGGGGAAAGTCGCGAAAAGTCGCGAAGGAGATGTCGCGTGATGTCGTCGCGTCATTTCTCAAAAATCCTCCTTTAAGGGCAGAGATAGATAATTTTTCATTGTTTTTTGGGCAGTGATTGAAATTATCTGGGGTGCCGCTATACGATTGGTGGCGATTTGCAACGTGAAGTTGAGGCGGGATTAACGTAACATTATTTTTGGGGCTTCACCACTCCAAGTGTCTGTTGTTTTATTGTTTGGTTGCCTGCGACTGCTGTCACAAGAGATAAAATAACAATTGACTGTGATTAGTTTTGGCTGAGGAGGAAATTCGGTTGCGTTGGACATTCGATTGGGTTTTAGTAGAAATTGGCTGGAGTTGGGTTGACTGGGAAGTCTTTGAGATATTTTTTCTTTTGAACACATCACCAATATGGGTCACTTAATCTCCCATCCGATTGAGGAAAAGTCGTTGGAAACAATATCCCATGACAACCTAACGTACTCTATCGGCTCAATGCAAGGCTATAGGTTGACCATGGAGGATGAGTATAATATAAAAGTCAACGAGGATGAGACGCTAGCGATTTTTGGCGTTTTTGATGGTCACGGAGGAAAGCAGATTGCTCAAATCGTTAGTGACAAGCTTATCAGTTTATTGTTCACCCAGTTGAATGAAATGGTTCATGACGAAACCAAGATTTTGAAGGATTACATGAAGTGCATCAAAGATGGGTTTTTTCAAATCGATACTGAGCTACCCCACCCCCAACTGGCCAATTGCGGCACCACTGCAATTGTATCGATAATACTCCATAATAAGTATATAATAATGGCCAATACCGGCGATTCTCGTGGAATCATGTCGTTAAATGGTGGCGCATGTAAGACTTTGTCATTTGATCACAAGCCATCGAATATGGGGGAGCGAGTTAGAATCGAAAACAGCGGAGGCTATGTTATAAACGGTAGAGTTAACGAGATTCTAGCGTTGTCTAGAGCATTTGGCGATTTTAAATTCAAGGTTCCGTTCCTCGAATTGCAACACAATAACAATAAGTACTTGCAGCAAAACAAAAAGTATCTTAAAGATGACTTAATCCAGTTACCACCGGAATTGTTGCTGGTAACTTCGGAACCAGACTTACTAATCTACGACTTGCATGCGTTGAAAGACCCCGAGTTCATAGTCATTGCCTGCGACGGGATCTGGGATTGTTATAGAAATGATCAGTTGATTAAATTAATACGAGATAAGTTGGCGTTGGATTGGTCAATGCAACATATAATTGAATTTATCTTGAATGACTGTGTGTCGATGGCGTCGAATATCACCGGGATCGGCTTTGATAATATGACGTTGATAGTAATTGCTATTCATAATAATGGAGATGTCAGCCATTGGTACGAAACCATGAAGACCAAGATATTGAAGGAGAAGGATTTAGACTAAATAAATATTTATGATTCTGAGTTCCAGTGTTGAAACCGATATATTCTACCCTTTGTATGAGGTGAAAAGTTAGCAGAGATTTGCATAGACAGTAATAATCAAGGAGAGGAATGATCAAGGACAGTACTGAAAGAGACGTGAACAATCAGGTGCTGATTGAGATTTATGTTTTCCGAATATCCCTTGCCATTTTCCAAATAAAATAGCTGAAAATGGTCCCTCTTCTAGCCTTGTTCTCTATAAAGTTCCCTTTGCTTATAGACTGCCACATCTCCTTGGTCCCGGAGAAAAACCACCGAATTTACATCATGACCGCAGATTCGATGAGTTGATCGATCTGAAGAACACCTTCTGATTTTTTCTCAAAACAAAACCCTCCAATTGCATTTAATATATTTTCATTTCCCAAGTGTTTCACAGGGAGTAGCATTTGCCACATTGCATGAAGTCACAGCACAGTTAATTTCATTGAATATTTGCAATTTTATTTTAATCCGTCTCTTTGTGTTTTCATTGGCTATTTTTTCACTTGCTATATTTTGATATAGTCTTATAGAATCCACTTTTACCCCCTTCAAAAAGCATTGTACTCAGTTCTCGACAATGTCATCGACAGATATAGAAACATATGAAGATCCTATCATAGCCTTGGCCAACGATCCTGACTTGAACAAGGAAAAACTGAAAACCTCCCAATTAATGGAGTTGATCCACAACTTCCCATTGATGGAGAGGAAGGTTTCGAAGCTTTGTTCGTTGTCCTTGATGATATTACAGAATTTGGAAAAGATTGAATTGAATTTAAAGAGCTGGGCATTTTTATCTTTGGACATCAACTCCAATGACCATTTCGATCATGATAAGAACTCCAATATTAAGGATTTCAACAACAACATCTCAATAAAAGTGTTGCAAGAATGTAGGATATTGAATGGAAAATTGAGTAAAATATCTCATGATTTGGACTATATTACTAAAGAGCTGAGAACATTGAGTCCAATTGAGTATATTCTGGACAGCGGGACGTTATTGACGTCGTTAAACTTGAGGAATATCAAGTTGAAATTTGAATTGACAGATAAAGTGACAGTATCTTATCTGAAAGCTAAATTAATCAATATCGGTATGGAGTTGGAATTGATGCTTGAAGATGATGAAGATGTTGATGTCACCACCGTGACTACTTATAAATCGTTTGTTTCCAACTTGTTGAAACAATTGAATACTACAATTGAAGACGAGGATTTGACTGGAAAAACCGAATGTTTGGCTGTGATTAATGATATGGAGAAAATGTTTGAAGCGTTCAAATTGGAGAAGCTTCAGCAGGTTAATGACCGTAAATTGCAACAAGAGGAAGATCAGAGGAGAAAACAAAAACAGGAAGATGAACAGAGGCGTAAGCAACAAAATCTTGAGTTGCAGTCTCCCGAGCCCTATGTCAATATCAAATACAGCCATGAACGGCATTCTCGTGTACATTCACCCAACATGGACCTCAATCCTCCTACTATGAATATTGACGATGTGGACGACGATGATAGCTATTATGATTCCGACCTAGGGTCAGGGTCGATGTTTGGTTCGGGCTATCACTCTCCATTAATCCACTCCATTACCAAGTCACAACCCACGGTTTCGTCTCAGTTGAAGACTAGTGCTTTGGCCGACAGTGATACCTACAGCATGGGTGGTTCGTCTATTTTGCATAAAACCACTCTTTCAGAAGAAATGCCCTATTTATTATCAGCCTTCAATCTGGCTAAGAATGTGGAAGAAGATATAAAAAACTTCAAGGAAGAAACGACCTCCGACTCCGTCAAATCGAAGCAACAGGCTTCTCCATCATCAGCATCATCAGCCAAGTTTTCTTCTCCTACTAGTGCTGCCGAAGAAGAGGGAAATCACCATGGTTTGCACTTTTCCAAGTCCCATCTACCAGACACCCAATTGACGTCACAGAGTGCATTGTTATCGGAGCATAAACCTTTGCCTTACTCCTATTTATACCGAAACAATTCGTTGCTTACTAGATTGGGCATACGACCTCAAGTTATTACTACAGAGTTGCCCAAGGAATTGTCTCCTAATACATCAGCAAACATTCAACTAAATTCACGTAAGTCTCAAACTTTGCTAATTGACGATGACAACAAAATCGAGCCAGATGAAACTAATAAAGAGAATTCAATAAAACCATTGACCCGAATGAATTTACATAACCACACACTTTCAAGTTTGAGTGTGTCTCATGAATTTAACGACCAAGTAGAGTAGGAATAGATACTAATTATTCACCATTTGCCAACAACTTACCAATTGTAGTTCTATTCTATTTACCTATTTTCCATTAGAAAACTTATACAACTCTTTGACAAAACTTTCACCCCAATATCCCGAGGTATACTTTGAAATATATTCAAACAATTTGTTGAAATTAAACTCCTTCTTCTCGGCAGGTAACGTCAAACTCTCGTGAATAGCAGCACTAAGCTCCTCAATATTCCAAGGATTTATAATGAGAGCTCCGTTCAATGACTGAGCAGCACCAGCAAACTCTGACAAAATCAATACTCCATTTTTCTGTTGCTGACAGGCAATATACTCATAACTAACTAGATTCATACCATCTCTAGTTGAAGACACCAAACAAACGTCAGAAATACGATATAAACTGATCAACTCGTCAAAGGGAATGGATTTGTGCATAAAATGAATAGGAACAAACTCCACTGTCCCGAATTTCCCATTGATTCTACCGACCAACTCATTGACAGTTGCTCGTAAACTCTGATACTCTTCAACATCACCTCTGGAAGGAACAGCTACTTGCACTAGAACCACTTTACCGATCCATTCAGGATGCTCGTCCAAAAATATTTCGAATGCATGTAATTTCTGAGGCACCCCTTTGATATAGTCCAATCGGTCAACCCCAACAATGACTTTAACATCACCAAATTTGTCCTGCAACTGCTGCACTCTTTTGACAACGGATTCTTTTTCCAATCCCTGTATAAACTTGTCAACATCAATACCGATAGGGAATGCGCCAATGACGACTTTTCTCCCTTGATACTCAACACCGTTCGGCAATACAGAGACGTTGGGGACAATTCTTGAAACCGAACTGAGGAAATGTCTAGCGTAATCATAAGTATGGAACCCAATCAAGTCACAGCCAATAACCCCTTCCAATATCTCCTTCCTGACGGGTAAAATTCTATAGATTTCTGAAGAAGGGAACGGGGTATGAAGGAAAAACCCAATACGGACGTTTTTCTTATTTCCCAATTCTTCCCGTAACATTTGCGGTAACAACATCAAATGGTAGTCGTGAACCCAAATCATATCATTATCTTCAGTCTGATCAGCAATAACTCGGGCAAACAACCGATTAGCCTCAATATAAGCGGCCCAGGCATTCTCATCGAAATTCATTTCTCCAGGATGATAATGGAATAACGGCCACAAAATACTGTTGGAAAACCCATTATAGTGTAAATCAGCAATCAAGTCACTAATGAATATGGCGGTGCACTTGAACTTGTTCATTAAATCATTGTTGACTCGTTCCTGCTCAGATTCAGGGATCTCCAATCCGGGCCATCCCAACCATTGAAACTCGGTAGACTTCTTCAACCCTTGCAATGCGGTAACTAAGCCCCCGGAAGACATGGTATAGTCATAATCGCCTTTGGAGGACCGTTTTATCGTTACCGGTAACCGGTTCGAAACAACCAATACTTTACCATCCACCATTTTAAGCCAACGAATAAACAAAAATAAACCCGTTATCTACAACCTCTTGGGAAATTGCACTTTTGACAGAAGTTGCGACTTAAATGGGGTAGAAATAGCCGGCAATTACTCCTGATTTTATAAGAAGCAACTACAGTAATCTAGAACCTTCACCTCAGAAGTTGCGCGAGAATCTCATTTAGGGACACACACTCTTAGAGGAGACTCTAGATATTACCTTCCTGATTGGGAAGTGGAGGTTTATCGCGTTTTTGACATTTTTCACCAATTTGATTTAGAATTTTACACAAGTGACTACTTAGTGGCGGCGTTGGAAGGGTATTTATATAATAACCACAGGACATCGCAGCGCTTGAAGTTCGGTAAGTATGTATACGCCCTATGGAAATGCCAATAATGGTCAGTTTGCCCCACAATTCCAGGACAATTCTGGATTCACCCAACAGCAAAACTTACAACACCCCCAGCCTCAACACTCATTTAATGGAGCTCAGCCCATCGGTGGGCAGGGAGTTGCGGGACAAGGGGTTGGCGGACCACATATAACTGGCGGGGCTCCAATGGGAGGCCCAATAGACGCAAATGCCGGTGCCAATCAAGGGAATACACAATTTTATAATAACTTCTTCCAAGATCCTACCACTTCGATGGCGGCGCTGTTCGCCAAGACGGGGTTTGATCAGAGTGGCCAGTACCTCCAGCAAAATTTTGGTTCGTTTATTCCTCACACGTCAAATTTGAACTATTATTTTCAAATAAGCAATAGCTACGTCATAAAGAAGTTGGTGCTAATTCTATTCCCGTTCAGGAATTCCAATTGGAATCGAGTCACCAGTAACAACCCAGGAGAAAACGACCATGCTGTGAGGTATGCTCCACCTATTGAAGATGTAAATGCCCCCGATTTGTATATTCCCTCAATGTCGTACATCACCTATGTTTTATCGTGGGCGGTGTTTCAGGGATTGAAAGGGGAATTCCACCCCCAGTTGTTTGGATATTTGGCCAGTCAGGCGTTTGCTTGCCTTGTGCTTGATATATCTGTATTCAAGCTCGGTCTTTACTTGTTAAACTGTAATAACCCCTTTTGGGACATTGTGTGCTATAGTGGTTATAAATATGTCCCCATTACGATGTTATTGGTTGCCAGACAATTGACTGGAGGAGGCTACTTCTTTTACGCTGTGGTTTGTTTTTTTGTTTGCACCTTTGCCTTCTTTTTGATGAGAAGCTTGAGAAGTTTGGTGTTGCCCAGCTCCACCATGGTTAACAATAGTTTACCACCACAACAGAGGAGAACGAGAATTCTTTATTTGCTTGGGTATTCATTGGGTCTTCAATCTTTAATTATTTTTTTCATGAATATTAATGCTTAGTTATTGGATGTGGGGGTGGCTTTAGAGAGATGTTATATCATTGGATCAATTCTTCTGTTGTGTACCACTATGAATTTCCAATTTCTTCAAAGAGGAAGTTATATCTGTCAAAACTATAACGTCTATAAGAAGTAGCCAATAGGAACGTCTTACAACTCTTCCGGCCCTCAAACCTTCAATCGGCTTATAATGACATCCTTTTAAGAATGAAATACATTGTCGAATCAACTCGAATACGCAAAATCTACAAACCCAGCTTCTTTCATTTAAATTCCCCTTCAGAGAAGTTACAATGAATACCTTTTCTACACGAAAATGACTTTTCCCTTTTCTCCACCGTTAACACCCTTTATATACCATTTCACTAGATAAATTACTCTTAACTCGAACAGCTTCCACGAGACCAATTTTAACAAAAATTTCAACAAATCCAATGAAATTTAAAACACTTCATCTGAGACGACCACCCCATCCCATCTCCACTACCTCCCATAAAATCTTAAAACAAGACCCTCATCTCTTAAAATGGATTGAAATCGCGTACGCGTAAAATAAAAGTCAATTCATCTTGAATGTACAAATGCCTACGAAAGGTAGCACGTTCAGAGGATCTACCTCAGCCAGATTCGTGAAGAATAATGGGACAGGGGGAACATCCAACTTCCAGCGAGAAAGAATCGAAGTAGACCCATATGTGGCGAATAATCCCATGCTTAATGATTCGATTATGAAGAGAGAGTTGGTGGAAAGAATCGACCGTCTAGACTCTATTATGGGGTTTGATCGGATCGAACACGGAGAAATGGATGGCACGAAACCTAAGAAAGGTTGGTTGATAAATATGCATTCCACTACCATCCCCAGTGATGAATATTTGACGGGATACTCTGGAGTTGATTATTACTTCTTGGATGAAGAAGGGGGTTCGTTCAAGGTCACTTATCAGTACGACCCGTATTTCTTTGTCTCCACTGCGCCCAATACTGAGTCGGTGGTTGAAGAGACTTTGAAGAAGTTTTTGGAAAGTTGTAATGTTAAATCTGTTGCACGAGTGGTAAAGGATGATTTGGCGTTACCCAACCATTTAGTGGGGTTGAAAAGAAGTCTTTTGAGGTTGACGTTCCATCATATTTCCGATCTACTAAATGCTAGGCGGTTATTGAATCCGATAATAAAAGATAATCAGATGAAAAAGGATTCAAGAGACATTTATCAATTGATGAATTTCAATAATGGAATCTCTGACGCTATTTCCAACAAGAGTGATAACACTGACCCCTTGACGTATTTAGAGGATTTGAGGGAATACGATGTTCCTTATCACGTCAGAGTGTCCATTGACAACAATTTAAGAGTTGGAAAATGGTATAATGTATGGGTAAAGCACTCTGTAGTGAGGTTTGAAGAAGATAAAGATAAAATCACTTTCGCTGACCCAGTGATATTGGCTTTTGATATAGAAACCACCAAGGCACCATTAAAATTCCCCGACGCCAAAGTGGATCAGGTCATGATGATTTCTTATATGATCGATGGCGAAGGGTTCTTGATAACCAACAGAGAGATCATTTCTGAAGATATCAATGATTTCGAATATACTCCCAAGCCGGAATATCCCGGGGTATTCACTGTGTTCAACGAGCCGGACGAAAAGGGGTTATTGTTAAGGTTCTTCGAACATATCCGGGATTGTCGTGCCACCGTCATCGCCACCTTCAACGGAGACTTCTTTGACTGGCCCTTCGTCGAAACCAGAGCAAGGTTTCACGATTTGGACATGTTTGAGGAAATAGGGTTTGCCAAAGATAACGACGGCGAGTATAAATCCAAACATTGTGCCCATTTGGACTGTTATAAATGGGTCAAAAGAGATTCTTATCTTCCTCAGGGTTCTCAGGGGTTAAAAGCTGTCACCACGGCCAAGTTAGGCTACAACCCCACCGAATTGGACCCCGAGCTAATGACTCCTTATGCTTACGAACGACCACAATACTTGTCGGAGTATTCCGTTTCTGACGCCGTGGCGACGTACTACTTGTACTACAAGTATGTTCATCCCTTCATATTTTCCCTTTGTACTATCACCCCTTTGAATCCCGATGAAGTGTTGCGTAAAGGTACGGGTACGTTATGCGAGATGCTTTTGATGGTTCAAGCTTATGAAAAGAACATTTTGTTGCCAAATAAGTATAGCGATCCCATTGAAAGGTTTTATGATGGTCACTTATTGGAGTCTGAGACGTATGTTGGGGGCCATGTTGAGTCGTTGGAGGCCGGGGTCTTCCGTAGTGACTTACCCACCGATTTCAAGGTCGATACTACTGCTATAGATGAGCTTATCAGAGACCTCCCTGAATCAGTGAAGTTTTGCATCGAAGTTGAAAACCACCAGAAACTCGATGATGTAGACAATTACCAACAAGTAGTCGATGACATCAAGGAACAGTTGCTTGAGATCAAAAATAATCCCGTAAGACATGAACTTCCTTCCATTTATCATGTGGATGTGGCATCTATGTATCCCAACATCATGACCTCGAATAGGTTGCAACCGGACTCCATGAAGTCGGAGGAGGATTGTGCTGCCTGTGACTTCAATCGGCCAGGCAAGAACTGTGACAGGAGATTACCTTGGTCCTGGAGAGGAGAGTTTTATCCTGCTGAGATGAATGAATATGGAATGATCAAAAGAACTCTCCAAAATGAAACTTTTCCTGCTGCCAAACCCTGGCTTCCACCTAAAAACTTTGACGATCTACCTTATTCAGAACAAGCTCTGATGATCAAGAAGAGGCTTACAGACTATTCCAAGAAGGTGTATCATCGAGTAAAACAAACAGAAGTGGTTACTAGAGAATCGATTGTTTGTCAAAGAGAAAACCCATTCTACGTCAATACTGTCAGGGATTTCAGAGACCGTCGGTATGAGTTCAAGGGTCTAGCCAAGGTATGGAAAGGAAAGGCATCTAAACTTGGGAATGACGCCATAGCTAAAGACGAAGCAAAAAAGATGGTGATTTTATATGACTCCTTACAGTTGGCTCATAAGGTGATTTTGAATTCCTTCTATGGTTACGTCATGAGAAAGGGTTCACGGTGGTATTCTTTGGAAATGGCCGGCATAACCTGTCTCACCGGAGCAACTATAATTCAGGTAGCGAGATCCCTAGTTGAAAGACTAGGTAGACCTTTGGAGTTGGATACGGATGGAATTTGGTGTATTTTACCCAAATCGTTTCCTGAAAATTATACTTTGACATGTAAGAACGGCAAGAAGTTGGTGTTGGAGTATCCTTGCTCCATGTTAAACTACATTGTTCATCAGAAGTTCACCAATGATCAATATCAAGATTTGGTGGACCCCGACTCGTTGAAGTATAAAACTCGTTCAGAAAATTCGATTTTCTTCGAAGTAGATGGTCCTTACAAAGCCATGGTTTTGCCCACATCTAAGGAAGAAGGAAGAGGTCTTAAGAAACGTTATGCAGTGTTCAATTTCGACGGTTCGTTGGCCGAGTTGAAGGGATTCGAGTTAAAACGTCGAGGAGAGTTGCAGTTAATCAAAAACTTCCAATCAGACATCTTCAAATTGTTTTTGGAAGGAGACACCTTGGATAATTGCTACCAAGCCGTGGCTACTGTGGCCAACAACTGGTTGGATGTTCTTGATACAAAAGGAGGAATGTTGGAAGATGAAGACTTGATTGAACTTATTTGCGAGAATAGAAGTATGTCCAAGAGTCTTGCAGAGTATGGTGATCAGAAATCCACTTCCATTACCACAGCAAAAAGATTAGGGGAATTCTTAGGGGAAGAAATGGTCAAGGATGCCGGTTTGGCCACCAAATATATTATTAGTGCTAAGCCAATTGGAAGTCCCGTTACTGAAAGAGCCCTACCCGTGTCGATATTTTCTTCCGACAAGAAGGATTATTTCTTGAAGAAGTGGTTAAAGGATCCCTCTCTCAACAATTTTGATCCAAGGAGTGTTATAGACTGGGACTATTATCGTGAACGGTTAGCTTCTGTGATACAGAAAATCATCACTATTCCGGCTGCTTTGCAAGGAGTAACTAACCCAGTCCCTCGAGTTCAGCATCCTGATTGGTTGCAGAAGAAAATACTCCGAAGAGACGACAAGAAACAGCAGTCTTCGATTTCGAATTTCTTCAAAAGATCTGATGACTATGAAAAGGAAAGGAAAATCAAGGATTTGGAGGATTTTGGAAATGTAGCTGCTCAAGTTGATAGAGTTATGGTGGGAAAAGTAACGTCCAAGAAGAGGAAGTTGCTTAAAGCCAATAGACTACTCGATGAACAGGAAGAAGAAGAGAGAAATAATGCCATTTTGAATGGTCCTTGTCCGAATATGCTCGTGGATTATGTTGGATTCTTACAGTATCAAAAGGCCAAATGGCAGATTCAAGAGAAGAATCGAGAAAGAAGAACCAAGTTGTTTGGAAAGTCCTCAGAGACTTCAAATAGGTCTTCAGTCGGTAGCTTGATCCGACGTCAAGCGGAAACGGTGGCAGGGGTTAACTGGGAGATATTAGAGTATAAGGAAGATCCCAGCAGGCCGGGGATCTTGAAAGTATTTATAAAAGCGTCAGGAAAGATTCATCTGTTGACGTTTCACATTCCCAAGAAAATCTATGCCTCGTTCAAGTCTCCTTTGAACGACAAAAAACAGGTCGTTGGATGTGAAGTCGAACCATCCAACGCAATATTGCCCAATGGGCATGACGGCAGGAATTTGTACAAACTTGTTATGCCAGAATCGGTGTTTAACTCCGAAATGGCCAAACCTGAGAGCGTTCTCCAGAGTTCCAACTTATTGGGAATCTATGAATCTAAAGTCAAGCCCTTGGAGAGGGCTATCATTGATTTAGGAACGAGTGTAAGATTTGACGACTCTAGAGTCGGAGCCTTGGGGAGAGCCATGAAGAATGGATTCCAAGGAAAAGACTTAATCCAGGTTGAGAATGGTGACTATTTGAAGAGATTTGATACCGATGTGTTGTATTTGGTTCATCTCACCACTAACAGCTATGAGTTCTTCACTATTTTCAAGTCCTGGGAGAATGAGGCGACAATGTTGGTTTTAAAGCCTTCGAATAACGCCCAGGAACTTCCCTCCAACTTGGATAAAGTATATCGTGAAGTTTTCCTCAGTAAGGAGGACAAGTTGGGCAAGCTATACAACATCATTGAGTATCAGAATGAAATGAAATTCGACGTACAATATTATACCGACAATGGTAAGCTATTCAAGAAGTTGGACAAGACTTTGAATAAGATCAATGAGAGCAAGAGTAACAAGTCGATTTTGGCTATTCAATCGCCTTATTCCGATAGACTCTTGAAGATTTTGACGTCAACTTCAAACTTTCCTACCATAAGAATGGGGGTCAATACACTTTCGCTACCTGCAGTTGGTTGGCATTTGCTTGTAACCAAGAGGATCATCAATCATTACTTTGTGTTGGGTTCTTGGATCAAGAATTTGATTTCCTTATCCAAATACGGCAACATCCCAATTTGTAACCTTAGAGTTGATAATATGGACTATTTGATAGATATTGAGTATGCCAGGAGACTCAGTCGCAATAACGTAGTCCTATGGTGGTCTGATAGTCCTTTGGCCGATCATGGGGGCTTTGAGGTCGATAGAGCTCCTGATTATGAAAATATGGAGTTCCCCATCATCAACAACCCCGAGATCTATGAAACTGCCAGTTTGGAGATTGATATCGGAACATTGACTATCAATACGATATTGACAAGTTCCATTATCAATGAAGCCGAGGGGGCTGACTTGGTAGAAGAGGGGGTGGTTTTCGATAATAACAACGGAAGTTCAACTATAATGGAAGATTCGTTTGGTTTGACTCAGCTTAATATCTTAAGAGGTATGGTAAAGGATTGGTGGGATGATGCATTGAATAACGACGTTAATGCCGATTCCATGATGAATCATTTAGTTCCCTGGGTTCAAAGAAACAGCTCATTCCTTTATGATTTCGCCTTACATTATCATATCCATAATCTCACCACTAAGGCGTTGTACCAATTGATTGGTCAATTCAAACGAATGAACGCCAGTGTCATCTTCGCCAATAGAAACAAAATCATCATTTCCACCACCAAAGTATCGGTAGAGAATTCCTATGCCTTTGGCCAATATCTCGTCAAAGCAGTTCGATCCCAGCAATTGTTCAGTTTTCTTGAATTAGACATCGTTCGATATTGGGATCTTTTGGTCTGGATGGACGAGTACAATTATGGAGGGAGATTTACTAAAACGATCACCAATGAAGAGATTCAGTCATTAGACGTGATAAACAATTGGCATTTGAAGCAATTCCTACCAATCATCTACCAGAACGAATTTGAGGACTGGTTGATCATCTTCTTAGATGCATTATCCAAGTTCAAAACTGACACTTTAAGTGGGCCAACGCAAGTCGGAACCCCAAGGATTACCCAAATTGCTCATATATTGAAGGATATAAATCAACAAGAGACACAAGACGACGATGTGGAAATCGACTTCAGTAAAGGTATCACCGAAACCTTCAGAAAGCCGCTTTTGAAAAGAATTGGCCAACTATATCGCCGACAAACAGAGTCGATCATCAACCCCGAGTTGAAAGGTGAGTTCGGGTTCCCCAAATTACCGGGATCTCATCTAAATTTGAAAAATCCCACACTCCAATTGGTAAAGTTCCTATGTAGTGTGTTGAGCTTGTCGGGAAAACGATCTATTGAAACTCGAGTGTTACGACAAGAGCTATTAGCGGTGTTTGAAGTTCGAGAGTTTAGCAATGAAGCGACATTTTCCAATCCCAGCTCTTCATTGAAGCTTCCGTCGATAATTTGTGATCATTGTGGATATATCAAAGATATTGACATGTGTAAGGATGAGGAGAAAACTGTGTGGAATTGTGGCAATTGTAGTAGACCATATAACAGAGTGGCATTAGAAGAAGAGTTAGTAAACCAATTCAGTCGCTCATTGACAAGATTCTTACAGCAGGACTTGAAGTGTAGTAGATGTAATCAAATCAAAGGAGATAACATGAGTGAGTACTGTAAGTGTTCGGGAGAGTGGGTAGAGACGATAAACCATCATGATTTCGAGAGAAAGTCCCATGTGTTTTCCAACATTGCTAGCATATACAACTTGCAGTTACTACGGGGAGCGATTGAGGAGGGTTTTCATTGATTGTAGTGGAAGAAAACCTGAGATTGGGTTGTCTAGACTTTGCAATGGAACACAGCATTTACAGCCAGTTTTGTCACAGAGTCTTTCTTGAGCAGGTTCAACGTTGTCTCGTTACCCTTCCTCCAACAATAATTTAGCATCTCAATGCCACATACAATAAGATTATCTATTCAGAACTCGTATCATGAGACTCTTTCTCTTCTTCCTTCCAGTGGTTTCTTCCTTTTGTAGATATAGCCTTATCTCAAGACGTGTCGCAACCATCTTATCTGTCTTAACATTTGGCCGAATAAACGCGCTTGAGGGTCCAAAGAGAAGAGATTGAAGCCATAATACGCCAATACCATTCCCAGGAGTCTGTCACCAACTGCCACAGCTCTTGATGTCCTTACAACAGCTAAAATCCACGATAATATGCCGGGATCGTGAGTTTGATTTGTTGAACGCCTTCATTACTCCCGATCCCGATACTTGTGTTCCAGTATTGATGGTTCAAGGCTACCGATCCGTAGGCAAGACATTAGCGGTGAGTGGTTTCCTCGATGCAATTGGCGCCAAACGAACCATAGTCAAATGCGATGACATGATAACGCCCAAAATGCTCCTCCAGAGCTGTTTAAAAGGTATACGAGCCGATAGCGGCGTAGATTTGGGCCAGAGTAGAGAGTTCTACGATAAAGGCAACATGGTGACGAAGATAAGTCAAACTTGTGACAATTTCGGCAATTTCCAGAACAATTTGGTGAAATTCATCAAAGATACCGGGTACCATGACCAGCATTTTCTCGTCCTTGACAGACTAGACCAGTTCGCCGACGACCATGTTCAGATGTTCAATGCATTCTCTCGACTCCAGGACTGCAGTGACGACATTACCAACATTTTCGTTATTTTCATCTCCGGAATGGATACTCCTCACGAAATTGTCACCAGTGGCATCCCTCATGTGTTGTTTGAGGCATACACCGAGTCTCAGATAGCCAAGATCTTGCAGAAGAATCAGTTTTGTCATTTTGGTGACCCTCATCTCGATAACAGTGAATGGGGCCAGCAGTTTTGGCACTCTTATGTCCAGGTGATTGTGGATCTGTTTTTTGAGTACTCGGGTAGTCACCTCTCCATCCTTATAGATCTATGTTTCCGGAACTGGCCAAGATTCGTCGACACAATAATCAATGGAGAATATAGCCCCAAGGAGTTCTTGCAAATTTATAGAGACAACAAAGATTTCCTTCTGAGCGAGTCATTGTTAGTCAATGACACAGTACAGAACTACAAGACATCAGAAATCGAAAATGACGAGTCAGCTTTCGACCTTCTGGATATGACAAACTTGACAAAGTTCATACTAATAGCGGCTTATTTGGCGTCCTATATTGATCCTAGGAATGACATGCACTATTTCGCTTCCATTAGGTATTCCAAGCTAAGGGGAGTCAAGAAGTTTCGGAAAAAAAATGAATTGACAAAGAAAGATATGGATAATAAGCTATTCCAGCCGAATTTCTTCGACTTGGAACGGTTATATGCCATTCTATTGGTGATATACCGAAATGAATCTAAATCCTTCGAGGCGGACACTGAAACTGTCACCTTGGATGAAGAACTAGAGGAAATCGATGCCATTGACCGAGACCATGAAATATCAAAGTTTTCCTTGGTGGGAAATACTGACTTGCATGCCCAGTTGGCAATCCTATTGTCGAGAGGTCTTCTTTTTCGACAGGTAACTAGGGATATTCTTCAGCCGAAGCCAAGATGGAGATGTAATACTTCCTGGGACACTATAAAGGCGTTAGCACAGGATGTGAAGTTTCCTATTGAGGATTATCTCGACTAAGGTGGAGAAGGGAGTTGTCGTTGATATGAGGTCAATCTTTCAAGGCCCAGTATCTTAATCACTTGTAATAGCCCGTCGATATAAATGCATAATCGTTATAATTGCATATCCAATACATTCAATCAGAGATCTACCATTCTCTTCAGACGAAGTCTCCGTCATTTAAGTAAGAAATAGTCTCTGTCATTTACGTAAAAAAAGGGTTATATCACGTCAATGAAGTCTCTGTCATTCACGTCAGATGGAGTCTCTACCATTCACGTCAAATAAACTCTCTATCAGTCAGACAAACTCTCTATCACGTCAGATAAAATCGTCAATATGAATAAACTCATTGCCATCAACCTTCTTAACATATGCATTGTTTTCAAAGTAATTATCCTTCCAATATTCGATTTCGTAATGGGAGTAAGGACCATTTATCTCTTCCAGACCCTCCCATTTGAATTGCCATACTTTTTCTTCATCGTCTTCTTTGGCTGTTTCCCCAGTCTCATTAGCTTCGTCCCTTTGCCTTTTCCTTCCCACTGTCTTATTAAACTCTTCTCCCGTTTCCGACTGATATAGCCTCATCACTTCTTCTCTAACAAGATCATATATATCAGAAATTCCTTTTTGACTCATGAGCTTGTCACAGGCATCAGTAATGTTGACAACCTGAGTTTTTCTCTGGTTTTCTTCCTCAGTTTTGACGTTCCGTAATTGTTTCTTCCGTTGTCTCTTGGGAGTCAATCTCCTCAAAGCTTCTAGCGGAGTCTCATCCGGCTCTAGTATACATATTAACTTCAGTAATAGATCTTTTGTAGCTTCGACAGGGCGGCTTCTGTCGTATCTTTTAGACTGCACTTTTTGAATTTTGGAAACCTCTTCGTTGGTGATAGTCTCTAACCACGGATCATCATCATCGTCATCAAGAGACTTGTTTCTGACATAATTACCCTCTTCATCAAAATATCCTTCTTGTTCTTCCTTGCGCAAGTCGAAAGATTCGATCTTTGGCACCACTTTGGATGGTATCCTCTCGTCATAGTCCTCCGGATTATAATAGTTTTCCACTTTGTCACCACCGAAAGGCTCCTCGTGGTCGTTTTCTTGGACCTCACTCTCAATCCCCACTTCTTCTTCAAATCGTCGCATATCAAGTTTTCTGACTTTATCCTTCTTTGTTACCTTTTCTTCCACTTGGGCTTCTTTTTCGTCATCACTAGCAAACATATCTGAATCATCAGATTTGGTCCCAGAGTGGTTCACATCGTTTGACGGTTGGTTTTCCTCCAAATTCTCCGCAGATTGCTCCTGATCACTGGTGTCGCTATCGCTAGAGTACTCGTCCCTCACTGCGGATTTCAACTTTCGTTTAAGTCGTCTGTTATTTCCAGGAACATCGTCTTCGAACTCATCTTCCATAGTTAAGGTGCGCACCAAAAGTTTGGATTGTAAGATATGAAGGTGTTTATAAGTTCGTTAAACGTGCCTATAGGATATACCACGCCGAAGTTTCCACTGCTATACTGGCCATTGGGTCATAATGCATCGAAGTTTTCGGCAGCACTACTATATTATTCCTCCGACGTGTGGAAATTCACAGTGTTGTGGTTTCTAGTTGCGTTTATGGGGCTATATCTATTCGCTGCCCTTATTGCTGCCACCAACTATTTTCTTGATAGTCGACGAAAGAACTACGGGCTAAAGACTTCAATGATAACGATTGTGACGATATTTGGGAGCTATCTTGCCATGGGGGTATTTGTGGCCGTTGTAGCAGGGTCGGTGGTGGGACTAATTATTCTGGCAATCTACCGGGCGGGGTCCATGACGATGAGTACGTGGATACCGTTTGTGTGGGCGCTTGTGGGGGTACTTTATGATATAAGTACGAGTTATCTGAACAGTCTGATGACTTTGTGATGTTAGTATGGGTTACTTAAAGTCTGGTTTGAAATAGAGTTATTTAGGTTGGTGATTTTTGAAATTGGTAAGAGTATTTTGAATAGTTTGGTGGCTTTGAAATCGGGTTATTTCAACAGTCTCTTTGATATTGGTTACCAGATCAGTCCAGGGCTTTATGATATAAGTACGAGCGATAATTTCACAATATAAATACGACTCCTGAGCAGTCTGTACTTTATAAGAGTAATGATAGAGAATATATAAGACAACCGTGTGTAAATTTCGTGTCAATTTGCAAGCTCAATTTGTAAGCTCAACTTGTTGTCTCAACTTTTCAGCTCAACTTGTTAGCTAGCATGCAGAAAATGGAAACAAGCACAGGTCGATACACACCGTCACCAACTTCTCATCCCAACAGTGCAACCTCTGCATTCAAAACCTCCAACTCCTTTTGTTTCTGACTCAAGAACTCCTGCAACGTCGTCACTTGGGTTTCAATAACCTCGATATCGTTTTTAACGTCAGTCAATCCCTTGTCACCCCCAGCACTCTTTAACTTACTCTCCTTGTAGTTCAACAACAATTCCAACTCATGCTTCACTATACTATTATCGTTTGCAGGAGCGGCTTCGGTATTGGCTTTGTCTAAAAGCTGTTCCAAGTTAGCCAATTCTCGTCTTAATCTCACAATCTCCCAATCGGTGCCCTCAGTGGCAGAAAAGTCTGTACCATTCTCCTTGATGTTAGTGGACCCAATCTTATTCAAGTAATCCAGAGCAAAACCCTTGGGACCAAGGTTAACGTTGGTTTGCGGCTTGACTTTGGTAGCATTCAAGTCATAATTTGGCTGTTCTTTGGAAAAGGTGGCTCGCAACGACGCAGGGACACCTCGAGGCACTCTTTTACCGTTGGACCTCTGATTTAATATGTGCAAGAAGATAAGTACTTGGTCCTTATCAATAGTCTCAAACTGTTTGGGGTTGACTAGATTCCAGGCAGACGAGATATCCAACCGAGGAACATTGGCCAACGTCCGGTACAACCCTTCCAACGACTCAAACCGCACCCGGCCGTAATCATCGCTATTATTGTCGTAAATAGCCTCGTAAGACGCCTTATCGGTGGGACTTATGTACCAATCAAAGTTGTCGGACAACTGCTCGTCATCCTCTTCACTGCCCGACCCCGAAGCACCACCGCCACCGCTGGAAAAGTTATTATCACCACTATTAACGGCCCTGTTAGCTTGGATCAAGTGGGCTTTGGACGAGGGAACGAGCCAGCTGGGCAACTCCGAGGGCACCGACGACTGATTATCGTTGACCAAGTCGTAGATAAGTCTCATGGTGATACAAAACTCCTCAAAGTCCAACTTTCCGTCATTATCAATGTCACTTAACTCCCAAATCTTCGCCAACTTGTCGTCAGGTAACCTTGAATTCTTGAGAATTGGCGACACTCTGTCGCCCGTCAACTTGTTATTTTCTGGCTTCAATCCCAGGAAGATTTCCCAGTACTTTTTGATTTCCCAGTCTTCCAACCGAGGCATGATATCGTCAGTTATGGTTTCAAGGAGTTTGTGTTGAAGAAATCACCGAGCGCGAGAATCTCCCCTGGACTGGTACCATTAAATGATGACGGTGTCGTTGGTTGTGGTGTTGAGAGTGTTTGCTACCCGGGTGTCGGAGGTGATGGAGGTAGAAAAATGTGAGTAAAGTTTTTCATTTCGGACCACAGAGGGCATCAATCCATGAAAACGAGTCAATAGCTGACTCGACTTCGACTCTTGGATCAATGTAACGGAGGTGTGGATGGCCTTCAATGGGACATAAAAGGGCGGGATTTTACATCTGTTAAGCCCCGTGTACGGGGAGTGTGTTACGTTTGTAAACTATTGGTGCTAGACCATCCAGACGGCAAGTATTACCAGGGATGTGGTTTTTATGACCCAGAGTTGTGGTTAAATTTACAGAGAGAGTGTAGTAACTATCACCAAAAGTGTTGTAACAGTCACCCAAAATTATTGTCACCACCACCCAGTGACGGTGGTTTCCCTTATCACGTAGTATCTATCTCGTAGTCCACTGTCACACATCTGTTGCTATAACAATTTCAACAACTTCAAACGCACAATGAGGTCAGTGTCGTTACAGAAATACCCCTTCTTACGCTTGAGGCAACAGAACAGTGATAAAATAACTGAAAAAGTCTAAAATTACCTCAATCGGTAACTAACTTGTCCTTTTCAAACTATGATAAACCCGTTACCAGTCCGGAATACAGCGTCAATGCAACCCTTTCCCAATACCCGAGGGTACTAACTGGAATGTTGGGTGAAGGTCGGTACTTGTCACTCTCTGGAGCTGTTATCACATTTGATAAGGACCATCAAAAAGAAGTATTCGGCCGTATGGTCAATGATTCCAGAAATTGACAATTAGTCGTTGGCACATTTGCAGGGTCTCGAGGCGGGGCCCATACTACTTCTGTTGCGTGTGACTTCTCTTACTAACGATTGATGATGTATCTCTCCCCAAGGTGGTAACGTATCAACTGGCACCACTTACCGCAGTTGTTATCTCTTTTGGTGCCATACTGTCACAAGGAGTTTCTTATCACCCTCCAATGACTTCCTAGAAGTTAATGCTTATTTAAAGTTTTGGGGGGTTTACGACTTCTCTCCCACATAGGGAAATGTGTCAAAATAAACGAGACGTCAACCCAAGAAAATAATGTAGATTGACAGCCTTCATTTCGCTTGTCGATCATCCACACACACAGGAATGACTATATCGACGAAAAAATACATGTTATGTTTGTTCTCTGCACAGCTTACGAAAATGTAACTAAAGGAGAGTTGCAAGAAAAATATTGTGGTGGGGTCCCCTTGGCTATATCCTGATATCAAAGGGTCTTATCATGTAGATGAAACCGAAATGTTCATTGAAAAAACCTTCATAACGATCAGAGTCAAATTCTGGCATACAGTAACCAGGATACATTTTCAGCGATAAGGGTCGTTATCTCTTGGGTTTTCAATAGCCTTTGTGGCTACATTATAGCAAGAAAAGTATATAAGAACCACTAATCCTTCGTTGTAGCTTCTAGAAGGTCTTCTTATCCAATACTTCAGCTTTTTAACATATAGTGACAAAAATGGATGATAGGATTCACAGGCTCACTAGCATTAAAAGTGCAGGCCAGATTTCCGAGTTTGGTGGCATCGACCATCAAGCAGTTGATATTGAAGCTGTAACCTCTAACCCCGTGTCAATTGGCCAAGTTGGGACTGAATTGAACTCCGATCAGAAGTTTTACATCTTGAGAAGACTTGGTTACGACGATTTAGAATCATTGGAAGATTTGCCTATTGGGGTTAGTTTCATGATTCAGAAGATTCAGGAATTGCCTGAAGACACAGCGTTGGAAATCTTGAAAGACGTTCTAGTTCAGTACGATGACGACGTGAATTTCCCCACTAAAGTTTACGACTTGATTGAGAAGCTCGTTGATACTGCTCCTGACCGTGTGGGTAACGGTAGGGTGACCCAAACCATACACGAAAAGTTAGAGAAAAAGGAAGGGTCAGAAGGATTTGGAGAAATCACTGACTCCTCGTCTTTGGAAGCCAATGAAGATATATATGCCATAGTCAATTGGAGTTTGCAGACCAAAATCGAAGCTGCTTTAATCGAATATCACTCTCCTTATCCCGAAATCAGATCGGTTACCGATTGTTACGACGATCCGAATATGTATGTCGAAACCCCCAGAGTATATCTCATAGGGTTGATTTGGACTGCAGTTGGGGCATTTATTAATCAATTTTTCGGCGAAAGACAGCCTTCGATTTCCTTGCCATCGTCAGTGGTGCAGTTGTTGTTGTATCCCTCAGGGTTGTTGGTGGCAGCCATTTTGCCCAAATGGAAATTCAAAATTTGGAACTACACCTTTGATTTAAACCCCGGCCCATGGAACCACAAGGAACAGATGTTGGCCACTATCTTCTACTCGGTTTCTGGTGGTAAACCTTATGTTTCTGACAACATCCATGCCCAAAAGATGCCTATTTTCTACGACAACCAATGGGCTGATTTTGGATATCAAACGTTGTTGATATTGTCAAACAACTTCTTGGGGTTTGGATTCGCCGGTATCATGAGGAAGTTTACTGTTTATCCTGTTAGAGCCATATGGCCATCAGTTTTACCCACATTGGCTTTAAATGCAGCGTTGATGAAGCCGGAAAAGAAGGAAAACATCAATGGCTGGAGAATTTCCAGGTACAAGTTCTTCTTCATTGCCTTTTCTGCTTCTTTCTTGTACTTCTGGATTCCTGATTACTTATTCGAAGCGTTGTCTACATTCAACTGGATGACGTGGATTGCCCCTGATAACTTCAACTTGGCTGCAATCACTGGGAGCAATTATGGGTTGGGGTTGAATCCAATTACGTCTTTTGACTGGAATGTTATAAGCTACAATGCTGCTTTAGTCATTCCGTTTTATTCTCAAGTCAACCAGTATATTGGAAGTTTGGTTGCGTTTGTTTCGATTGTGGGGGTTTATTGGACGAACAAATACTGGTCGGCGTACTTGCCAATCAACTCAGCGTCATTGTTCACTAACAAGGCTATAGTTTATGATGTCAAACAAATTGTTAATGATCAATCTTTGTTCGATGAAGCTAAATTCAAAGAAATAGGTCCTCCCTACTATACTGCTGCTAACTTGGTGCTTTATGGAGCGTTCTTTGCTCTCTATCCATTTTCTATCATCTATGAATGTTTCATGAACTGGAAACCGATGTGGGATGCCATCAAGCACTTGGGTAAGTCTGTGAAAAATATCAGAAGATCCACTTTTGAAGGTTTCAATGATCCCCACACGAGAATGATGAGGAGCTACAAAGAGGTTCCTGATTGGTGTTTCTTGATTGTGTTGGTCCTTTCTTTAGTATTGGCTATCATTTGTGTGCAAATTTATCCTGCCAAAACTCCAGTTTGGGGTCTTTTCTTTGCTTTGGGAATCAACTTCTGCTTCTTGATTCCTTTAACGGCTGTTTACTCTACTACTGGTTTCCAATTTGGTCTTAATGTATTGGTTGAATTGATAGTTGGTTATGCTTTACCTGGTAACGGTTTGGCGTTGAATTTCATAAAAGCTTTTGGATTCAATATTAATGGTCAAGCTCAGAACTATATTTCAGATCAGAAAATGGGTCACTACGCTAAATTGCCACCTAGAGCTATGTTCAGGTGTCAAATGTTGTCGGTATTTGTTGCGTCGTTTATTTCCTTGGGGGTGATGAACTTTTTGATCAACAACATTGAAGATTACTGTACACCACATCAGAAACAGAAATTCACCTGTCCTCATTCAAAGGTCTTCTACAACGCTTCCATCTTATGGGGGGTCATTGGTCCCAAGAAGGTGTTCAAAGACATTTATCCGTTGTTGCAATACTGTTTCTTGATTGGTGCTCTTTTGCCAATTCCATGTATTTTATTCAAGAAGTTTGGACCAAGAAGAGTTACCAAATACTTCCAACCAACTTTGATTATCGGGGGGATGTTGATATTTGCCCCATACAACTTGAGTTACTACACCATGGGTGTTTACTTTTCGGGGATTTTCATGTACTACCTTAGAAATAATTACCTTAACTGGTGGCAAAAATACAATTATGTGCTTTCCGGTGCTTTGGACGCTGGGATAGCTTTCAGTTCAATTATTATCTTCTTTGCCGTGTTCTACCACGATAAGTCGATTTCCTGGTGGGGAAACAATGTTCCCTACTTTGGAGTAGAGGGTGGAGAAGGAAGGCAAACGAGATTAAATGTCAGTACTTTAGAAAAGGGTTACTTTGGCTTGGATCCAACGGACTACCCAGTTTGATAGTTGAATGTATTATTTTGATTCGTTTCTGTTTTGGCCGTAGTTTGATAGTTTCTCGGGAGCTATTTCTGAGCTTGCGCCGGGGACAAAATATTTCGCCGAATATCGGTATACCCTGAAAGTTTTAGCCGCATGCGCCGCATCGTAAAAAGCTGTCAACGGGAGTAAGGCGATATAGGGGTCATTATGTTCCTTATCAGCAGAAGTTTCTTGAACAACACAACGATCAATTCAGGGAATGTGTAGTTATAAGTCGATTCGGCGATACCCACTTTACGTTCATTCTGCTTTTACGTTCATTCTGCTTTTACATTCTACTCACTCTGGTAGCTATTCCATAGGATTCATTGGCCAAGGAGTGGTAGAATCTGCAGTATTTAAACATGAGATTCATGAGTGTGAGCCAAGAAGTACACCATGACGAGATATTCACTCAATTCCCCCAATTAACTCATTAATTAAATCGCTAAGAGTAATGAAGAGAGTATAGAGTTGGCCGATAAACACTCGATCGGTATTATACCAGAACTATCACATAGTATAAGTCATCAACAAACGTTGCGGAAAACCAAATGGCTTCTAGAGGGTTTTCAGTCGGTTCTCTGATGAACACCTTTCTCTTAATTGCATCTTCGATGCTTACTCCTTTCTAGGACATCGTCCATATTAAATAGTCCATATTTTCTCCTCTCTACTAAACCGTCCATACTGTAGTGTACCACAAGCCTTTGTTGCTCAATTGGCAAAACCTTTGAAAATAACTAGCTCCAACGACAAGCAACTCTGAAGACTCTTTGAAATAAAGGCACTGGAGACAAATTCACGATTTCCTATAGTTGAGTCACATCACACCCATCTAGGAATGATATGGAGTCAATGACTGCAGCTTAAAAAATCAACAAAATTAAGAGAACAAGTAAATAGCTCAATTAACAACCTGCTGCTGACGCAATGACTATTACACCAGTAGTTCAACCATAAAGAACAACATATACCAGTTCATATCAACAAGTAATTATACTGACTGATAATCGTGAAAAAGGGTGACATCAAATCAAAGCCGTCCATGGCCACCAAACATAATCCCTACTCCTTTCTGCCGTTTTCATTCCATTTTTCCTACAAAAAACACTGATAAGACTTAAATACCTCATAAACATTACAACTCATTCCAATGATGGTACAGCCAAAAGAAATATCCACCAAAAGCCGATATTCAATTGCATTAATGGTAGTATTCAAGGTTTGTTTCAGCTTGATTTTCTCATATTTAAGACCCGTTTCACAGCCTCTACTATGTTCCAGCCAATAATACAAGTCCTCATGCTGGCATTTCCGCTACAGCTCCTACCTGGCTCAAGTTTAGCCTAATACCACCATCTCTTGTGAGCTACTTCCTGTAAGATAACGCGAAATCATTTTAAGCTGATGTTTGATTATCTAGAATTCCCCAAGCTTTACCGACGCTATGAGAGTCTCGCCACCACCCAGTTGCAAGCACAATGTCAAGCCCTTATGGATAAGTATCAGGTGTCCAACCACGAGTTGAAAATCACCGGCTGCTACGGAACAGAGTCTCTTGACGAATTTGAAACAGCGTTGGAGGACGACATCAATGACAACTGCATTGACATCTCAAAGGTGATGAAAGCCATCCCGAAGTACTACGTGGCAATGGAAGTCAAAAGGTTGGCATCTATGCTTACCAAAGTGTTGATGGTGAACAATTATTTCGAGATATTGTGTCATTTATACATCAGCCATCTCTTTCAGATGTGGTTTTGGGGCGATAACAACGTGAATAAGTATATTTCCAGTAACTATAAGCGCATAGCAATGGTCAAGTCCAAACAGAAGGAGAAAAATCCCCAGTTGATGGAGTTGGTGCAACTTTTGACTGGTTTCCACAATTTCAGATCCTTGAGTTTCTCGGAAAACGTCACTACCGTGGAGAGTATCACAGTGAATACTGCAGTAGCTACTGGGCTTCTTGAAGAGTACAGCTATGTTCTCATACTACAGCAAATGCTTTCCAAGCCATTTTGTGATATAAAGATTGCTAACGACGAGGTTTTAGCCACGGTGAAAGACACTCCTTTGTTCCAATTACTTGAGGACTGTAAGTCTTTTACGGTTGATTTTCGCCGATACGATAATTTGCTGTTGCAAGCCGTCGATTATCTCATACCGATAGCTTACAACACCACGTTTGAGAACTACTTCAAATTGGTATTAAAATTCAAGTGTTTTCTAAACTTGATGAGGGTGTCGTCGAAGATTTCAGGAGACCAAGTGTGCCAGTTGATTGGCGATGACAACATCACTAAATACGTATTGTTGATTGGTGCTATAGACGGAAATTCCATTGGCATGGGCTATAATATTAGGGAAAACTATTTCTACAACACGGGACGAGGCGGAGAAGCGGTGAACGACGATATTATTAAGATAAATCGGTGGTTAGAACTGGAACGAGTGTCGTTGATGATCAAAAATGAACTCATCAACCGATTGACAGGCTAAATCTCGCCGTTTGTTCGTCATTCTCGTTTAATAGCCACTGGATAAGCCTGAAAATGTGCAATCGACCCCTAAGAGCGTCGAACTTCATGCCTGCGAGATCAAAGTTGATGGGCCCTCTCACTAGCATATCCACTATGAAACAACAGATCATAATTAAGTACACACCACAATCGTCAAAGTTCGACTGCTGCTCAATTTGGCATTGCATTACCTCGGTCTTGGAAGTGACAATTCCCAACCTAGTGAATTTCTCCACCAACCGGTGAAAAACATCGAGATTATCACTTTCCATGGAGTCATAGACGTAGAACTTATTTTCAAGACGATTTAGCACTCCAAGCACCCAGTGTTCGCCATCTTCAGTCTCGTTCACTGGAACAAACACAAACCTCAGCTGATGGAAGTCCTTGGCTTCTATTATATCGTCAGAATCGCTATACGACATCAACTGCACCACCGATGGAGGTAAAAGTCTCACTGATTTTTGGAGAATTCCAGTGGTAATGTAATTCACGTTCAAGAATTCAAACACTAGGGAGATGATATTGTCATTGATCCATTCCCCTGGCAAAATCTGGGTCAAATCGGTGGAATACAACGCCACAGACTCGTATTGGAGTAGCTTAGTCTCATGTTTAGTGGCTAGTAATGCATGGATGTTCTTGATCTCGCTGGTTACAGCGCCTCCATGGCCCCGATATCGTTTCTTTTGATGTCGCTCAGCCTTGGTCTGTCGTGGAGTTTTACGGTTCTTCGGCTTTCTCTTTCGACGCTCTGGTTCCGATTCCTGCTGGACTTCCTCCACGGCTACGGGGGAACCCAAAAAGTCTTCGGCCCCCAGCAACCGGTCGAGACCAGTAGTTAACCCCACGGGCTTGGCCGTATGCCCGTCCACGACGATAAAGCCCTTATACTCATCCCTTTTGACACACACCATTGAGACATAATAAACACCGGTGAAATCTTCAATTCCAGCGACAGAAAATGGTAGACTCTCCCCACGCTGGGGCTAGCGTTCGCACCGGTTGGTGCTAGAGGTGTCACTATTGGGGTTCTGCGAAGTTACCAGAAGCCAATGAGAGTGTTTCAGAGGTACTTCCGGAGTCGTCCCACCCCTGGCGTGCCGTATAAGCTCGGGCAGGCCACCTACGAAACCCGAAACCATAGGATTCCTCGGGCGGGAGATCTTACCCCTGGAATCGCCTCGTCAGAATACTACGAACGACGGTTACGGCTAGTGAAAAATTGGCCCAAAAACTCTGTCGCAATTCTCCCCGGCAACACCGTCAAATATGCCACCGGCAGTGTATTCTACGGATTCCAGCAGAACAATGACTTGTACTACTTGACAGGATGGTTGGAGCCGCAGTCGGTGGCGATTATAGAGAAAGTCAATGATAACGGCGACGACGGTGACGTGGTGTTCCATATGCTCGTCCCTGCTAAGGACCCGGCGGTGGAAAAGTGGGAAGGAGAGCGGTCGGGGCTACAAGGGTGCTACGACTTCTTCAATCCAGACTCAGTTGAAGATATCAAAAACAAGTCGAAGTACTTGTCGGAGATTCTCCGGCGAAACCAACATGTATATTTTGACGGAGAACGCCGTGGGTCGGCGTTCGAGAGGTTTTTTGGAGGGGGTGTTGAAGATACAACTGAAGATATTTCCCGTTTGATTTTTGATTACGCATCGGGGAAGACGGTGAGACCATTGCTGCCGGCAGTAGCTCAGCTCCGAGAAGTGAAATCGCCAGGGGAGATCGCCGTAATGCGCCAGGGGGGTCGTATCTCTTCTCAGGCGTTTAACAAGGCAATAGCTCAAACAGGGAGCTCTGCAGCCACCAAATCAGAAAAGACGTTGGCGAAATACTTGGAATACGAATTTCTCCGGGGGGGATGCGACGACCAGGCGTATATCCCCGTGGTAGCGTGTGGCGCCAATGCCCTCACCATCCACTACACTCGCAACGACGACTTGTTGTACCAAGACGAGTTGGTGTTTGTTGATGCCGGGGGAAAGTTGGGAGGTTACTGCTCGGACATTTCCCGGGCGTGGCCCATTTCGGGCACTTTCTCCGGTCCCCAGCGGGATATTTACGACGCTGTTCTCGCTGTGAACAAAGCCTGCATTGCCCGGTGCCATCTGGGGGGTCTGGAGTCGCTCCAGAGGTTGCACGAGTTCAGTGTAGACGAGTTGCATCGCCATCTTCGACAATTACCGGGTCTTGCCGGGATTCTGCGTTCAGAGGTTTCTCGCCAATTGTACCCCCACTACATTGGCCATCATCTTGGGTTAGACCTTCATGATGTGCCGTCAGCATCAAAGTTCAAACCTCTCGTGGCCGGCAACGTCATCACAGTGGAGCCAGGGGTCTACGTTCCCAAAGACTCTCGTTGGCCCAATCATTACCACGGAATCGGTGTGCGAGTCGAGGACGACGTCGTGGTGGGTAATAATGCCAATGACATTGAAAACTTGACTGCCGGCTGTATGAAGGAGGTGGCTGATATCGAAGCAGCCATTGCTCGAGGCTACTGTACCACGCCGCACATCTACGACGAAACCATTGACATGGTTATTCCCCACTAACTCCGATGGCCCTCGAGCGATAACAGGTATATGCCCCTCTTATGCCCCGCGATGTAACACTACTGCTATATTTCCTATACACAAGTCAACACATCTAAAAACACTCTGTTACCACCTTCTAGACACTCAAGGTCTTGACCAACATGTCCTTCACTGGAGATAAGTGATTGAAGATCTTCATTCCGAGACCTCTGACCGCTACTACTGGAGCAAACTCCACAGCAAAAAGCTTGTGCAACTTATCGCACACCCCCAAGATGGCGTGGTTCATGGGGTAAGCAGCGGAGACGTAGGGCTCTAGAGCCAATGGCGACCCAATGTCAAGACCGCGATTCACTGCCGATTCTAACGCAGCCACCAAAGCCGCCACATCACCCTGACCCATATTAAGCCCTTGTCCCGCGAGCGGGTGGATGGTGTGGGCGGCGTCTCCCACGAGGGCTACCCTATCACCGATGTAAGTATCTGCGTGGGACATTTTCAATGGAAACTGTGCCCTCGAGCCTTCCGCTACCGATACTATCTCGGGAATAGCCACATCGTCATCCCACAATGAATGATTGGCCGACTCCGCAGACGTCTCCGCCCGGTCAAGCCTCCACTGGAGATCCTCGTGTATCGAGGTGTCGTGGGCATCAGCGGCCAATTTGCCTAAAGCGTAGTGTAAATCGGCCTCGTCAAGTCGAAGAGCAGCATTGACGAGAAGCAAGAAGGTGTCATCATCGACCAGACGAAGCACAGCTGCCACATCGGCGGTTGCTGACCACACCAAGGTGGCGTTGTCTCCCGGAAGGGGGAGCACAGCGATAGGGCCCGAAGAAAGAAATCGCTGGTAGCCAACGAGCTCGGGAGCCTCCACCGTTAACGTAGCCACCGTGCCAAAACTGTCGTAGGGCCAGCCGCGGGAGGCGATACCAGCGTACCGTCGCACCGGAGAATTATATCCGTCAGCCCCCACGACAAGACGGGCCTCAATGGTGTCACCGTTTTCAAGGCGGACCACTGGCCACAGGTTATCTCCGGGGGCAATACTGTCGACCCGGGCTGACTCCCGGATATCCACACGAGAATCCTGGGATAAGTCCAGATTCATCTGGTCGAGGCGGAGAAGGAGTGACTTCTGAATGTTGAGAATCTCACACATTGCCCCCATGGGATTGCCATCGATGGCGTCGTTTGTGAACGACACCGTAGCCTCGGCGTCCTGGGAATCCACAACGTGTAAGCCGTGGTAAAACTGAACTCGGCGATGGTCTACGTGGTCCCAACTACCAATTTTGTCCATGAACTTGATCGAACGGGTCGTGAGAGACACCACTCGATTGGAAAACCCAGGACCGTCAAACAGACGGACTTTATCAAGAGAGCTAGCTTCAATAAGTGAACAGGAGAGGTGTGCGGTAGTAGGGGAGTTTTTGAGCGCTGCAACGAGCGAAAGTCCCGCTGGACCGCCTCCTACCACTACCACGTCTCTTACTGTGTGTGTGTGCCTCAGTGGGCTGACCTTGGCCAACTTTGGCAAGTAATTGGTGGTGAGGACCCGTTTACTGAACATGGAGATTTTTTGCGATCTTGTGATGTCTCAAGTTTTTGGGTGATGTCGTGCGACATTATGCCCTGGATCCTATCCCATGCCGCCTCCTCTGTCCTCCACCGTACCCCCACGGGGCTGTAATTGGGCACGAGTCAAGTGAGGTGTTAAGTGTATTATGTGACTGGTTGTTAGCGTTTCACGTTTTCACTAGACCTAAATTTGGCTTTTATAAGAAAACCAGCTGGTTCTTCCTCAGAGGTCTTGTGGCTGTTCTTCAGCTGTTTGTGGGGCCATGAAAGCTTATGATGCCGTATAACACCAGAAATCAACAGTAGTGAGGCAGAGAGGGAAAAACAAAACAAAACAAATGTGGTATTTACAAGACTACCCCTAAACTCAGTGACCTCGTCCAAGGGCTAGATCCCAACGTTACGATGACTATCTCCCTACATTCAAGAGTAAGTTGGCATCATTGGTGCCACTAGGCAAGTACGAGACATTATTGGAGTTGGCCAACAATGTAGCGATCTCCTTCGACGCCTCCAACCGTCTAATCATCAACAACCCGTCACCGGACTTGGCCAAAGCCTTGGACACCGTTTCGGCACTTTCAGCTTCCCCTTCGGCCCTAATGATGGCCGCCCGTTTCTCCTGTTCTGCCTTCTCCACCAAGTACTTGGCGCGCTCCGCGTCCTGCTGAGCGATCTGCTTCTGTTCCACCGCCTTGGTGAACTCCTTACCGAACGTCATGTGAGTTATGGATACATCCTCCAATTGGATGGAGAATTCCGCTGCTCTTTTACTCAACTCCTGTCTAATCCTTGCGCTCACCACTTCTCTCTGAGTGATCAATTCCGCAGCATCAAATTGAGCCACTATACTCTTCAAGATCTCGTTCCCAATAGCGGGTAAAACTCTCTCATCGTAATCCAACCCCAAAGATTGATAGATCTTGGGCAACTTCATCACCTCGGGGCGATGCAACACTCTTAACGTCAACGACACATTCTGCAAGTCCTTGGACCCCGTAGTGGTGGCTATAACCTTTGGCCGGGTCCGTACGTCGTAAACAATCGCCTTTTGTAACCAGGGAATCAAGAAATGAGTTCCCTCGCCAATTACTCGTTGTTGGACACCATTGATTCGGTCAAAAATCACCGCCCGTTTTCCCCCTTCTACATCGTAGAGCGCTGATTGTGCCAACGTCAACGTTACTCCCAAAGGGATCGCCACACGGGATAAGATATCTGCTAATCTACTGGACATGATTGATTTTTGCCTTTGTGACAGTTTTTGTCAGTTTTGTGAGAATGTCGAGAGAACGACACCGCGACATTACACAAAGCCACCAGGTAAAGGATTTCTAATATACATTATGCAATCTATATGAGGTAATTAGTGTACGAAGTGACATGGAGGGGGGGCAATGGTGTGGAGGTCTAGTTATCAATAAAGTAGACCAAAGTCCACGCGGCTCCCGCAGCTATTGACCCCACCACCACCATTTGAAGACCCTCCAGAACCTTTTTCCACGTTCCACAATCTTCCAATGACACCAAAGTCTTAATATACCCAAACACAAACAATGTGACCAACATCACCAATACCGACACTATCAAGCCCGTTCTGACCACACTGCAGAAGAAATATGGCAACAAAGGGACAAAGCCTCCCATAAAGTACGACAACCCAATCGTCAATGCTGATGTGACCTCTCTTCCCTCGGCAGGCTCTTCCAATCCCTTGCCGAACTTTATGATGAAATCGATGAGATTACGGGGTTTGGAGTCCAAGTCCTTAATTACGCTGATTATTGTCGCCTCGCTTAATTCCAAGTCGTACAAGATATCAATAGCCTCCTGGTTGATGAGGTCGGGCTTTTTGAAGAAATTCAACTTCTCTTTTTTCACCTGGTCATGATAATATTCCAGTTCACTTTTGGCGGCTAAAAACCCTCCAAGACCCATGGAAATGGCCCCCGACACCAATTCCGCCATTCCCCCAGTTATAACTAGTCTTGAGTCTCCTAATGATGACAATCCCGCTGTCAAGGCGAAGGGGACAGTCAAGCCATCGCTTAAGCCGATAATTATGTCCGACATCACTCTGGGATCAACCTTGCTGAAAAGACCCTCTTCCTCGTCATTTTCCAAGTTCTCCGACTTGGAGCTGATGCTCATTCTTAATTCCTCTTCGTTGATCTGTCCTGGGCGGTCCAAGCGGTCGAACGACGTCAATAACGGTTCGGTTTCACCATTCTGTTGAAAAGTTGACACGAGTTTTTGTATTTGATTTTTCAATGCCACCAACATAGTTTGAGCTGTGAATTTTGGTGGTTGTGATAGTTTTTTGGCGGTTACTGTGAGTGACTAAATCTCCGGCAATACTTCTCTAACCGATGCTTTGCCACAAGTTGATTATAAACTGTAGCGTTCTGTGAGTTTAAATTCTTGCTGCTCGATTTTTCGTTATATACAGTAGGGGTGGGGGATGACATTTCTGATGACAAACTGCTACATTTTCATTGGTCGAGAGCGAGGGTCGATAAAACTCTAATGAGTCGAGGCTACCAGGAGGGTGGTGGGGACGGTGGGGATGGGGAATAGAGTATAGGCTTAGGACACAGAGCGGAGGAGGCGGTTTTGGGGTAGAATAGGCGATGACTGTAGAGTGTTTTCTGTAGTCTGGACAAGCTGCGATTAATAATATTGATGCAGATTTTGCAGCCAAAAGTGGATGATTAAGGAAATGATGACTTGGTGGTATAAAGCGGAAGATACGGTGAGGTGACTGGGGGGGTGTTGTTGAGAGTTTCTGGGAAGGTATGACCTTGGAAACGGGTGATATCTAAGGGTTTTAAAGGGGTGGTGTGAGTTTTGCATTTTCTGTTCGAATCTTAAATGAATGGTAGATCGGCGGATCTCATTCTCTAAGGGGACCATCCTAGTTGTAGCACATATACGATGCTTATAAGCTGAATTTCTACAAGACTTGAGAACGTTGGGACAGTATTGCTTAGTTGGTTCTTGTGTTGTCTGTAACTATGGTTAGAGTTTGCCCTCAGTTATGTCAAATTAATGTCAAGAGAGTCCTCATATAGAACTACTTATCACCTTTTTATAAATGTCTGTAGCATAGCACGTTGTAGGTCGGATACGTTCGGGGTTACATTCGGCCGCCATCTTCCTGCTGACTTATTTGGTTCCTGAATCCACGTTATATTTAGATATATGGTAGTGTCTTATCCAATATGGACCAAATTCAATCTAAAATCACCACCAAGCTACTAGATCAGTACTATGATAAATATATACTCCTTGTCAAGTATCACCTTCAAAGTACCTTCAAAGTAGCTTCAAAGTAGTATTCAAGAACACCGAAATTACCAAAAAACCACTACAACGCCAATATTGGCAACACCCCCAGCACAAGTAACCCATGGACTTTTGGTGACAGACACCACAACCGTCGACAGCGGTGGAATCGACGCATTTGTCCCTGAAGCCACCGCCATTTTTTTCTGGCGTCGACCTGCTCTCGCCCCAACTCTGTTTTCGCACCTACAAACATCAATGAAAGCCCTGTCCATCTTCATAGCTACAGCCCTAACCCTAGCCCCCTTCCTATCCACAACCGCTGGCTATGTCGTCCTCCCGTTTGATAAAAATTACCTTATCAACCTCACCGTGGGCTCCCAAAAGCTTCAGTTCACCATCGACACATCGGTATCTGACACCCTCATCTACACCGACCACGGTCATTGCCTGGGTTTAGTAACCCATGGCATCATTTCCAATAGTAGCTACCGCCATTGCACCGCCATGGCCACCTTTGACCCTAAGGAATCGTCTACGTTTGTTAGTGCCGCTCTTCCCTCGTGGTCCGACAACCAGGGTGGTATCGTGGTGCCGCGGTGGGGCGCCGATGTGTTCGGCCTCGACGGGGCGTCGGTGAACGCTACCTTTGGCCTAGCCACGGCGGGCCCCTCGCTATACAACACCCTCGCCCTAGGATTTCCCCGGGGAGAAGTCACAAACCTCACCCCTGACTACGCAATAGCCGCCACGGGGGTGGTCTACGACAACTTCCTCCCCGCGCTACGCAGCAACGGTGCCGTGGATCGCCTTGCGTACCTGGTGGTGTTTAATGGTGACGGAGCCACGGGGAGGATAATCGCTGGAGGATATGACCGTGCACGGTACGATCATCTCGTTACGCGGCCCATTGACGATTCCACCGACACCATGGCCCAGCTCTCAGTCGATTCAGTGGCGGTAGAGGTCAACGGTCGCACCACCACCGTGGCCCCCGATCCGGTGGTGGTCCAAGTACTGAACGGCTACAACGGCATCTTTCTCCCCCAGGACCCGTTCGACGCCGTACTCGCCGCTGCCAATGCTACTTACGTCAACGGGGGTTACCGGGTGCTGCGACAACAGTTGGAGGAAGCGGCCCTTGCCTTGACCCTTGATTTCGGCGAGGTCAACATCACTATTCCATGGCCCGAATTGAGCTACCCCGCCTCCACCACCAACGCCACCAATTCCTCAACCTCCACCACCAGTTCCGACGATCTTAACCTATCAATCTTCCTTTCCTCCCAGCCTATAATCTACGTCGGCGACGCCCTTTTGCGCCATGCCTACTACCACGTCGACATGGAGGCCCGCACCATCTCCATTGGAAACTTGGTGGCTACTAATACTACTGATATCGTCAATGCGTTGCCGTTCTCCCAGGAGCTGGACTCTACTCCTTCGGAGTCTCAGGAGGATGGAGAGAAGAGTGATGGGCTGAGGTTATATGTACAGTGGCTCATGTTATGGGTTGTTGTCGGCTTCTGGGTGTGACTCCCTTTGGGGTTAAACCTTGGTATCAATTTACTGTTGTAATATATTGGTGTACGGAATAACCGTACCCCCGAAACAAATGTTTCATTATTTAACTTGGTGGCCACTGCTGCCACCAGAGCTGTTACGATTCCACGATAAATTAGGTATATACAGATGTCACATACAAATACTTGCAGGGCTGTCTATAGATGTATATATAACCCCAATCGAACTGCCGTCCACGTCGCTTTTAATCAATCCAATGCGAGGCTGGCATTGCTATTTACACCAAAGCTTGTCGTTAACCAAAGCTCCTCCTGAGGGCTGCTGAAATTTGCGTCCTCTTGGCCTCTAAGCTCCTTACCCGTGGCTCGTCGTACTTGTTCCAAATTGGTAATCCCGAGGTGAACCACCGGTAGTTTGCCTCTTTGATTTCGTAGTAGTCAACCAAGATTTTGTTGACAATATGGAACGTTGTTACATCACCGGGGACACCGTTGCTCAACATTTCTGTCACCGTCGCGTCGATCTCACTGATGGTCAGCTTTCCAAAGTAAACCCACATCGTCTTGAGCACTTCATTATAGGTTTCTTGATTACAGGCCATAATGAACACCTTCAAGTCAGTTTTGAGATAATTGAACATCGTTAGGGCAAGTTGTCCGTCGTGGAAACGACCGGTGGCCGCCCGCAAGCATTCGTTGACGATCACTGGCACCGTCAAGGCATTCAACGGCATGATCTCAGAACGAAGACTGGCCACTGCCGCATCAGAGGAAGCCACCGCAACATTGTCAAAATCTATTTCACTAATGTATCGGTTGAGGATTGTCATTAATTCCCGCTTATCTCCGGCAGCAGCGATAACCTCGAGTGCTGGATGCACTGCCTGCCTGATGTCGTCCTGGAGCTGTTTATCCACAGGGACATCACCAAAACGGCGCATCTGCTCCTGCGGTTTGTAGTTGTCCCCGAGGGAAGCGAAGAGGTCCTTGAACAACTGTCGCTCCTGATTAATGGACGAAGTTTCTCCCTCTTGCTGACCCCCGAGAGAATCAAGGGACCCCTGGACGTTGGCGGTGTCCCCCAGACTGAGCTCATCCAACAGGAATAATGTCTCGATTTCCTTATTAAAGTCATCAGACGTTGCTTTATCGTCAAAATCAAGTAAGGCACTAAGGTCGTAGTCTGAAGATATAGCAGAAGCCTCAGTTTTAGTCTCAGACACCTCAGATGGCTTCGGAGAGGGTTCTATGGTATTATGTGTCTGAAGTTGATTTATGATCTCTTGTGTGTCATGCTCATTGTTTGAGTTCTCACTCTTCGCCGTTTCAACAATATTAGATTTATAGTGATTATACCTCACCAGTATCCACGGTATTGGCCGTACTGACAGCACTAGGGCCCGCCGTCTCCCTACACTTAACCAGAGTCTCATTGAAGTCATCGTGCGATTTTTCGCTGTGACAAATGTCGCGATATTGAGCGGTTGGGAAAATGTCACCTAGGTATCACCGTCGCTTATCACCGTAATATCAGGGAAACTCTCCGAGTCGGAGGTGGACTCCGTCGAAACCCGCCCCTTATTGACCACACGGTAAGTACCATCAGCCTCGCTCATACACTGCACTGATATTCCTTGGTCGAGGATGGTGTGGGCGCGAGGATGATCCAACTCCCACGACAATTGATTACAGAGATACACTGCAGCGTCGTCACAGTCGCCGAGAAGACTGGTGTCAAAACTGCATCTAGGGAGGGGGTCGCGGTTGATGAGGACCTGCGGCACCTCAGGCGGCACCTTGTCGACAATGTCCCCCACGGGTGCCACCTGGAGCGAAGTGCCAATGGCTAGCACCAAATCGCATTGCTGAAGATCGTGGTGGATCAAGTCGTGAAATCGAGACGGGAGCAGCTCGCCGAAGAAGGTGATATCCGGCTTTAGCACCCCAAACGACTGGGGGAAGTCGTGGTCCAGACGCTCGAGTCGAGCCCGCTGCGGGGCACATTTGGGGCAACGCGCGGGGTCTTGGGCAGTTATGGAGGGGCGTATTGCTTCGCCGTCCACCTGGAACCCACACGACACACAACTGGCAGTAGCGAATGACCCGTGGCATTGCACCACCTTGGCCGCTGCGATTCCTGCGTTTTGCTCGACATTGTCGATGTTCTGAGTGTAGTTTCGAAGCAACTTGTTCTTGGTCTGGAGGACTTTGATGAACCGATGAAGGGGAGAATACACTTCCCGAGGAGGAAGAATCTTGTGAGCAATGGAATAAAAGATCGAAGGATCACCGTGAAAGAGCTCGAGGTCAAAAACCTCCTGGGGGTCGCTTAGCCCAAGGGGTTCTAGTTGGGCATACAATCCCTGGGACGATCGAAAGTCCGGTATTCCGAGACTGGTGGATATTCCCGCCCCGGAGATAACGAGGATTTTGGTCGCCGATTGGAGCTTATCCAAGACATGGTTGATGGAATAGAAGTGGGGTAATGGCCGCCGCTTGATGATCAATCTCGGGAACCGGTCGGCAAATGCCTGGCGACCATAAGCCTGGATGTATTCTCGAGCAGACACTATCTGCTGGTGTTTCTCGTACACCAGAGGAAGCGACCGTTCATCGACTATCACCAACTCGTCGGAGGAGGAAAGAAAGTCATCGGAGATGAGGTCGATATTATCGACATTGGCGGAGGGTATCCTGGAGTTGGGAGACTCAGGGCCGGAATCAGGGGAGCGAGACGACTGGTCAGAACTACTGGGGACAGATTCCGACGCTTTGGAAGCAGGCTTAGCCGGTTTGGGAGGATATTCAGCCCCATTGGGCTCAGATTCAGTCCCATTGGGTTCAATTACATCAGTTTCAGGGGAATCCTCCTCTGAACTCTCATCAGAAATAGACACATTGATTGCTCTTTTGCCATTACTGGACCCCATGGACGTTATAATCAACCTCTGTTGTGACTCAGACCTCAATGGCCGTGACCTCGAAGGCTCGGTGGGTTTCACCGATTTACTGAAACTACCAAATTTAGCCTCTTCAGACTCAAGGGTTCTAGACTTGCCAGCAGACTTCAATACCCTTTCTCCAACCAAATCAGAGTCTTCTCCACTCAAATCAGAGTCGTCTCCACTCAAATTGGACCCTGCCTCCTCATCCACCCCACGCCTCGAGTGTCCGTTCTCGTATCCATCACCCTGGTTTTCGTCACTCTCAATACCGGCAGACCGATAACGCTTATACAATCGATCCAACGTTGACTCGTCTTCAGACAACGTCCGCTTCCAGTCGTTATCAACGTCGGAGTCAATCACTATTACATTATCCATGCTTGGGCCTGGTGAACAGTGCGCGGTTGGGGAGGAGGCGCTAGAAATGGGTCCGGGCAAGGAATTGAGCCGTAGGTTTCACAGTTATTGTACCGTGTTCTGATCGATGATAATCGCTACAATCTGGAGTTTTTATTATTTTCGTATGAGCTTGAACTTGAGATTTATTTGTAGGTTTCTAGAGTCAGCAGTTACTGGCTGAAGTTAGTGTAGATAGTACTCTTTATCTTTGATGGGGATGTGGTTATTGGTTTGGGAATTATATGACGGTTTTAGTGGAGGATTGGGTAAAGGGCAGAGGAATTGATGGATAGAATATTGGCCGGGAAGAGGGAAAGTTGTATATAGGAAATACAAGTGTTCTGTCCCACAGAAAGAGGATTCTTAAGCGCTCTGGGTTGGAATATTGTGACCAGACCATCACCGTTAGAACACTTGGTAGTGACCGATTTTCGACTTCAGAGTTACAATAGATATATAATAGAGTCATCATCTGGTGATGTATCACATCTGTCAAAATAGCTTTCTTTTGCAAGAGAATCGCATTAACTCCAACGGTCTAGTGGCACGCAGTAACTAAGAGTCAAACAGCATTGTTATCTCGGATGAGTTCAAGAACATCTGCCACTACAGGACTTCAGGTACTACAACAATCAACTCGTATAGAAATGTCCCGCGAGCGTGGGGAGGACTGTGCCGTGTTCGCGGTGGCTCCGCCCACGATACCACGAGCCGTTGCCCATTTTTCGTCTCTGCACATTGGTCGACGACGAAATTTTGAAAATCTCCAACTAATACCGTTGTGGTGAACATTTCTTGAATCAATTGCTTCTGGAGGAAAATGTTGAGAGGAGTTGAATTCATCGAAACCCCGAAACCGGGACCTATTGCCCCTGTGTCGGCCAAATCCGGCATAAAAACCACCGATTCGCCCGCCATTCATAATGCCCCCTTACCTGCTGACGGTCCAGGAACCAAGCATTTCTCCAATGCAGCTCTTTTTGCTGTGTTAACCGGGATCCCGTTATACTTGACTTATAAACTTGGACTCGGATGGAAGACGTTTGTGGTGTTTTTCATTATTCTTGCCCTTCCTCTCTTGATGGCATGGTGGACTTTAATGAGTACCTATTCCCCAAGAATCAATGAGAAGGTCAAATTCCCAGGAAAACCCGTGGGAGAGTATTTGGAGTTCCACACCGACGAGTTGGTCGATAAGTACGTCAAGAGCAATAACGGCATGGGGAAGAAGATCCCTATGGAAACGTTCCACGAGTTGTATTTCGACGGAAAAGTCAGTTTCAAAGGTGATTGTTTGGACATCTTGGAGTTCAGACACGATTGGTGTCAATTTTCCTTCACTTTGTCGTTATTTAGGTTTTTCTTATTGGGGATGATTCCTGAAGTCATCATGCATTCCAAGTCCCAGGATGAAGAGCAAGTTAGAGACCATTATGACAGAGGTGATGACTTCTACACCTGGTTTTTGGGTCCCAGAATGATCTATACTTCGGGAATTATCGGCGATATCACCCAGGAAGAAACTTTGGAAAAGTTACAGGACAACAAGTTGAAGATTGTTGCTGAGAAAATTGACTTACAATCTGGTGACCATGTTTTGGACTTGGGATGCGGCTGGGGGACTTGGGCCACTTTTGCCTCGTCCCAGTACGATGCCAAAGTTACCGGCGTCACTTTAGGTAAGAACCAGACCAAATGGGGAAACGAGTTGTTATCACAATATGGAGTTAGCTCCACCCAAAGTGAAATTGTCTGTTGCGATTACAGAGACTCTCCCAAGTCGTCAAAAGAAAACGGATTGTACGACAAGATCACCTGTTTGGAAATGGCCGAACACGTGGGTATCAGGAGATTCGGCACCTTTTTGCAACAGGTTTACGACAGTTTGGAAGACGACGGGTTGTTCTATTTGCAATATGCTGGAATCAGAAAGTACTGGCAATATGAGGATTTGGTCTGGGGATTATTCATGAACAAATACATTTTCCCTGGAGCCGATGCTTCAACTCCATTGGGGTTTGTTGTTGCCTCTTTGGAAAGCGTAGGATTCGAAATCGTCTCCGTTGACAATGTTGGTGTTCACTATTCTGCCACATTGTGGAGATGGTACAGAAACTGGATTGGAAACAAAGCCAAAGTGTTGGATAAGTACGGAATCAGATGGTTCAGAATTTGGGAGTACTTCTTAGCTTCATCGGTGATTACCTCCAGACAAGGAGGTGCTGCTTGTTACCAGTTTGTATTGAGAAAGAACTTGAATAGCTACCACAGAGTCAACTACGTTCCCAAGCAAGACGGGCTCTTGGGCCCCATCAGCAGGGGAACCAAGTGGGCCAGTAAATAGAGCCAATTGATTGGTGATATTTTGCCAGAGTAGTTTCTATTTGATAGTTGATCAGATGGATTGAAACCCCTATTGACTGAGGTACTACTGCAATTGCTCTGTCACACCATCTGACAACCCTATCAATGGGATGCCGAGTCGACCATTGAAATACCCCCGTAATATCTAACCACCCTATCAAATATTTATGCTATTTCATTGGCGATCACGCTTGTATAGTTCATGCAATATGTCTATTAATCCCCCGTCACAATGGCCTCTCTAACATTATGACGTCCCCCGAACGTTGATGTACCGCAGCCCCGGTCGTTCGGATGTAGCCGACACTGATAAGAACGAGTCATTCGCGACTCCAGGGAACATAGTTAACCTCCCCAGAGTCACCTTCCGCGGCTGACTCTGATGGCGGCTGCGATCTCGGATACCACAGAAGTTCTGGATGAAGGGAAGTCTGACACCCATCATCTCCATGTAACCCTATCTCCAGAGAAATCTACAATGCCAATGGCAGGGCCAGGACTAGCTATTGCACCTGGAAAACTGTGACATAATAGAGCTATAGCTACTGCCACGCCTCCCTCACCGGAATCTCCCGTCAGTGCCAGGTCTAATCTACTTTTGACTCTCGTTACGCTCTCGCCCTGTGCGACCCCTGTGATTTTCTTTAACCCCAGATTAGAAAACTATAAATTCAATTGCTTTCCCAAGGATTTGCTTCAGTTTTCATTACTGAAGTTTAGCTCAAGACATAGCAGTTGGGCATTTACTACTGAATTGGATACTACTGCAACAGACACAACTTACAGAACCGATGTCGTCCCCATTTCCAAAGACCATTGACAAAGTCAAAGGAGTGGAAATCTTAGCCCCCATTCCTGATAATGCTAAGCATATCTTCAACATTGAAGCGTTGGGCTTGATTGCCACGTTGCACAGAAGTTTCAACAACCGCAGAAAGGAATTGTTACAAAACCGTCAGAAGCAACAGCAATTGAGAGACGGTGGTCAATTACCCGATTTCTTACCCGAAACAGCCCAGATCAGGAACGATCCAACGTGGACGGGACCTCCATTGGCCAAAGGATTGGAAGATCGTCGTGTGGAAATCACTGGTCCTACCGACCGTAAAATGGTGATTAATGCCTTGAATTCTGGCGTTGCCACTTATATGGCTGATTTTGAGGACTCGTTGACTCCAGCGTGGGCCAACTTGGTGGACGGACAGGTAAACTTGTACGACGCCGTGAGACGTAACTTGTCCTTCAAGCAAGGATCCAAGTCGTACCAATTGAACTTGGAACCCGGAAGACACATTCCTACCTTGATTGTCAGACCTCGTGGCTGGCATTTGTACGAAAAGCACTTGACTGTTGATGGAGAGCCCGTTGCTGGAGCTATTTTCGACTTTGCATTGTATTTCTACAACAATGCTTTCGAAACCCTTAAACAAGGATTTGGCCCTTACTTCTACTTGCCCAAAATGGAGCATCACTTGGAAGCAAAATTGTGGAATGATATCTTCAATTTCTCCCAGGACTACATTGGCTTGACCAGAGGAACCATCAGAGGATCAGTTTTGATTGAAACTTTGCCTGCGGCATTCCAGATGGATGAGATTATTTACCAGTTAAGGCAACATATCGGGGGTTTGAACTGTGGAAGATGGGACTACATTTTCTCCTATATCAAGAGTTTGAGAAACCACCCCGAGTTTATCTTGCCTGACAGATCACAAGTGACAATGTCAGCTCCCTTCATGTCTTCCTACGTCAAATTGTTAGTGAACACCTGCCACAAGAGACAAGTACACGCATTAGGGGGTATGGCTGCACAAATTCCTATCAAGGACGATGAGGCTCGTAATAGAGCTGCGTTGGAAAACGTCGCCAAAGATAAACTTCGTGAAGTCAATGCTGGTTGTGACTCCTGTTGGGTTGCCCATCCTGCGTTAGTACCTGTGGTGTTGAAAGTATTCAATGAGCACATGAAGGGTCCCAATCAGATAAATGTCCCACCTAAGGTTCCATACACTCCTGTAACCGCAAGAGACTTGTTAAGTCCTTTCGTTCCTGGAGCTAAAATCACCGAAGCAGGAATCAGAGCCAATATCATCATTGGTCTTTCCTATATTGAGGCATGGTTAAGAAACGTTGGATGTGTGCCAATCAACTATTTGATGGAGGACGCTGCCACCGCCGAAGTGTCTAGAACCCAGTTATGGCAATGGGTTACTCATGGGGCTAAGACGGACCAGGGCCAGGTAATCACCAAGGAGTACGTCAGTAAATTATTGGGCGAGGAATACTCCAAGTTGGAGAAAGCTGCCAAACCCGGTAACAAGTTCAAGCAAGCTTTAGGCTACTTCAAGCCCGAAGGATTGGCAGAAAAGTACTCAGACTTTGTTACTACCCTTATCTACGACGAGGTTACTACCATTGGTAGACCGGTTAACGCTGAGAAGTTGTAGAGGTGTAAAATAGTGGTAGGGGCTACTAGGCTAAGAAGGGATAAAATGGCTATATTGGTACTTTAGTTAAGACTTTCAATCGCTTCTTTCTATAGTCCTTAGTTATGAAATCTTTATTGTTAGGTATTTATTATAAAACGAGCTCATATCTACTCCCTTTTCAACTCCTTTTATACTCCTTTTTCTACCATTAGGCGTTTGTTTCAAGTGATCCCTCGATTAATGCCTGTCTTCATCTCTTACATCTATAAAGTTCACATTGTCATCGAGTTAAGTTTTCATATTTTAGGATCAATACTTTTCATAAGCTACAAGATCACCAACTCTACGAGACCATCTGCCAACTATTTACAGGCCCATCATCTCCATTTAAACCTCCCTTTGGTGATGTATCGCGAAACCTCGCCATGTTCTCCGCTAAACAAACAAGACTTTTGGTGCTAACTGTGGTGGTGATCTTCTTGGTGTTTACGTTGTACTCATCGTCATCACCAGACTACAGCTTTACTAATGGGTTGATCAACTCTACTAACGACGACGATGTGGATGCAGCTATAAACCATGAAATTGGCAAATCTCAAAACATCGATCAGCCATTAGCCGAAGACAGCGAAGAACTGAACGAGGAGGTGGACGATTTGTTGTTTGATCCTGTCAAAGAACTTATTCAAATCAGATCTGTTTCTCCGATGGTGGTTTTCTCGAAAACGTACTGTCCTTATTCCAAAAGGTTGAAGAAGTTACTATCGGAACACTATGAAGTAACTCCTATGTACGCTGTGGTAGAGTTGGATAAGCACAAACACGGTAAAGCCTTACAGGAGTACTTGAGCAAGATTAGTGAACGGTCTACGGTTCCTAATGTGTTGATAGGTGACAGCAATCTTAGCAAAGGGGGATGTGATGATTTCTTGAATTTGCATGAGAGTGGAAAGTTAGAGGGAGTGTTGAATGAGTGGGGAAATAAAAAGTTGGTGGTGAAGAAGGTTGAAGCCCCACTGAACATGTAGCATTTTTTCACGGTGAAATAGCTTCATATGGGTTTCTTGAGTAATAGTACCCTTCTGGCTGAATAAATTACCTCGCTTTATAGCTTATATAGATATATATAAAGACATTCGGTCCGTTCACCCAAGAACAGAGGAATCTTTACTTTTCCCAGCCATAAAGATTCGCCGATTAGTTATACAGTGGACTGAATATTTGTTGAAGACCTACCTGAAAGTCTGTCACACGAGTAGCATTTCTCTGAAAGATGACAATTACGGAGGTCTGCTACCGTTCTACGAACCCACACATATGCTCCATTATTGCACTTTGTCTAAAGTTGTCAATTAGATGCTATCGATTGTTTAAAGAGTGTTTCATATTCCCAATTGCTCAAAATCCTAAAGAAGTTCTAGAGATTCATCAGATTTTTCATCATCTCCATATTCTCCTCAACAAATCTCCCTTGCAAATTTTATACTAATGTAACATTATATATATAATTATAAAACTTAGAATTTGGTGAACTGTTTAGATTTGGACACTGCAGCAGCAACTTTCAAGACATTGAATCTAACGGTTTTGGAGATTGGTCTACATTGACCAACAACAACAACGTCACCTTCTTGGACTCTGAAAGCAGGTGAAACATGAGCAGCTAAGTTTTTGTGTCTTTTTTCGTATCTGTTATATTTGGGGATATAGTGCAAGTAGTCTCTTCTGATAATGACAGTTCTGTGCATTTTGGTGGAAACAACAGTACCGGTTAAGATTTTACCTCTGATGGAAACGTTACCGACGAATGGACATTTCTTGTCAATGTAGGTACCTTCGATGGCAGCTTTAGGGGTTTTGAATCCTAAACCAACGTCTTTATACCATCTTTTGGTTCTTCTGTTAGCCTTGGCTTTAGGGTTGGTGAAAATGTGTGGTTGCTAAATAGTTAGTATGCGTTGCGGTGGATGTTAAAGCTTTGTCCTTGGATGTTGTCTTGTAGTTTAAGATTCTGTATTTGTACATTCCTCTTCATCACCTTTTACTTCTTTCTCTCAGTGAAATTGCCGATGATTTCATATTTACTTCTTCTTATACTTGTCGCCAGATGCTTCAATCTGAGCGGTAACTCCTATCGACACAATAGTCATTTAATCTACCGAGATTAATAATCTCCAACTCTTTCAACCTTCATCATTAACTTCATGTACGTCAACAGGAAACACAGACTTGGAACTTAAACTGGAATAAGGCAGTCACCCAAGATCAAAACACTATGGAAATTCAACTACAAACCTTTTGGAAAGCTCTTTCAGATTGAACAGTTAATTCAGTTGCCATGATTAGGTATTTTGAAAAATTATTTCTCAATGAAAATTTTTTTACCTTTCTACGACGATGCGACAAACAAGTGTTAACTATGGCGACATCGCAGTGATGAATGTCGCTATAGTTGGTGAGAATTATAGGTGGGCGCACTCCACTGGTGCTAATGCAAATGATGCTCACGTGTACTTGTGACTGTTAATATTGCGATCCTCCACTTTGCGGGGGGGTCTCGGTTCTGTAACCCCGAATAGTGTCGGGAGATATTGTGGAATGTCGTATCTCATATCCTCACAGAATCTCAAAAACAACCACAAATTGCTAGAAACATCCTGGTTTTATCGAGGTATTTTACGTTCAAATCAGCGATAGACGGTCATATTCCATTGTAGCGGGATTGGACTTTTGATTTGTAACTGTTGAGAGTTTTATCGTTTTGCTTGCGGTTTTCCTTCCCTTGTTGAGGTCCATTTTGTTTGGAAGTGTCGAAAGATAGTTAACTGTTGATATTGGGTTTATGGGGATGAATCGAAGAGTTCCCTCGTATCTGGACTCTTTTAATGACACGTATGTTAACTCCACACGGACGATATCGTCGTCGTCATCGTCGATGATCAGCACTCCCAGTAATCGCAAACACCACCAGAATCAATCACAAAATCAGAATCAATTTCAAAATCATAATCTGGCACATCATCCAGGTCAAACGATACTGAGTTTGCCCTCTGTCAATCAAGATAAAAAACTAAGGACCTCGGCAAATAATCAGGTAACCAAAGCGAAGATAAAGTCGAAAAAATCCAATGTTAACCTAGTAAAGAATAAATTGCTTAATCTCCAAAAGTCCCTGAAATTTTATACCAAAAATGATGAATTCAAGATGACCAAGAACTTCGTTGTTCGTCGACCTATTAATATGAACCACTATGATTATTCGGTGTTTACCAGAAGAGACAATTGGAACAACTCCAAAAATAATGATGAGAGTAATGAAGTAGAACCTCCATGTATAAAAGAAAGTCAGATAAAGGCATGGGAAAGTGCTGAGAAAATAAGCAATAATTTGATTTTTGATCACGATAGTGATTTAAGTGATGACGATGATAATAACGACAAAAGTAACGATGACAATGATAATGACAACTCAATAACTAGAGAAGACAAGTTGGTTGACATCAAACGCGAAGGTGATGATCAAATAGTTAAATCAATTCCCGGATTCACCAAAAATGAGCTAGCCATCATTCTCAAACGATGTAACAACATTCACATCCTGGATAAGAACTTCAAGTTCCTTGAAAACGAGGAAAAGCAAGAATTAGTGAAGTATCGCCAATCCCAACAGCAGCAACAGGAAAAGCTCTTCAGTCAGTATCAGACATTGAGTAACAAACGGAAATTACAAGTAAATCAGAAGAAAGAATTGTATAATAAAATATTCGGCTACGGAAATTTGCTAAATCAAGAATACATTACCAACAACACCCTGTATTCATCATTGGACAACGTGATGAATACCCAGAAGTCATATCACGAAGATAAGGACGAGATCTCCCAAGCCCTAGAGCAAGATAAGCTCTTTAACAAAAATTTGAATGAAATTAGAGACAATATGAAATATTCCAAAAACCACCTATTGAGTGATTTGAAAGATGAATTGGACTACGACAAGTTTCAAATATTGGTCAATTTCAAGTTGACGAGGATTTATAGTGGCATGGAGACAACTGAAGAGAAAGATGATGAGTTGAGTAGTTTTGTTGTCAGCTACTTAAGAAAATGCATCAAAGAGGAAGATGAGGCTGATAGACTGTAATATATGGACATGGTAAGGGAAATTCTCTATAAATATCTCCTATTCATAAAATTCCTCCAAGTTGACGACATAATTATCGATATATCAAACCCAAGATAGTCCCCTATATATTCCCCCCACTCCCACCGTAGCTGACCCTAATTACCCCCTTCTGACGTATCTACACCCGCACACCAATAATAAATTACGTGAGATCAAATCAAATCCTCATTCGCCACACCTACCACTTAATTCTCGTTTAATTCCGCCAAACTCATCGCTAGAACTCTGAAACTCCGCCACAATATCTCTCCCTCTCACACTCATCCTCCAGAGTCATTAAAGTCGGCGATATTTTTCTACATTCGCCACCGTGGACCCCCATCTCCCGTGCTTATAAATTGTCGGGCCAGATGCGCAACATTATGAAATATTTAAGCACAGTCAATCCCTTTCAGCGACTTAAACTATTATCCAGACAGTTGACAATGGCGCCAATTGTAGCTAGTAAACACTACGACTACTTAGTGATCGGTGGGGGATCCGGGGGTGTTGCCTCTGCCAGAAGAGCTGCCTCATATGGCAAGAAAGTCTTGTTAATTGAAGCAAAAGTTGACAAATTAGGTGGCACTTGTGTCAATGTGGGGTGTGTGCCCAAGAAAGTCATGTGGTATGCTGCAGATTTGGCTCATAAGAAACACCACTTGAGTAAGTATGGGTTGAGTAAGAATGACGAGGACGAGGATAAAGTTAAGTACGGCGATTTCAATTGGCCGTATTTCAAGCAGAAGAGAGACGCTTATATAAAACGGTTGAATGGTATTTACGGCAGAAACTTGACCAATGAAGGGGTGGAGTATTTGTATGGATACGCCCGGTTTTCCAACGCTGAAGGTGATGTGGAGGTGACTTTGACGGCCGATCAAGAACTCGAGTTTTTGGGAAGCTCTCCGTTCAAAAAGGACGACAAATTGATTTTTACTGCGGACAAGGTGTTGATAGCCACCGGAGGTGCTCCTATAGTGCCCCCTGATGTACCAGGGAGCGAGTTGGGCATCACTTCCGACGGATTTTTCGAATTGGACCACCAACCCAAATCGGTGGCCATTGTTGGCGCAGGCTACATCGGTGTAGAGTTATCAGGGGTGTTCCAGAGCTTAGGAACTGACACCTCTTTGATCATAAGAGGAGAGACGGTGTTACGGTCGTTTGATGATTCTATCCAGGAAACCATCACCAACTATTACACCGACAAATTGGGTGTCAACATTGTCAAACTGTCGAAGAATGTCGTTCTGATTGAAAAGTTGGCCAATGGATTGAAAAAGGTCACTACAGGCAATGGCACCACCTTGGAAGTGGAAGAGGTTATTTGGACTGTAGGACGCAAATCGCTTGTAGACGTCGGTTTGGACACGGTTGGAGTTCAAGTCAATGAAAAGAACCAGGTGGTGGTGGACGAGTACCAACAGACATCCAACAGTAAGATATTTTCCCTTGGTGATGTTATTGGTAAGGTTGAATTGACTCCAGTGGCAATTGCAGCTGGTCGGAGGTTATCCAATAGACTTTTCTCCGGGCAGGAGGCGTTTGCCAACGACAAATTAGACTATTCCAATGTTCCCTCAGTGATATTCTCCCATCCTGAAGCAGGATCAATCGGATTGAGCGAGAAAGAGGCGAAAGAGAAATACGGTGCTGAAGATATCAAGGTATACAAATCGAAGTTTGTGGCCATGTATAACGCTATGTTGGAGGACGATGAGTTGAAGTCTCCTACGTACTACAAGATCGTGGTGCAGGGGAAGAACGAGAAGGTCGTGGGACTCCATATTGTGGGAGAAGCTAGTTCAGAGATTCTCCAGGGTTTTGGTGTCGCTATCAAGATGGGTGCTACGAAAGCCGACTTTGACAATTGTGTAGCCATCCATCCTACATCAGCTGAGGAGTTGGTGACTATGAAATGATTAAATAGATCAATAATATAATTTGTATGACGATGTTAAGTTTCTCTAATGTTAGCGCAGCAGGAGGTTGGGGAACAGGAGTGGATAGACTCGGCATGTTGGAGTCTAGAGATTAGGGGTAAGGTCATGAGATTGAATGTGTGAATAAACGATAACAAATAGCATGTACTCTGAATCTGACATTGTGATAGCTTCTTCGAGGTGTGGTATATTAACATAGAGATGAGTGTATTACTGTTTAAGCCGCTTTATTATATGCCCCGGTGCTTTTACATCACAAACTCATACACTTTTGATAATCCTGAGATCTGTTATTCTGAATGAAGATGCAAATTGCACTGACTTCTATTAATATTGACTCTATACCCACGAGCTTTGGAGTGTTTCATGACAATGGAGTTCAATTTAAACTATAAACACCTCATCATGTGTACTAACGTATTTGTAGATACAAAAAAATTCTATATTATTATTAGCAAGATTTGTAAAAATTACAAATTTATTAATGAATGTTCAATTAGTATCCTCAGCACCTTCCTCACCACTTCTCTCAACATTGCCTGAAAGAATATCGTTGGTATTGTGCTCATGGTTACAGGTATCATCTTCGTCAATAACTACATCATATCTCCATCTTTCCGGTAAAACACAACTCCGATCCAGTACCACAAAAAACTCTTACAAAATAAAGGAGTGTAAAAGTTAAACATAGCGATAAATCCCTCGTAAAATAACGTTGCAAACATTGTCCCCACCCCCGTAGCTGCTAATCCCACAAAGTAGCCGATTCTGATCGACCGGCATTTCGGTCTATCGAAATACGGAGACCAATTGAATGCAAACCCACCCATGCCACATATCTTAACATTGCTGTAACATTACATCTGGATTCTTAAGTCTATTATTACAAGTCTATTATCATTTATATGGATGATACGACTTTAAATCTCAATGGTCTGACTACACCTCTTCACTAACTTCTTCGTTTTTCCACGGAATACATGAAACCGTAAAACCTGCAATAGGGATTACACTTCCGATCAAAAGTCGTTCATAAATAAATGATAAGTCCGTCGTCAATCTGCAATAGTGGTGAGTGAAGAAAGGAGGTGGGTAGAATCAACGATAGTGTCAGTTGCTCTAACAAAGATAAATAGAAGAGATATCGCCAACAAATTGGTTCTGGCCATCATGAACCAGACTCAAGCTTCGCAAGTGATACATCACATTTATGGAACTCAATATATTACACCAATTACGACATGACGTACTTATGAGTGACAGATCACCCATGTAGAAGCATATTGCTGCAGTAGAAAGACTCGTTAATGACCTCACCAACGAATTTACGTGGTTCCTACTGATGATAAACTGCTGTAGATTTGATTAGCCAAATTATAACCAACAATGAAATAAAGAAACACCAACCGTGATAAAATGCCAATTCAGACACTTCAAAAGCGCTGTCTTTTAGGAGGTGGGCCTCTAACTGGTGGCCGTGGCCGCTGCACCTGGGTCATTGTGAGTAGAGGAGATGCCCTTAATTTGTCAGGAAGACCAATAAATCGTACCATAGAACCTCTTACAAACACCTGTTTCATGTGACTGATAGCTCCTGTTCCACTCTTGGTGATTTCGACATCGTAAAGGGTCAAATTCATGTTGTCTTCGTTTTCCAATAACTTGCCCCTATAGGTGTCTCCGGTGATCAATTCCACCGTAAGCGGGTGACCCTGGGCTTCAGTGAAAAGCTTAGTGGTAACGTTAGGACCCAAGCTGTTTCTGTTCATCTGTGAGTTCCCGTTATTGTGGAAGAAGTTTGCAATTTAGCGAGAAGTTCGAGATGGTGTGCGATAAATAGTGTTAGCAACGGTCAGAAGAAGTCCCAGAAAGCTATGAGATGGTGGTAGTGTCTTGTACATGTCTGTTATGATAGAGAGTTGTGATAGTACTTTTAGTACTTTTCTAGTGATCTGTTGTGTTCAGTTATCACTCTTTTAGGTGTCTTTCGGTTCGAGAATTAGTACCATGAACAGAGATGACGAGAGAAAAGGTATGGCATTTATAAATTTTTGATACCTATCCACCTGAAAAATAGTACAGTGAACGGATATGGTAATCTATAGTTCAATGGACTAGTTTCACTGAAGACGACGTAAGAATTAGTTTCACTGAAGGCGACGTAAGAATTAGTTTACAAGTGGTTAGAGACAAAACATTCATAACTGATCGTTTTTGATAATGCAATTACACTTATAAGTCGTCTTGTGTTGTATAGCACAAACACTTATCGGCAGAAGGTTTACTATTACAGGGTTCCACGATTTCTAATCACCTTTCTAGCCCTTTTGCTATGTGATAACTCCGGTTAAATCTGTGAAAGTTCACTAAAGTTCATTCTAACGAAAGCCATTCTAGTCTCTTATTGCTAACACTCATCCGACCATAACGTGTAGATGTATCTGAACCTATACAGTTTTCATTTTCCAGTATTTACTCATTATTTATATCCAGTAAGTCGCTTCAAGCACACATTCATATCATCCCCATCAACCATTGAATATGGAGATCTTATCATTCACCAACGAAGGAAGCAAGATGATGGGATATTCGAACTCCTCCTGATACTTTCATAGACATCATAAGTGGACATTCCATATAGTCTTGCTTCAGAGACAACAAAAGAGGCTTATCGCTATTCCTCTCCTATTGTTCCGATCGTTATCTTTTATTTTCTTATCTCATCCCTTTTCTCTCTATCTATTTCATCTAATCATCGCCGGTTTTTGGTCACTTGCGTTGGTGTTTATTTTTTCTGCTTCTCATCGATTCATTTACATTCTCTCTTCTTCCCCATCAAAACTACTACAAGTAGTCTCCAATCATTATCCAATTACCCTCTTCTCCTCAAACCACTCACTGGGTTATTCACTACCAAATCACCCACTTTTTTTCTTTTTGTCCTGTCATGAATAAACTGTCATCTTCTCTGCCAGATCTTCACCCATCGCACCCTCACACCCTCAGATCTTCTCGTCTTCCTTCCATCATCATCACCTCATGGTTATCACCTCCGAGTGCGGATTTGATTCACGGATTTGATTTATGTCTGAACCAAAGCACCGTAAACGGGTTCCAGTATCGTGCTTAAACTGCCGCCGTCGAAAGGTCAAGTGTGACAAGGGCCGCCCTGCGTGCGGTGGCTGTGTTAAGAATGGGGTTGCCCGTGCTTGTCAGTACCTAGAGCCTCATTGGATCACCAATAATCAGCCAGTGGCTAACCTGGACTTGTCCGTGTCTGCGCCAGACCACCGCTTGAGGCAGTTGGAGGAGCTCAAGCAATGGAAGTCCCATCATGAGAAGATTATCAGCAGTCAACGCAAGGAGCTAGACGACCTCAAACGGAAATTATCCTTTACTCATCAGTTATCTATTGAGCACACCAATGATCCCCAATCCACCAATAATTATCCTATACTGGTGCTACACAAGCTCAAGCATCCTGATACCGGTATTTTAGAGATCGAGGCACAGTCTGACATTGAAACTTTGTTGGTGACTCCTGCTGTGGTGGCTAAGCCTTTGATAATCACTGATATGTACCACTGGTTCACCATCGTCCGGCTTGACCCCAAGCTCTCGGGGCTATGGCTCAAGATCACCAACATGCAGAAGATATATCACAGGTTTAAAGCCAAAACCACTTCTCCCACTGTCAACCTCAAGGACGACAACAAGTGCCCAGTAGTTCGGATTCAAATAGGTCCCACAAATTCCGATCCTGATACCGTGACATGGAGCCTGTCGCCCGATGCCACTGCTAGTGTTCCTCGTAAGTTAGTGTTTCGTCATCATGAAGAAGAATTCGTTTTCTTCTCCAGGATTATTCAAAAACTATGGATTAGTTGCCTTGATCTAGCTGGAGGCAAGTTGAATGGCCCTCAATTTCGGTTTTTGCTTGACTTCTACTTCCTCAGTGATGCTACGTCAAAGAGGTTGACCCGAGCTTTCCACCATGAGTTGCGTCTGATTATCAAAACCCGTGGAAATGGCGAAGTCTATTTCGAATTGGGGCACGATTGGAGCAATAGTGAACCAGACGACGACATCAGGATCCGTGGGGGGATTAGATGTGCCCATATGGGAATGTTGGCTATGATTTTGCATGAAAGCTATGATTTGCTTAAGAAAAACCTCAAGAACCAGGTGGTGGATATTCATACACAGAAGTTCACAGAGCTTTTTCCCAATGTGAATTCTGATTCCCCACAGACTCCCATACTTGGTATGGTACAAGACCTTTTGGATTTCATCTTTTCCCTTCATTCCAACACCGGTGCCTCTTGTTGTTCGTTAGTTGTGCTTACTTGTTTGTTGTTGTTGATTGATCGAGATCTTTGCACTATCTCGAATACAGAGTCTAGCATCGGAAATAGCAGCTCGCCGATGTATGAGAGTAACATAAGGCAGTTCTTTCTGCTACTATTCATAGACAAGTCTTCCCATTTGCCCTTTTGGAGAAATCCCTTGCTGCTAGTGTTGGTCGGAAACGAAAACAAACGTCGAGCAAAAGACTTACGAGTCCACTGTTGCCAAGTTTGGAACGAAACCTTGCGGTTGGCGAATCTAATTAGTTATTCCATCATCAATTTCCATCACAAATCTTTCACCTTTGAACGTCATATCATGACAGCACTAAAATACGCAGAACTGACAGCAGAATCACAGTCTCACGTAAACTACCTCCAAAGCTTGAAGAACCCCGAGTTTGACACTTTAATCACTGCATTGCAGGTGAACTACTTGCTAGCCAAAACCCACTTGTGTTTGAATAGAGGAATGAATCACTCTATTGGTCCTCAATTGACAGTAAAAGACTTGGATATGTTGAACGGAGATTGTGCTAGTTGGATAGATGATAACACGACTAGCAGGTTGCCATTAATGGCAAAGGCTGAGATAAAAATCATGCTTTGTTTCAACAGCCTCTACTTGACTTTCATCATCTTCCTCCAGGCTGAAGATTCCAAAGTGCATGAATTGAGAGAGTATTTGACCACCACCATTCTTACAAAGTTGAGGATGTGTATCAAGTCCTGCAGGAGCCTAATAAACGGGATGCACACAACTACGGGGCATCAGTACCTTCTTCAGGGTATCGTGGAGAAATTCACCTGTATTATTCAGATAACCGTAGCGATTTTACTTCGAGTGATGAATAAGAAGGATAAATCTTCCCAGGAAGACTTGTACAAACGACTTTCAGCCATTTGCTATCATTCGTCATCGTTACTATCGAGGAAAGAGCCCGATTTGAAGAGTTTGATCAAATCGGAGATTAGTGATGGTATTGACTCACTATTGTCAACTTTGAATGATCAGTTGACAGATAAATGGCATCTCAAGCAGCTAATGACGTTATGGGACTTTTACAAGTCGTTAATCGATAGTGCCGATAGATTCGATTTCAACTACAATAAACTCCATTCTCACATTCCTGGATTCGGAAGTATTACCGACGGTGACTTTAGTAAGTGTCTTGTGTCTCACACCTCCACTGAGGCGGGAAAGTGTCCTATCGATCACAGTCAATTTGTCAACTCCAAGAAGCGACAGATAAGCCCGAATTCTGCCAGTAAACGACAAAAACCCGAAGCTGACGACATCGTGTCTGCCACCACTGGATTGACACCTCCGGCTATTGTCTTGTACACTCCTGGAGCTACCACAGGCGACAGCTTCGCCATCGAATTCAATGGCCTGGGACCAACACCCCCCGATGGGTCTAGTGTCAACACCATGAACTTCACCGAGGCGACGTTGGACTACCCATCGCTGTCGTTGAGTCTCTCTTCGTCGGCGTTTTCGAGCTTGAACTTGGATTTCTTGAGAGATGATTCTATCTCAGAGCTTACACCGTCATTCAACTATGACTTTATCGATGAAGATACCAATACAATGGGAAACTGAGTCCGACTACGAGATGATGAAAGACATAGGGTAACTACCAGATTATGAAAGATGCTGAAATGCATGAAAATTGAGTAAAACAAAGACACTAGCTTTAGAAATCGTTATAGCCTCCTTCACAAGGGCCGTATTTAGGATGTATACACTTAATACCAATCTATAGGAAATTCATCACTTCAGCCACCATTTAACGTGGGTGTACCGCAGCGAAAGGTGGACATTCTTCCTAAAACGGATCCAAATTCTCACAAATTTGATTGGGAAGATTTAATGTTAACTTTGCGGTTGCAACGTGGCGTACGAGTCTTGTTTCGGGATAAGAAGTGTCTTACTACAAACCCGAGTCCGATAAGGCTATACCTGAGTCACCGACAAACTCCTGCCCCAAAAAACGGCAAAAGTTATGGGGAAAAGTCTCCGATTCTCCTGGGACCGAATTCCAAACGACGTAAATTCTATGATTCGACACTGTTCAGGGTCGGTGCCGTGATAGGATTAACGGTAGGAGTGCTATATTCCACTAACGAGTCATTCCGTGACTCTACCAAGCACGTGGTATTGACAGGAGAAAGGGCCGGCATCGTGGCAGTTGCTACGCTCAGATGTGTCAAGCTATACAAAGATGTGCTTAGTGCCGAGTTCGAGTCGGCGAGAGATTACAACATGGCGTTGAAGCGGGTGCATAAACGGGCGGCCGACATCACGTTGAGAGCCTTAGAGACCAATGGTGGGATTTATATCAAACTTGGGCAGCACATTTCCGCTATGACCTACTTGTTACCGGAAGAGTGGACCACCACCATGACGCCGTTGCAAGATAGATGTCCTCGGTCGACCATGGAGGAAGTTGAAAAACTATTCGTCACCGATATGGGTGTGGAATTAGCAGAGATGTTTAGTCAGTTTGACCCTGAGCCGGTGGGAGTCGCTTCATTGGCTCAGGTGCATATGGCGACGTTGCGGGAAACCGGAGACCAAGTGGCAGTGAAAATTCAGCATCCGTCATTAAAGGAATTTGTCCCTTTGGATGTCAAGTTGACACAGATTGTGTTTGCTTTGATCAATAAAGTGTTTCCAGAGTATCCCTTGACCTGGCTCGGAGAGGAGTTGCAGGACTCTATTTTCGTGGAGCTCGACTTTACCAACGAAGCTGAAAATGCCAAAGGGACTCAGGAGTTTTTCAAGAACCGAAAAAAACTAACGGCTTTGAAGGTACCGGATATTATCGAGGCCAACAATCGGATTTTGATCATGGAGCGAGTCAGTGGTGCCCGGTTGGACAACTACGACTACTTGGTGAAAAACAACATCGATCCGTCAGAAGTATCGTCGTGTTTATCGCATATTTTCAACAGCATGATATTTGAGCCTAATGCCTCGTTACACTGTGACCCCCACGGGGGAAACTTGGCCATCAGGGCAATTCCCAAAAGCCAATCTCGTAATGGACATAATTTCGAAATCATTTTGTACGACCATGGATTGTATCGTTCGATTCCGTTATCAATGAAGCGAGACTATTCCCATTTTTGGCTAGCAGTATTGAACAGAGATGTGCCCAAGATGCAAGAATATGCAGAAAAGATTGCCAACATCAAGGGGGATCTAAAGTTTACGGTTTTCATTTCTGCTATCACTGGCAGGGATCCAAAGCACGCATTGAATTACGATATCACTTCGGTACGAACTAGAGAAGAAGAAGATAGTATTCAGCAACAGTTGCACAACACCGAGGGAGCATTGGAGAGCTTGATGTCGATTCTAAGTACAATGCCCCGAATCGTGTTGTTGATTTTGAAAACCAATGATTTGACTAGAAACCTTGATGAGAACCTCCGTAATCCTTTGGGACCAGAAAGAACCTTCTTAATCATGGCAAGATACTGTGCCCAGACGTTGTATGAGGAAGATAAGGATGTGGTAAACGCCACCACCGTGAAGTTTTCCTTCAAGTGGATAACCCGTAGTATAGCAGCGTGGTGGAATTATCAGAAGGTTATCAATTCCTTGGTGGTTTATGATATTTATGTGTTAATAGGAGGTCTAACAAGGAGGTTGTTTGGAAGGTGACGATGAGATGGAACCTTATATATATGGAATACATGTTGTAGATAGATCTGTTGAATAGGAGTATTTGTAGTTTGTAGTGGGCTGTTATTTGATAACCATTAGTTTGAGTAATGAAGATTGTTTCTTATAATGCAACAACCATTAGTTTGAGTAACGAGGATTGTTTCATACGTTGACAGTTATTCTGAGTAAAGTGATGGGAATTAAGAGTAAACCATGATTCTTGTACTTCGAGCAACCTAAAAAGGACCATTAATCTAAGTAAAGTAATGAGAAACCAGTAGACCACATTTCTAACACTTTGAACACCCTCTCTTATTTCTGATCTACTGTAAAATCATCAACAGACTCTTGAATTATCTTCAGTGGTTCGAACCCCACATCCTCTCCTTTGGGATGTTTGTGAATAAACACACTCTATTTACTGCCTCCTTCACTGCTACCAACACCTCTACGGCCCTAAGCTACCAGATCGCCGGCAGTAATTGGCGGGATCAAAGTCCCTCCCCAGTACCACAGCTCGCGTCACAATCGCTCCAGAGTCGCATCTTCGTCCCATAAATCACCGTAGAATTGCCTCCTGACAGCTTTTTGTCGGTTATCATGTCGTTTGAGATAGACTGGGACAAACTAGCCGACGAGACCATCAACACCGGCATCAAAGAATTTCTCGATGAGCAGTTCCAGAAAGTGACGATGCTGTCATTTATTAGTGGGTTACAGGTGACTAGGTTCGACTTGGGGTCTCAGCCCCCCGATATTACCATCAGACACATTAGCAGTCCCTTTGACGAGTTTTATGACGAAAATCTCCAGGACGTCGACGAGAGACTACGGAATTTGAGTAATCAGTACATTCATGATCGCAATAGTTATATTGACTCCAGCGAGGATGACGTTGACGATGGCGATAGTACCAACCATTCCGCCATTTCGGAAGATATCTTGAACAGCACGCGTGAAGGCAAGCTAATTTTGAATGTCAATGGCGGCGTGGGCAGTGAAAGTAATGATGTTGGAGGTAGCTTCAAATTCCCTACTATTGGAGGAAAATCGGGGTTTCAGCTAGAAGAGCAGGCGAAGACCCGAAACTCTCTGGACTCCCTTAGCTTGATGTTGGGTAACAACAATGTCAACTTTCTCCATAACCACAACATCAACAGCCTCGGGATTCGGAGTGTTAACTCGCCTACTTCCCATAATCCCACGCGGGCCGACACTCCGACCCATTTCCTCAACCATGGGCCCTTCGTCAATGTCAACTCCTCGCTACGAGACCGCTCAGGCTCTCCGTCGTTCATCCGATCGAAGGAAACCTCCGCTGAGAAACATCAGTCTGACATTCAATTAATCACAGAAGTCAATTATCAAGGTGACTTACAAATAGATGTTCAGGTGAATCTTCTTGTAAACTATCCGTCGCCGAACTTCATTTCCTTGCCGATAAAACTCCACATTACTGACTTGGTGATCCACTCCGTCGCTGTTATTGCCTACTTAAAACAAGCGGTGTATGTATCGTTTCTTTGTGATATTAATGATCAGAATTCGGAGTACTTTACATCATCTCAGCCCAACCACCATCAAAGCTTTAATAATCCTCCAGACAATAACGGGGGCAACTTTGTCGACTACTTCAACAATGGTAACCCTCAAGAACGTATCGACATCATTAAAAAGATCAAGATAGAGTCAGAAATAGGCGGTGTTGAGCACAATGCTTTGCGTAATGTTGCCAAAGTGGAGAAATTCCTTGTTGATAGGCTACGGGGGATTCTTCGAGACGAGATAGCGTGGCCAAGTTGGATTTGTCTTGATCTCTCCCCTGAAAAAGAACAATCAGAGTAAGTTGCACCGGGGCGGACTTTTTGGCGTATCATTACCAGTATGAAACTTGATTTGATTGAGTATGGGTTGTAGAATTTGCTTGTGTATTGGTTGTCTCGCCTTGATGAAATTTGTAATATAGCACCACTGGAGCTATCACCGGTGAAAAGTGATGGTGAACCAGCATTATGAGAGGATTAAGGGTTTGTAATGAGTAATGAAGAAGTAGAATTTTTTAATAACGACTGTAAATAGGCATTAATATCCGAGTATTGGAGTGTTGGTATCACTATTTCTTTCTATGAGTCTCAGCCATTCTCTTCAATTAAATCTATGTTAATCTTCTATAAAACAAATAAGTTGAGTTTATGTCCAAATGTCAAATTTATATTTCTTAAATAATGCATTAGTGTACACCTTTCTTGATCCCAGTTACTCCTTTTTATTTTGTTTGATCTTATCAAGTAAATTAGTGATTCTTGGTCCCATTAGTGGTTGCCCGTATTTGGTTCTTCGGGACAATTTCTTATTTAAACGTTCTCTTTGCCTTTTGGCTTTTTCTATTTGCTGTTTCTTTTCGTTCATTTGAGCTAATGCTTGTTTACGCTGTTGTTCCTTTCTTTCATTAACGATTTGGGCTCTTTGCTGGTATGTGACTTGTTTTCTTTTTTCATAGGGGTCTTCCGAAAGGGGTTGTTTAGTCTGTTTCTGTTCTCTCGATAAGATTTCTTCAGACAATTCCTCTTCCTCAGACAGTTCCCCTCTACCATCAGACGACCCAGCTGCCTCATTGTCTTCTATTTCGGAATTTTTCCCTTCTATCTCGTTTATTTCGGGATCTTCCACTTTGTTCTCTTCTATTTCGGAATCTTTCTCTTTATGTTCTACCTCAGTGTTCCCGTTCCTTTCTCTTATCCGTTGTTGCTTGGCTTCATCGTCTTGCTTCTCCTGCTCCTTCAATTTAAAGTAGTTCCGTCTCAACCGTGCTCGGTGTGTCAACGACTTCTTGATCTCCTTGGATTTAAAGTCTCGGAGATCTTTGTATCGTTTCTTATCAAACTTGGCCATGGTTATTTTTCGATGAGCATCTCAATCTCAACTTCAATTTAAATCTCCTTCGGTATACTCCAAAGCAGGTGTATTTTGTTTTAGAGGCATAAACCCCGAACCCAAACCTTGACACATTTAATAGATGACTGTGGATATGGTACCAGCCTGAAGGATTGAAGCGCCATTCCAAAATCTCCTTTGTCGTTTGGAAGGGTAAATGATAGATCCGAAGATTAATTTCGGCTTCCATTCCACCACCGCTGACTCAAATTGAAATCTGAAAGTGCCTGGAAGAACCTAGCCACAGAAGCATCATCCTCTACTTTTCCTGATCCACATAAACAAACTATACCCCGAAATCAATGACATTATTCTAGAAACCCTGGAGACACTCAAAGTCAGCGCCAACGCGCGGGAAAAACCATGGCCAGAGACTCTCAGTATACGTCGGTCCCCCAAGGGCCCACAGGAGATGGGTTGGCTCAAGTGGAAGCTTCGATACCCGAAGAAGAGTTTGAGCTCGATTCGGTGGATTCTCTCGACTACGAGGCTATCACCCCCGGTGCGGCGGTCCCCGAACCAGAAAAGGGCAAGTCTAGTATGAGAATGGCCTTCATGAATATGGCCAACTCCATTTTGGGAGCGGGAATCATTGGCCAGCCGTTTGCGTTCAAGAATAGTGGTTTGGTAGGAGGATTGGTGTCGCTAGCGGTGCTAACGTTTCTCATCGACTGGACGTTGAGGTTGATTGTGAGGAATTCTCTCTTGTCCAAGACTCGCTCTTATCAAGACTTTGCGGCCCACTGCTTTGGAAAGTTTGGCAGGAGCTTGTTGCTTTTTTCGGTGGGGTCTTTTGCTTATGGGGGGTGTATGGCTTTCTGTGTTATTATTGGTGACACCATACCCCATGTGTTGAAGGCATTTGTCCCCGAATCGATTACCACCTCCCCGGCGGTGGGGTGGTTGTTCAGCCGCAATGTCATAATTACTTTGTTTACCACTTGTATCTCTTATCCGTTGTCGTTAAACAAAGACATTTCGAAGTTGGCCAAGGCGTCGGGGTTTGCCCTATTCGGGATGCTTCTAATTGTGTTGATTACGGCTATTAGAGGTCCTTTTGTCGATAGTGCTTTGAAAAAGCCTTTGACGAAGTTGCAGTGGACTGTCAATTATAACATTTTTCAGGGAATTTCCGTGATTTCCTTTGCCTTGGTGTGCCACCATAACACCACTTTCATTTATAACTCATTAAAAACCTCAGTAAAGCAACAGTTCGATAAACTCACGCATATCGTCTGTTTCATTTCCATGATTTGTTGTTTGGTAATGGCGGTGAACGGGCTTCTCAACTTTGGTGGTAACACTAAAGGGAACATTTTAAACAATTTTAAAAGTGACGATAATTGGATAAATATTGCCAGATTCTGTTTTGGTTTGAACATGTTGACCACTTTCCCCTTGGAAATATTCGTGGTAAGAGATGTCATGAGGGATATTGTCTTCTTCTATTCTAATGACGCTACAGATTCAGAAAACAATCATAGTAGTCACTTTGAGTTGTCATCCAAACAACACTTTTTCATTACTACGTTTCTAGTATTCTCCAGTATGGCTGTATCGCTTTTCACTTGTAACTTGGGGATTATTCTTGAGTTGATCGGAGCGACATCTGCTTCCTTGATGGCATATATCATACCTCCGTTATGCTACCTAAAGTTGAGCTGGGAACAAATTGATTATGGTTCCTTGAGTTCCAGTGAAAAACGTCATTTCCATACATTCAAGACATTACCGTCCATCGCATGTGCGTTACTCGGGGTTTCCATAATGATAATCAGCTCGTTCATGAGTATTCGTACAGCCATAAACGGCACTGGCGACGATGATCATTGTGTAGTTGATTAGAGGATTCATTAAACGGTGTAAATATACATTAAACGACTTGGTCACTTTATTCATCATCTTCATCATCTAACCTCAATTTTTTACGTCTGGAGAAATCTTTGGCAGATACGAAAGTGGTGTCACCCTCGTCATCATCGTCATCTATTAATCTTTTGGCTTGAGGTGGCGTCTTATTCTCTTTGTTATTCATTTCGGTGTCATCATCAGAATCAGAAGGTTCTGGTTGAGATTCTTCGTCAGAACTGAACGGCAATATGGTAGAGTCAGGTTCATTGTCACTTTCCGGAAGAACCTCAGGATGAGACGACCGTTGGAATTGCAATGACTCCTGGAACTGGGACAGCTGGAGCTGCGAGTCGATTTGCAGCTGAGAGTCTTCTTCTGCTTGAGATGCCCGGAAATTGATATTAGCCAGTTCTACGGCCTTGGTGATGGACTCATCAACACTAGTATCAGGGTGGCTCAAGACTTTGGACCATACTTTCTTGAATTCTTCCAATTGCTTGGGGTTTATTATTCCTCCACTTTCCTGGAGCAATCTACGTAACTTCTCTTCTCTAGCAAAGAATTGTTGATCTCTTTCATCATCGGACTCTTCGTCAGAATCATTAATGTATTCACTCGATTTAGCAGGACCATGGTATATATCCGAGTCTTTGTCATGAGAAGCCGTGCCATTTCTAGAACTTCTTTTCTTCCTTGGCTCTTTCCTTGACTTTCCAGATTCTTTTTTAGACAATGATTTGCTTTTCTTCCTTGCCACTCCTGGAGTATGGGAGGAAATCTTAGCTTCCATTTTATCTAAATTCTCAAGCTCTTGCATGTACTTAGACTGAGCTACATTACCTTGAGTTTCAAACGCAATCTCGTCATCACTGCCGTTGTATCCATATTCGTCTATTTCGTTATAGGCATAATCATCGTCATACTCCTTGGATCTCATGAAATAGAATGGATCCTTACCATCTTCAAAGCTTACTGGCTGTTGATTGATCCACTTTTTGATTAGTTCTAGTAATTCAACTACTTTTCCTGTAGGCACTGATTTGGGCAATTCGGGGTTCTCCTCAAGGATATCAGGCAATTCGAAACTAGCAAGGGACAACAAGCATCTGACGTATTGATTATTGATCATGTATCGGCGATACGACTCAGGAGTCAAGAGTCGATGGACATTCATGTTAGGAGATTCTGAAGCTGCAAAACCCTCGGACTCACTGGAACCTGCGATTGATAACGGATCATTAAGAAGTTGGTGGATCCGAATCTTTATGAATTGTTCTAATGCCTTTATCAACCATTTAAGGAACTCTTCCTTTTCCTGATAAATCAACGCAGTGATTAGTATCTTTACCTTCTCGTCAAGAGTGAAGTCACGAATGAATTCGATGTCCCTCGCTAATCGGGGTTCGTTGTTCGAGCTGGACTTTATAACCAATTCCCCTGTATTCAAGAATGACTTGAATGTTACCTCTTCGAAACGAGGGAATAGGATTTCAATAGGATTGGGAAATCGGGAGAATGCATCTTTGAATTTCTTCATAAAGTAAATGATAAACTCATCTACATGATTCCTGATGCTTGACTTCCTAGGTAAGTAATTTCTCAATTTCTGAAGAAGAAACATGAAATCCAATCTGTACAATGCATTATGATCTTTTTTCAATACAAATAGTCTATGGAAATATGATAGACAACGTTTGATTTGTTCGTGGGTCAAATCTTCATATTCCGATAAATAATCGATATAGGAATTGACAGTTGAAGTATGGAAGAATCTGACCTCTGTACGTTGTAAATCCAATTCCCTTTCCAATTTTTCTGACTTGGCTCGTTCGTGATCTGCTTCGTCATCGGATTCATCAAGTAGATCTTCAACCCTACCGTTCATTCGAGACTCAATATCATTGAAGACCAGTTTTTTATCTTTTTTGTACTTCTTACGGCGTTTCTGAATGTATAATGTGATGTTCTCTTTGGTAAATGACTCGAAGGATTTTAATAAAATGTGCACCATATGGATGCATTTACTTAAATACGACGGAGAGTGTTTTGATGCAGATTGGGGAACTTGTACTAACACATTAAGAAAGTCGTATGAGGTGAACAAATTTCTAATGATACCCTCTCCCAACTCCTTATCGCTGTCTTCTTGCGATTCATTTTCATCACCAGAGGGCTCCGGGGAATTAGATATGAAAAGGGTGTGGGATATGAGCAATAATTCAAGGAAACACGTCATGGCAACATGTACAGCACTCCAGTTTTTCTTTTCAAATGATGACCGGAAATAGTTCAAGATAAGGATGAAATTAGTCTGGCTCAAACCGTCATTGATGGAGTGAAAACCGACCAATGATTTTTCGTCTTCTGTCAAGGCATTGAGCTGGTCACCATGTGTTGTATAGTAGCCATTGCGTTCTCTAATATAATGGAAGAACCACGATATCGTAAGGTAGTACACGGCATTCTCGTAGGGGTTAATAATCGTTAAGTCATCGGCACTGGATAATATGCTGCTGACGTTTGAAATCAAATTGTTGAAACAGCCTCCGATGAGGAAATCATTGATAAAATTATGGAATATGACTTTTGATGATACACTCAAATATTGTTTATCATTGGTGATGAATTTGTCGGAATCGTATTTGAAATGCGGTGGTTTTCGCCATTTCTTTGATCGGTCGAGCTTCTCCATTGTGAAATTGGGGTTAAGTAGTGCTTCTTGACCAGATATTGAATAGTTTTGTTCTGTACCTTGAATTGACAACAAAGTTCCAAATCTGCCGTGTCTGGTAGAAATGTTCAGGGATTGAATCCTTTTACGTCGGTCTTCTTCTTGCAATAGGTCGTTCAATTGCATATTGGAGGTCGATGTCACTGTTTCAGTTACGTGGCTGGTTGTGGAATGTGGTTGATCGGAAGGTTTGTTTTTTTTGTGAATGGTAGTTTGGGGACTGATAACTTCCTCCACGGGAACGTTTTTAACAATCAAGTTGATACATTCAAGAACAATCTGACTGAAAAAAACCTTGCTAAATTCTGATCCTACTGAGTTTGACATTGTCAATAAAAACGTCAATACCTTGTTTTTCTTGAATATTGATAGTACAGTGTTCAAGGAAATATCTTCCAAGGACACATTGGCTGGCAAGTTATCTATATTGGAAAGATTACCTTTATTCGAGCTTTTCATAGCGATTGAGGTGCTAATGGGCTTGATATATAGGATATTTCTGATGAAAAACAAAGCTAATTTCAAAAGCTGGTTGTCTCTCTTCTCTCTATCTTCTTTATCTTTGCTCATGATGGGTAAAATCAACCTTAGCACCGCCTTTAGCGTCTGTCCGTGGTTATAAGATAGAATATGCTTCTTATAGTTGATTTGAACCTTTCTCAAGTTGGCCAAAGACAACTTCTGAACCTCAGTAGACTCGGGGGTCAACTCCTGAGGCCAAGTTAGCGACACCAATAGCTCTAGTATAGAGACCATGATTCTTTCCATGGTTTTGCTGTTCCGGATCGGAGGTAAATGAGGTGCTTTCCCCGATAATTGGCTATCCCACTGGCACAAAATAACTATCAAGTCATTTGTCACCACCCCCGACTCACCACAGGCAAGAGCCACATCAAAAGTGGCATTAGCATCATCAACAGACCGAATCCATCGCTTTAAATCTTTAAGACAAGCTAACGCGTCATGGCCGAGTTTATACGGAGGAGGGGATATGTTGGATGTATGATCGGGGCCACCCAATGCCGATACAAGTACCGATATATGAGCCTTCAAAATCTTCTGTCGAGCGGTTTCATTGGGTTTTAAAGTCGTTGCCAATAGTTTTAGTCTATCGGGTTTCTCATCATCAGAATCAATATCGCTTTCAATATCGCCATTTTCGCCATCAGATACAGCAGAAACTTCACCAACATCTCTGTGGCTATCTACGTGGTCTTCATCAACGATAAAGTCCCGTAAATCGTCATTTACAGTATGAAACTCGTCTTCAGAACTCATGGTGATGAAGCTAGGACGCGTTTTCGCGAGAGCTTCCCTAATGTGGTAGTAAAAGCGGGATTCTCAGGATTACCTAGAGATGTCAGTAGAGAGAGAGAAGTTGGCAGCAGGATTTAACGTCTGGTAGTTTGTATAAGGTAACGACAAGCCCCCGGAGGATAACAAATCAACACACCCCCACTATTTACCACCACTCTACCACCAAACGTTTACCAACCATTTTCGGTAATGTGAAAATATTCTTAACAATGGCGAGTTTCAACAATAAGACAGTACAGACAATTCCTCGGGGTAAAATGTGATGGAGATGATGCAACTTCTATTGCATGGAGTACACCACTACTTCTGGGAAGGCGTTCAAAACAAGGCATGGATTTAGTGCCGTAGCCAGGAAATAGAATGGACAGTAATGGGAGAAGACTTAATTCGATTTGGTGATACCGAGATTGGGAATACCGAAGTGAATATGAAGTGGAATATGGGAGTATTCTTTGTTGAGACCCAACATTCTCATGTGATTGAAGAATCTCTATTATTGTTGTTGTTCGTTAATTAACAATGAAGCAAGACAATACACGAGGCAGGTGGAAATGTGGAGCTACAGGATAATTACTTAAATGGTGACGGATCGATCAGTGAAGAGATACAGTTTGGGAATGATTGGGGAGGATTTTTCGAAGGTTTGGGGAGTGTTTATAGAGTGTTTATAGAGTGTTTAGGGAGTATTCAGCCACTGTTCAGCCACTATTTAAGATCATATACGCTGAACAGTAAACACTGACTCTCACTGTTATAGACACTTTAGTGACACACCTTAGGTCTTCAACAATCAGCCGTGTTGTACACATTAAAGCAAGGTCAAACTCATACCTCAAAGAATTTGCGACAGTAAAGAACGATATCCAGACAGTCTTATACCCACCACTTCTTCTCAATACCCCTGTCATGTTCACAAGATCGAACTATGGCAGTAGTCTCCTTCCTCGTCCACCTACTCTCCTTTTCCCCTTTTGTGCCCCTATTATAACAGCATCTTCCGTCGGTCTCCCGTGAGCCTTTCCCTTTCTCTCTCCACAACTGTCAACCCCCAATGCGCACACCAGTTTTGTTGTGGTGACGGGGATTATATTTATATCTCGATTTCTACCTCAACCTTGAATTGAGATTTAGCTGCCGTTCCAGAATAGGTTTCTTGTGAGATTGTTCTGTTGATATTCAATTGATACTGGCTGAGATAGCGAAATCTGCCTCAGGGGTTGACTATTGTGAGGGAATGAATCATGGATTCTAATTTCAAGAAGCGTAATAGAATCCCTTCTAGTTGTTCGGTGTGTCGAAAGCGAAAGAGTAAGTGTGACAGAGTGAAACCCATTTGTGGGTCATGCCGAAAGAAATCAATTGCCCATTTGTGTTACTACGAAGCCGACAACACCGGCGGCAATGTTTCGGTGAACTCCAGTGACAAGCTAGTGATAGGTCACCATGGCCATCCCCTAGCCGCCAATCAGATGGCACAAATGGCCCCTATGATGCTGCACCCAGGGGGGCCGCTACCGAGTCATATCCCCCAGGGCCGTCCCTTGAATTATCCCCAGTTGCACGACAACTTGTCTGGTATGGGCCACCCCCCACTTCAGCCGATGCCCATGCCGGGTCAGGGATACTCTGACCATTATCCTCCCCATCCCATAGAGAGTTATGACTACGACGGAGGGCCGTTGCCACCGGTGTTGAGCCAGAGTCATCTGTTGCAGCTGCACCCCCATCTTTCACGGAGTTCGTCCCAGATTTCCCTGCTCCACGCAAATAGTGCTTCTGTGGGATCCAGTGGTTCCGGAGTTGTTTTGCCTCCTCATAACGCAATTAGTCCCAACGCTGCTCCTCCAGCCCATACTTTTAATCACCGGCAGCCTAATGGTCCCATTGCTCCTCCGCCTAACGGCCCTCCCACTCCCACCAACATCGCTATTCCCCCTCCTGCCGATTTGTCTCATCGTCATGACACCAGCTTGCCGTCTAATGTCAGTTCCAACGACTCCAGCGTGAAATTACCCCCGATAAAGAATGTCGCCACCAGTAGTGTCAGCGAGGCTAGCCCTTTTAATGACAGCTCCACTTCCCACAGCGAACAGCTAGTGACGGTCCCCATAGGACCTACGACGTCGTTGAAAATCAACCCCCATGATGAGATTACAGAGTTTTTCGACAACGCTTCAACCCCTTTGTCGTTAGAGGGACCTTACTTACAAAGTCACGGGGTTGCTAGTTACGTGGGGCTTACTAAGAGTGATAAATTCGTGAAGTTCTTTCGGGGGTTTGTTGTTCACTTGATCACTAATGGTGAAATCACTCAGTTCGCCAATATGCAAAAGAAGAAGAAGGCCGACGCTTCTTCCGCAAACACTCCAGTGGCCAAACGGCCCAAGACCGATGGTCACACTTCCGTATCGGAGGGCTCGTCCGTCGTCAAGAACCAATTCTTGCCTAGCTCATTGCTCCCCAATGACAGTGAAGGTTCAAGCAAAACAGCGAAAGAGGTGGAATTTGAGGAAAAAGAATCAACTGGTGCAGTGAAGCATGAGAGTATTCGGAATCTTGATCCGGTGAGTGCTACCGCACTGACTGATGGTAAAGAGTTCAACAAAATTGAAGGTTCTGTTACTAAGACTAATGATGCTTCAGATGGTCATGACGATGACAAGAGAGATGACGTTGACAAGAGAGATGACGTTGACGATGATGACGTTGAAGACGACGAAGACGAAAATGCACGAGACGACGCTGCATTATTGGCTATCGTTAGCAACAAGGTCAATAGTACTCGTCAACAGTCTAACAGCATTATTGTTTTACCTGGGTTGAAGACATTATATCTGGGTACCGCCAATCGAAAGGAGTACTATAAGATTGTGGAGCAAGCAGTACTCAAAATTCTTCCTTCCAAGCATAACTTGTCTATCTTATTCCAGAGGTACTATAAATGGGTTCACCCATTTATTCCCATAATCAGTGAAAATTCATTAAGAAACGATTTCCGACAGATTGTTAATCAGCGGTTTCCCTCGAGCAGTAACGCTAAGTATGAATCATTACCAATCAAAAATGACAAACATTTGAGTATTTTGGCCCTTATGTTATTGGCCACTCGGTTGGGGTATATGAGTTTGATTCACAACGAGAGTGTGAATAACCAGTATAGTGACAACGAGTCCAATATTGTCAACGAGTGCAAGGCCGTGCCGTTTCTGCTATTCAATGATGTGGTAAACTTGTGTATTCCCGACGAACATACCAGTTATCGCAGTACAGTAAGATTGATTCAAACTTTGTGTTTGATGTACTTTTATCGCCAAGTCAGTCCTAATGATTGTCTTGGAGTAGGGTCATCCGACTCGCAGATCTTGTTTGGGACGATCGTCCTGCACGCCCTATCGATTGGTCTTAACAGGGATCCGTTAAAATACTTTGATTATGAAACAATCAACAGTAACAAAGATCTCATAGAAGTATGGAGGAACCTATGGTTTTATATATCCAACCATGACGCATGTCAAAGCATTCATCGTATGACTCCTTTATGCATTCAAGACAATAAAATAAGTGACAACAAGCTACCCAACGTTCATATAAAAAATGAGGAGTTGAAAGAGTTGAACTTAACCGTTAATGAGATTTCCAAGATTTATCGTAGAATCTCGAGTATAATAACTGATTTCCAGAGTAAGCCTCGAATCGTAGACATCCTACACGAGACCAACACATTGGAGCATGTATTTTTTAATTACTTTGGCAAAGACTTTTTCAGTGATGCTATATGTATACCTGCTATTGATCAAACCTTTGAGGCAGGGTCGATTGAACACGATAAAAGCTTTATCAAAGTGCAGAAATTCCTCACGTTCATGCAATTGCGGACTGATCTATCGTCGATATACTTTGTTATATCCATGCATTATGAAAGGAATCATGAGAAGTATTCCCCTGAGTCGATGACCTCGGGGGTAGAGTTGTTCAAAATACATTTCAAAAGTGTTGTGCAATTAAGTTACATCATGTCCTATGTTTTCGATAACACTGTGGAATTATTTGGCAAGAACTACGATTATGTGTTGACAGCGTTTATGGAAAGATGTATGATCAAAACTCACAGTTTTTTGACATCGTTTTTTATACGATTGATAGTTCAAAAGCAAGTGTTGACGATTAAACAGTTGACAGATCCAGAAAATGCCTTGGAAACTCGTCTCCGAGCCTTTGACAAGCTCTTCAATGTCATTTTAATGGAATCGGAGTATTTCGTGGGCAATTTCCGTACTTTGAGCTTGCGGTACTTGAACTCCTATAAAATCTACGTTTTGACGTATTACGTTTTGAGACAGTGTATGGAGAACCCGCAAATTTTCTTCCAGTATTCTATGTCAGATACGTCAGTGTTTGAGCCAGGAGCCAGTGTGTTGGACTATTTCACCGCTGAAGAGATGAACTATTTAACGGTGTTGATGGAGGATTTAAGATACATCAAAAACGTTCAAGCAATGCAGAAACGGCAGAATCTATCAAAGTTTTCGACAGCGAAGTCGTCTATTCCTGAGTCATCCGACCTGGGTCGACCGGGTACGACGGTACAGTTACCTCCCCACCATCCCAAAAAAGCCAACGTCGACCCATCTACCGTCCTGACTTCTGCTGAGAACAGCGGGCAGAATTCTATAGGAGGATCCATGATTGGAAATTCGGTGGGCGAAAGTGAGGATTACTTGACGCCTATTAAGCGCTTTACCAGTTCTATGTTCACACTGCCCATGGATAGTGGACAATCTGATGGTAATACCCTTCCGTCAGTAAAAGACGAAGATATTCACTCTCATAGTACATTAGGGGATGGTGCATTAGGAAGAAATCCCGATATTGTGAATACTTTGAAGGAATCAGAGGCTACGGCTAACACTCAAGATCCCATTTCCCGGTTGTTGAGCAATTTGTCCAGTTTGAGTAATCTAACACCTCATGATGACTTAAAGACTGATGACTTCATCAAATTGTTTGAGCTTTACGGAGACGGTGCTAACGGAATGAACTTAGAGTGATTATGGGGAATGTGTTTGATTTTTATCACCCTGTAGTTCTACATGTTATAGGTGTGTTGTATATTATCTTTACTCGGTGTATTATGTATATACTATCAGTTTACTATAGACGTTGTTGCTCGTATTTCCGCGGAATTAAATCTGTCTCCAAGTATCTCCGCGGAATTACCGCCTGTAGTCGCAGTTCGTATTGAAAGTTTTAGAAGTGAGTCTCTACGTGAAGAATTTTGCCATTAGATAACCAGATTTCGGTATTGTGTTATATTACTGGTAATTGCGAGGGACCTCGAGCACTAGGAAGTAAACTGTGTGATTTTGCGGTGAAATTGCCTTCCTGTTGACCAAGTATTGTCGCCAAATCGAATCAATGAGTGATCATCCCCGGAAGCGAAATAGATTATCGTTGCTGTGTAACTACTGCAAGAAGCGTAAAGTTAAGTGTGACAGAGGACGACCTTGCGCCTCCTGCGTTAAGTACCATGTGGGAGAATTATGCGAGTATTCGTATTTTGGCCAAGATGATGGTGTGACATCTCTAGCTGCATCTAAGCCAGGGTCTCATCCTTCCTTTGCTATTAGCCGTCAGCAGAAGAAGAATAAGGAGCTGGGTATGTTATCGGAATTGGAAGTGTTGAAAGCCAGAATTAAGCACTTGGAATCGACATATGTTGCTGAACGTACTGATTCCATTCAACAATCATCTGATGGGACATCTTGTGGAAACAATGGAACAAATGGCCATATCAATGCAAAAGGTTCTTCGTTGCAATCCACACCCCCAGACATGTCTAACCCGGATAAATCACCTCAGGACAACCCCACTTGGCGTGGGGTAAACCCCGCCTCCGAAGTAAGAGGTTCCATTATACTACCTCTTGTTAAGTCCAAACCGGAATTGTCTTTTGATTCCACGACACAGGATTATGCACCACCAGCTGCTCTTCGAGGTTTCAATAATGGCATTGATTATATGGGATCCTGTGAATATGGCTTTAATCAAAAGAGAGCATATCTTGCAGTAAACCCTTTTGACGATGCCAATGAAATAATCAATTTCTTCAAAGGGAGTGATCCATCAGCTGTTCGAGATACTGTTATTCGACTGAATAATGGACTTTTCTCGTGGCTCACTATGTTAAGAAAAGATATGGGACTACGAAATATCTGCAATTATCTAGCGGAAAGTGGTAGAAGCGATCAAGGCGGGAAAGGCAGAGGCACCGCTCCAGCCCAGAAACACTTTGTATCCACATCCAATGGAGGTTTGTCCGAAGGGCGAGTCTCTTCTGTCCTTACGAGGAATTTAATCGACAATAAGGGAGAGGAGGGGGGAGATATGGAGGTGAAGTTCAGACAAAAAGTGTTTCAGAACAGTGACTCCCCTGATTTGAAACTTTACAAGGAACTCAAGAGTGAAAGGAACATCGAGAACAACGATTTGAAGCTCTTTGGGACCCCACCCACATCTTCAATCAGAATGTTGAATAAAGATGCATTGACTCTTGGATTAACCATCCATGACGATAAGATAGATAGAGAATTGGAATTAGTTGATAGAATCGTCATTTTGTTGCCCAATAAAAGGGTAATCTGGACACTAATCGACAGGTTCTTTAGTAGCGTTTATCCATACATGCCTTACTTCGATGAGGAAGAGTTCAAGTCAGAAATGACTAGAATTATCGGCCCGGAAGACTACATCGAAGAAAAAGTCCATCTGTTAAACGTTGAAAAGAGACTAGACTTCTCTTTCCTCGGGATAATGTTGCTAATGCTAAGGTTTGCTTACTTGTCTTTGTTTTCAAACAGGCAAGAGCTCAACGAATATAATTTGAACAACTCCAGCACCGATACCAAGGCTCAAATATTGAAGTACTTGTTATCTAATCCCATTTCCATTCAAGTGGTAGAAGCAGCCAGACTCTGTGTGAAACAATTTGACTTGTTACGAAAAACCGGGATCTCGGTGTTACAATTGGTCTACACATTACGATTGTATCACTTGTTCGGACCTGAAGAAGGTGATGGGTCTGATGATCTTTCCTGTCAAATTGCTAATGGTCTAATTGTGCAAATAGCTCACAATATGGCCCTTAATCGAGAACCGGAAAACTTTACCGACAGTGAAGTTAATGAAAGATATAATAATACCAGTCGAAAATTATGGTTTTTCATCGTTATAACTGACCTCATTCAAGGATATCAGCATGGAGATCCTTTATCGGTTGATCCCAGACATTTTGACACCAGACTACCATTTTTCCGTAAAGGAAACGAAACCATAAATGATGTCAGGTTAGAAAAACATGTAATAGCTACATTTGCATACTTCGACAAATTCTATCCTCGAGTCAAAAAGATTCTTGATGTAACCTTGGATATCAACGGGGAGACTAAAGTTAAAACTTTTATGGAACTCTTTGCTGACTTGGAGATAATGGTGTACAACAATTATGGCAATCTAGGCGATTTTATGGTACCATTTTCGAACGAGTTTTATCCATACCCATTTATGAAAGCTATGAAATGCAAAACATTTGTAAACTTGAGTGGTTTCATTACGTCCTTGCTCAGTCACTTGTATTATCACTTCGAGAATAAAGGGAACATAAAGTTATCAATGTATTACTTCAGGAAGAATCTCGTTAATTCCTGTCTAAACATGGTACCGTTCTATGATGAGTTCTTTTCTAGAAATCACATAAATTTTGGTGAAGGGTCGGATATGATTCTCAATCCAGCTTTTATCCAGTCTATTCAAAAAATTAACCAGTTGAATTTGTCAATGCTTACCAAGATAAATGCTTCAATTTACAGGTTGAAGACCAGTGGCAAACACGAACATGACATGGGAAAATACGACTATGAGGCGAGATTCCAAATATATTGCAAGTTGTCGAGAGCCATTCAAAAGGTGGTGAAACATGGGGTGGCTACGTTATCCAGGTTGAGTAATCGATACTATTATGCATGGAGAATCACTAAAGCTCATAATTTCTTGTTGAACTTGGTGCTGAGTAGTCGGTATTTTCAAGACAACGAAAGCACAGATTTAGTTGAATACACCAGTAAAATTCCCATGGAAGAATTGGACGAGATATTCACTATATATGATCAGACATTAAAAGCGATAAATGAGAGAAGAAGAGAAGTTGCACAAGAGTACGGAAGCAACGCCAGTACTGCAATCGCTTCTGCGTCCACTGGTACCACATCCACTGGTACTGCACCCGCTTCTATATCCACTGGTACTGCAACAACTAAAGATCGCAGTACCCTAACCCCAACTACCGAAGTCAACGATTACGTTATTCCTCCGCCAGTGTCGTCAAATATGGGTAATTCTATAATCAATGGCTTTTCCGCTAATGGCACTTCACTGCTAGCTGTGGCTTATCAGCCAAATGGCTACATACCTGGCGATGAGACCCAACCAGGCGAATTAGTCGTCAATGAGTGTAAGACCCATGCCCCTCCAATTGAGCCGAATATTCCTAATGAGAATAGTCTAGCGTCCACTAGTCTCATTTATCCTAATGGCCACAACAGCGGATCAGAAATCACCCCCATCAACACAGAATCAGAAACTGACTACCTCGAAATGGTGAACAACAAAGAGATCGATAATTTATGGCTCCAACTCACCAACGGAGAAAATAGAATTCACCCCCAACCTGACGCTAATCCTTTCAATTACCAAGAGCTTCATGACTTGTTTAATATGGTGGAGTCCCATATAGATTTTTTGGCATGAAGACACCGCCCATTACCCGGTCATCACTATAAAGGGTGTTGTCGATGCGAATAAAATTTTTCAGTAATAAATAAGTATGTTTCATTTAATATTCAATTAGGTGATGACAAAACGCTGTGCACCAGTCTGAGTACTCTTTGCATGACAGACCCAGTATACCCAAATTTCTGACTAATTGAATTCATTTTCGAGAAATTACGTACTAACTGTGTAGTGTTTGGTTTTAATTTGTTAAAGCTGTTGGCCTGAGAACAAGTGTTTTCAGGTTTTAGTTGATAAGGATTGTGAATGGCTAACCGAAGTTGTGGGAATTTGTTTCAACGAAGCACGTATTCTTGCAACTATACTGGACTTAAGTGCTTCATCGGTGTTAGCGTACTACGTGTATTACTTCTCTGATCTCATTTATTTGATTCTGATGTTTCCTCATTTATTCGATTCTGAAGTTTCCAGTGGTCTGATTCTTATGATAAGAAGAAACACTGAGTTTGCAGGTTCTACAGACTTCCTCCCGTTGTTAATTAATGGGATAGACTGTAAATTTGCGATGTCAGATTCCAAGGAGTTTGACGCAGTCATAGGCTTAAAACCCTACACTACTCTTGTCTTATCTTGAATCCTGTAGTAGAGACGAGCTGCCTAGCTCCGAAGTATATCACACGTTGTCCCTAACAACGCTACTTGCAACGTCAAGGAGGAAGGGCCACCATAAAATATCCAAAATGTAAGTTGAAATCGTTTTATTGAAAATCACTGAAAAGCCAAACGACAAATGATTTACTTCAACTCGTAAACATTTCTGAGTCCTGTAAGGAGTCAATTCCCTTCGGAAGATGAAAGCAGTAGCATTCTGAATCTACAACTCTGGTCGATAATTCCACTAGCGGTCATACTACTGACACCAGAGATATTAATCCGAAACCTCCTTGTACTGCCACATTCCCCATAATCATCTTGACCTTGACGAACGTTTTTTTCGTGTAAAAAAAATCGTGCATGTTCATTTAAGTGAAAAATGCAGTCGTAGATCTTTGTAACCTACAGGGGCAATATTTGCAAGATAGACCATCCCAAACAGGAGAAGGTCAAAAAAGGATAAATTCAAAGATAACCTCGATTAAGACAAAACCATTATAATGGTCTATTGTTCTGAGGATCTATAATCACCAATGTGATAGCTATATACTGGATAATACCCTATCCCTGGTAGATTTTTACCCTTTTCATTGCAAAAGATAACCTCCCCCTTAATTTGACGCGTCAAATTACGTCCGCATAATTACTAAAAAGGGATAAATCAGGAGGGTTTCAACGTAATATTTTTCAGGCTGATGATGACAAAGGAAAGTGACGAAGGGGGTTTTAATGCACTAGATTCAGATACGTGGCACCAAAGCGTTATTGCCTCAAAGGAGTACAATCGGACAGCCTGATGGATTTAACGCGCTTATTGTGTAACACCTTAATAAGGTGAATTTATCACGATAAGTCTAAAGTGAAAAATTTTATATATAAGAGCTTAGGAGGTAGTTGGCAGACAACCTTGTGTTAAATATTATTTCAGTTCATTCTTCATTCCGTTTTAACCTCTTCAGTGGTGAGTTAGTTCCTTGACTTATAGACACCATGGAATCAGTTGAAGCTAAAGCTATAGATATTTTCATCAAGAGTAAAATCGATCAGGATTTGGTTCACAAGGTTATTGTCAAGACTTTACAAATCATCTCCTGTCCCAATGAGACGAAGGAATATGCTCAAGAGAATAAGCGATTACCTTCTTTGCAGAAGTTCCTTAATCGGTTGATTGACAGCTTGAACTTGAATAATGGGATATTGATGTTCACTATCATTTATTTGAATCGATTGAAGATGAAATTACCCAATAACTGTAAAGGTTTGCCCTCCACAAGACACAGAATACTATTGTCGTGTCTCATATTATCAATCAAGTTCAATAATGATTTTAGTTTGAAAAATCACGATTGGTTGAAGTTAACGAATAAATTATTCAATTTGAAGGATATCAACTTGATGGAACGCCAGTTGCTATATTTGTTGAATTGGAACTTGTTAATCACAGAGCAAGAGGTGCTTATGAACTTTAACAAGTTTTTGACCCCCATCAAGGAATCCTTGATCAACGACTATAGACTTAAACAATACTTATTGCAGCAGAAGAAGTTGGCAGTTTCTCAATCACCAAAGTCATCCCGGTCAAATAACTCCGACGAAGCTCCTACCACTCCTGTGTCGTCAAGATCGAGATCCCAATCTCCTTACGACAGTCCTGCCACTGCTTCGCCCCATTCCTATTCTCCTACAACTCCATCCAACTATAATAACACCATCAACGTCAATGCTATCAGTTTGAACTTAAAACCAGGGTTTATGCCTCAGGAAAGACGCAAATCGTCAACATCGTCTCTCTCGACAGTTTCCTCCGTTTCGTCCTCAGAATCTTTAGAATATTCCCCTTATAGAAATCATTCGGCTGCATCTTCTATTGATGCTTCAATCTTAAACTCCTCGGGTAAAATCAACCCCTATATCGAGCTTACGGCGTTGAATGAACAATACGAATTGAACAGATTACTAGAAAGTTTCAAATCTACCAGTTTATAGTATATAATGATTTACGACTTGCATTTCGACCTCCTGAACCTCTTCTACTAAAGTTACACAAAATCAAACTTGGCAAAAGTTACACAAAGTTGAAGTGCGAATAATCGCTGTCGCATATCCTTAATGATTTCATCATTCCTAATACCTGTCAGGGGGTTCCATGGCGGTACAAGGCTCCTTAAGACTAAGGATCAGTACAGTGGAATGCTAAAAAGCCTTGGAGTGACTGTGCACAAGCAAAAAGTCGATCCGTCCGACGCAAAGGTGGGGAAATCAAAGAATCCTAAAGGTACCCAAGAACGGTTAAAGGATTATTATGACAGTATTGCTTATATGCCAGCGGAGGACTTGCTAATTCAGCAGAACTTCGATGAAGGTAAACTGTTTCGATCTTTCAATTCCGACCATTATCTCGACCGAAAGTCCTTGATAAAGAACCTTCCTGATGAGATAGATATTTTTAAAACACCGTTGCTGGAGATCAAAAGAATCTATGACGATCTCAGCAAGCTCGACAAGGATAAGACAGTGCAGCTTAAGTATTATAAGCGGTATTTGGATAACTATTCCGACCCAATAAACTCCTTACTACAAGAATTCAATGGCATTAACGACAAATTCAAGCTCTTGAGAAGGAATGAACTTGTCAACTTGAGTCTAGCTCCTTCTGCATACTTATCTAAGGACAACTTATGTAACGTGCCGTATAACGCCGTGGGATTTGATAGAACCATAAGTGGATTTCCTTTGAGAAGGGGCAAACATGACTTGACTGACACTTCGTACCCTCAAGAGTTCATTCAGGATTTGCAAGCATATAGAACGAAAATAAAGATCCATAAAAGAGACTTGGATTTTGTTGAATACAACGAGAACTCCTTTACCGTTGATCCTGAATATATCAACGATAGAGAGCATTCGGATAATTCCATGCATGGCTCAATAGGATATCGTATCCAAATGATATATTATGAGTTGCCGAAGAATTTTTTAACCATAAATGATGTTAATGATTACAAAATCTTAAGATTCAACTTTTTGAATAAGTTTAACTCCATCTTGGAAACGGAGATAAACTCATTGAAGGCATCATTACAGAAAGAGATTGAATTTTTACTAACGTCGGCGAACAAATCGAGGAATTTGTTGTTATTTAATCAGCAGCTCTTCAAAACTAACCAATTCAACATATTATCGTTCATTCAGGACGATTCAAAGACGGGCAATGACAATCTTGCCTATGATCTCGCTGCTGGTAAGGAAGTGAAAATGGCGTTCAAATATATGATTGAGGACTTCAATTTGATTCCCTACACTTATATTGTTAATCATAGCAGAAGATCAGAAAAGAAATTGTTCAATCACATATTCAAGTTATTCTTGATAAATTTGAGAGATCAAATTGATACTTTGTTAAGGATGAAATACTCTCATAAACAGTCAGTGTTCATCAACAATTTGAATACCAAGATTTCCAATATCACAAAGTACAAGTTGATGAACTTCTTCTACTCAAACATAAAGAAAGTTCCTAGAAACCAAGCAATTTATCTTGAGCCCTACGAGTCCAGGAGTTATAAGAGGTTGTATAACTATAACCATCTCCGTAAAAGCTCAAGTCATTTTCGAGTCCCTAAAAAGGGAAAGAATATCAACATTCGCTTCCAAGGTTGCCGTAGGGATTCGAGTTACATCCGCCGGCAATTTTCCCGTAATAACAGGGTGCCGTTGACATTTCGGGAGTTAGATGAGATATTTTAGTATAGACGATCGTTATGTTTCTTTTAGTTTTGGTAGGCACTTTGTCATCAAAGTGTCAATAATGAATTAAAATAATATGAATTGCTTCACACAACATCCACGTCTGAGTGCCAAACTCTCTCGACCCATTGCACTCTGAACACCTCCCCAAAGCTAGGACGAGATCAGTAAAATTAGTGCGATTGAAAAATTTTCAGCAGGAATGGCTTACAAGAAAGTAACTACCACGACTTCATTACCACCTTTGCCTAAGCTAAGGGTAAGAAGACCGGTGTTAAACAAGTCTACCAATCAATGTTTGGTGGTAATGACGTCTTTATTGAACTGTTGGGCTGCTAACGGTGACGGGGCCGCTCCTTGCATGAATTTCGAAACCGACTTGAAAAGTTGTATGGAAACGTATAAACCAGAAAAAGAACAACTTTCGACGATTAACTACCACGCACAAAGGTTGTATCCCAAGTTCAAGGGTACGGTTACTGATTAGTGGAAATTGTCGTTCGAGGGGGTTTGAACACAGAAAAGTCGGGTAAGGAACTTGTATTTTAGATTGTAAATAGCATAATTTATAAAGCAGTTAATTGCACCGTAGTCAATAAGTGGAGTTGGTATAAAGTAGCAGGACACTAAGTTCGCCGACAAAGGTGTTCATTGTTGGTTAAGTACCATCACAGGGGTAATGGTTGTCGAGTAGTGGTAGCAACTGAAAGGGATAAAATAATGTAAGAGCACTACCAAACAAAATTGGCTGCAAGTAAAAGTTGTCAGTTACGACGAAAACTACGACTGCCCAACAATGTCTGCCACTATTAACCTCCACCAATGTCTACCACCAGTGTCTACCACTGCTATTACTTACCACCAAGTATTTACCACTGTAATTATCACCTTCTTACTATCTACAAATCTCGGCCCGCGGCTACCGCGAACATCGCCCCAGTTTACCCTAACTCCCCCCGTAAACACCTCCCGACCTTCCCCTAATTTCCCTCACCTTTACTCATCCTCTCAGCCTCACAGGGAGTCAAGATCGAAGACTGTTTGAGACATTCTTCTACTCCCGTTCCAGTCCTTTCAAGGATTCAAACTATTGGATTCTCCACTGGGTTACTGCAGTCGCTGCCCCAACACACATTTTGCGCCTTAGTGTAGGTGTTAAATCCTCAAGTTGAAAGGTTGTCTTTTCCATAGGTCAAGGGCTAGGATAACAATAGTGGAATAAAGGGATTTTACCGGTAATAATAGAGATGCTACTACTAAAGACATGGGTTTCATTCACGATCTGGGCCCTACTACTACCGCTAGTTATGGGGGCTCTAGTGCAATCAGATTCCTGCAGAGATGTTGAAGATGGTGGGTTCAAGATGGACAAATTATTGATAGACGTGGCTATAGATGAAGATAATAGGAAGCTTAAGTTCTTCATGAACACAAAAATCATCAACACTGCCAACTCATCCACGATAAACCCCATAATTACCGACGTTAATGAGACCACGAACAAATATACCACTTTCCATGCTACGGTGTGGTTTCAGGGTAGAATCATCAAAGACGAAAACAAACAATTCTGTGACATACTAGGGGTGAAAAACACCACTCAGTATCTCCAAAGCCCACGATTTAGAAACACCACGCTAATGAACACCACAATCGTCATAAATCCCAACTTGCCGTTTCTGCTTGGGGGTCTTGGTGGAGGCAGAAATACCAATCGAGATATTCTTCCAGTACATGGTGAGCCTGCAATAGAACGGCCGTTGTCGTTTTGTCCCACTAGAGTTCCGTCGTTTGGCGACGACGACCAGCTATACCCTAGAGATGAGGTTATTTCCACCACTGTCGACATGAGTGATTTGGGTACAATGCTAGCCAAGCCCTCTAGCGCCCCTGGGTTCCATCCGGGTCCTCCTGACTTCAACTCTGGTTCCAGTAGTAACGCCTCAGATTGGAGTCATCACAACGATTCCAACAGCTTTGCCACTACCAACGCCACAGTAGAGGATCTTTTCAGCAATTCTACTGGCCAGTTGATCGGATGTCCTCTTTATGTGAATGACTCGATATACATTTACTACGAGGTCGATGTTACCGAGCAACTTGGCGATTTGGGGTCTTATGCGGCCCGGTTCGCCATCATCTCAAACGATGCTTCCAGTGAAGTTATAGGTTGCAATAGGGTGTATGTGACACCCAAATTGAAGAAATACATCGAGAATGCAATTGTCATTGGAGTTTTACTCCTAATTATCGTCACTGGAGTGGTGAATTTCTTGACCATTACCTACTCCACTTATCAGGAATCGACGAATCCTTTCGTTTTCATTGCTTCCACCATTTGTAACGAAAATCTACTAAAACAACTAGATGCCACAGTGCAGCGGATCATCTTGTACTTTCAATTTGCGTTATTTACAGCAGCTTTGAACATCAACTATCCGGGATTCTATCAACCTTTACTAGGTTTCTTGAAGTGGATTGCATTACTAGGTTTTGATATCATTCAGGGCAGTAATTTCTATACTGCCACCGAGCAAGATAATGTCTATTTGACGTATAATCGAAGTGGACTTAATTCTTTGGCTTACTACGGGAATTTTCAAACTCTAGGACAAAACTGGTGGAACTTTTTACTCACGTTGATCTTTTGGATCTTGATACAAATAGGTGCCCAGGTGTTATTTATCGGTCTCCGATCATTGACAAAATTGCCAACATTGTGGAGGTCGGTTTTCTCTGATAAAAACAGCTTTTCTTCTGTCATGAAAAGATGTTGGTTCTTCATAATGGGAGTCTTTGTTAACAACTTTATGATTTTGTTTGCATATCCGTTTTTAGTATTGACGCTATATTTCTTTTATGAAAATGCCCAAGCTGAGTATGCCTACTCCCCTAGCGTTCAATCGTTAAAGGTTAATGCTTTCAACAGGAATGTTTCCTACGATAATTTGTTCAATCCCATGACTTACGTGAGCTTTCGAGACACTGGCAGTAATCAAACCTTGTCTCTCCAAGTCGATAGTGATGTTTTGGATAATTTCGGACTCCTGATAATCGAGAATCTGACCCAAAGTGACACGTTGGATTCCAACTTGACCAGTACATCCAATGGCACTAGTATCAACTATAAGATTGTCCAGGACGAGCCAAATCACCGGGGGTTAATTCCTCCATTAGTCATATCTGCACTCTGTTTCAGCGGATGGGTTGTCACGGCATTATATTTCATCTTCAAGTACTTGTTTAGGATTACGAGGCATCTCCGAATAGTACCCAATGAAAACGTATATAAATTGTACACCTCAGTTAACAATTTGTTAGTATGGGCTTATTATTATCATCATTATGCCCCCAGCAAGAATTACTTCGTTGTGGTGGATATTGTGTGCTTATTTTTGAGGTCGGCCATAGTCAGTTTGCTTCAATCGAGTGGTTTGGCTCAGGTGATATGCTTAATTGTTCTTGAATCATGTAACCTCGTTTTGTTATTGGCGATAAATCCGTTTTATTTGAAGTTGACTTGGATCACTACTCGATGGATGATTCCCGTGGCTAAATTCTTAGTGGCCGTGTTGTGCCTTCCGTTTTTGCCCCAATTGAACTACAGCGAATCTGTCAGGACCTACGTTGCCTACGCCCATTTCATAATCCATGTGGTGATTGCCATCGTATTTTTGTGCCAGTTGATTTTCCGATTCACTTGGACGATATATTCCATTTTCAAGTTCCACCAGGAAAAATACAAGAGAAACCAGAGCCTGCAAGAAAAGTTAACGAACAGCAACAGTATTGATGATTTTAATAGGCAATTTGAGTATCAGCCATTGGATAAGTTATTGAAGCCAATTACTCACTACAATCACGAACCTCATGAGTTCGAAAAAGGGGTAAGAGGTGACTACGACTTCTACCATATGAACCCGGGGTCGGCGTCGTTGAATGAATCTATTACTGATTCCCTAAGGCACCTGACAAAGAGATCAAGAGTCCTTTCAGTGGACGATGTCACTGATCCCGATATATACTTCCGGTCAAATGCTGAACTTCAACTAAGAGCAACTTCAGCCACTCATTCGGTAAACAATCAAAGTGTCTTGTCCGATTCCGGGTCGTTCGAAAAACTCCAACATGTATCTGATAATCGTAGAAAGAAGAATGATTATACCACTAGGGAAGGAGATTTGATTTTCAAAAAGTATATGATTAACGATGGAATAGATCCCGAGATCAAGGCACTCTGGGAATCCAGAAACCTATGGACAGAACGTGATGATATCGCTAATGACAGTGATGGAGTGCAATCACATCTTCAATCAGATATCGATAGGAAGGACTTGGATGATCTGACTATTAGTTCGTCAATTACTTCTACGTACGTAAGGTTTAATCAAATGGTTAAACAGAAGCTTCATAAGTGTTCCGACGCAGAACCGGAGCGAGGATTCCATGTTTCTAGGCCTCGTCCATTGGTAGTCAAGAAACTTGTGGTGCAACCATACGCTCCAGAAATGTCTGGTTCGAGGTTAGAACGGGTAGAGGAAACTCATGAAGTCAAGAACTTGTCTCCTCACACATCCAGGACAGCTAATACCATATCAACAGGAACGTTTACAATCAATGGTAAGAGCTCTGATGAGTCTTCGGAAATCTGTGATAATGAAGAATCACTTGAAGTCGATGAGAGTAGCAATTCACACAAGAAAGACTAATTGGTCTAAATTCAGTTCTAGCGAAATTACTATGTACATTAGTTTAGTTAATGAAAGGTTGTTAAGAAAAAACGGAAGTATGCTTTAATAGCTAAGAGTTATCTTTATGTGCTTTCTTGGGCTTCTTGACCTGTTTTCTATCATCCACAATCGGTAAATCGAATTTTCGCTTGATGATATGCTTAACCAACTTATCATCGTTGATAAACTCATATTTAATATCATTAAGCTTGAATGTGTTTTCGTTATCCATGCAGTTCTTCAAAGATCTGTGTTCCGACTGCAAAACAATTTTCGCCATACTTTGACGATTGTATTTAAAGTCTTTAGTAAACTCCTCGGATGCAAAACTTGGATATTGGTCTAGTCTCGATTGTAGTATTGCATTATAGTGCTTCAACATGTTGCTTGTCAATTTCCTAGTCTCTATCAATTGGATACATTTACGGTAAATTCGTCTGATTAATTGAAATTTGGAGTCTCGGGTTAACGACTCCATGGAATTTATGGCATTGATAGCTGATATAATAGTTAAACATTGTAGTAATACAATTAATTCGATAATGACTTCCCCTGTAACAAAGCAATCGTAAGAATCCAACACGAAATCAACAATTTCGTCGTCTTCTTCTGACTCAAGAATTTCAGTAAACATTTCAACAATTTCATTGAAGAAGCTTTCGCTTATACTCTCACCAGCAAAGTGGTTCTTGACCAATGACAAAGGAATTTCACCAAAGTCATGCTTGGAACCAAAAGATTCGAGATATCCGTATCTTCGTAACAATTCACTATTGGGATGATCAGAATAAGTATTATAGATTTGATCTCCTGATTTTATGGCTTTAACAGCACGAACGATCAACTTGTCTCCTTCGTATTCCAACGACGCATTGTGGAGGTTTGTATCGGCATTCAAGGTGTCGGCCAAAGGTATCATTGCTTTCAAGAAGGTGTCGTTCTTAATACTATCGGGATATTCTTCGTCCGAAGATGGTGTTGCTTCTGGTTTATCTGGTTCATCTTCCACTACTTCTTCTTCTTCCTCAGACTCCAGATCATCATCGTCATCCTCTTCTCCATTGACGAAGCCACGACTATTCAATTTTTCGATATCGAAAGAGTAAGACATGATTAAAGATGCAATTTCATGATATTCCTGTAAAGTGGTATCTTTTAATTGAGTGATTGCCATTTTCTCCACGACAATCCTGGGGAACAACTTCTTATACATCCCATCGGCCATATCCTTGCCGATTCGTTGAACTATCAACGAGGGGTATAACTGATTCAATTCGTCATCAGACCAAAACATCAACTGGTTGAATTGATAGTTTTCTTTATCTAAAATAGGCAAAACTTTGAAATAGTCATTCCAGCCCGAGTTACTATCTCTAAACTTAATCTCGTATAATAACACAACAATCAACACCTCCCACTGATTCAAACGGACTAAATCATCGTAAAGTTCTGGACGGTCTTTCAAAAGCGTGCAATTATCAAGACTTATGATAATTGAACGAGGTAGTTCGAAGATGATGTCTCCTTCAGCAATGTCCTGTAGCGCTATAACACCTCTTCCTTCGTTTTTATGTCGTAAATCAACTATTTCGGCTTTTGCAACATACTTCACTCCGTTCTTCAAGAGCCAATTAGTGTAGTTTTCAGTCAATTGCTCGAAAGTAGCCATCACTACTTCCTTTCTTAGATTACAGTTAATGATAAAAACAAGCGATTTATTCGGCGGATACAGATTACGAAATACCCCAGATGTGAAATGGCTGACAGTTAAAACCTTTAGAGATTACCGTTAGATGATGATGGTGATGCCTTTTTGGAGAAAAATTCGCACATTTCCAGCAGAAAGTAGCGTAGTTCGTTATTCATTACTATAAACCTTATGTCTTGTAGAGGTAAACATTGCTTGGAAACTGAGGCAATGAGGAGGAATAGTTTAAATCTTTGGTGGTCTTAAAACCGTCGTCACTGGTAGCGATGGCCAATAGTGACTTCTCGCGATTAGAAGCCAATTTAACAATACTCTGGATCTCGTTGTTTTGGTATTTCAACTGAGACAACGATGACGCCTTCTTCTTGCTTTGCCAATTCCATATATTGACAATGCCGTCGGAACCTCCGGTGTAAAGCAAATTGTCGTTGAACACCAACGAATTGACAGGGTAGGCAATTTGGGTGTGGGTTAATTTATCGGTGGTACGATGACATCGGAAAACGAATCGAGGAGTTGTTGTATCAAGGAACTCCATCCCCACTCTTCCGTCGATGCTGGCAACAGCAAACCCTTGATCGAAGGTTTTTACGTCGTTGATTTGAAGGTCAAAGGGACTTTCTCGTGTTTCAACGGGTTTACTCCAATCTCGTTTATCGTAGATATCGATTCTACGGTTGGCCAACGCTAATATCACATATTTGTCATCATCGGCGTGGAGTTTCATTATCTTTTCGGGCAAGACGTTGGAGAATACCGTGGCACACTGTCTGTAATCGTTTCCCTGGAATCGTTTATCGAACGAACTACTGATAATCAAATTGTCCATGGAAACGATGTTGTTAATACCGGAATCTAAATCGCTGTCATGGACCCAATTGAGATTCACCAATTTATCGTTCTCGAAGTCGATTTCACAAATTCCACCTTCGAGGGTACCTATAAACGCACTATTGTTTTTGGCGTAGGTAATACATAGTGCTGGAGTGACGGTATCAAATTTATGTAGCAATTTAGTTGTCTGATAGTGTTGGGTGTCATAGAGTAAAATGCGATTATCCCATGATGATATTAGGAATTGATTTTCCACAGGAGAAAATTGGAGGTCGGAAATTATATCAAGGTCGTCGGGCGTAGGAACACGAATATACTCTGACTCCATGGTGTTTGTGCAAGAAACTTGTAATACAATAACCTGATATGATAATTGTGACTGGAGTGTTTTTCGCGCATTAGTGAGACGGCTCCCTGTGGGACGAGGGTGGGCGAGGGTGGTCTCGCTCATTTAGTGAGACGGCTCCCTGTGTGAGCACATCCCAGGACGAAATCCAGTAGAACCACGGTGGGTTTGCAAAATCACCAATTCAGCAGGATCTTGGTCTGGCTCCACCCATTCGAAATTCTCACTGTACTGCCAGTACTCCAAGAACTCCAACTCCTGTGGTAAATCGGTTATGGCGACCTTACGCTGCTTGAATTGGTGTCGAAAGTAGTGATACATCTCTGACAACTCTTCGTTACCATTGGCATCGAAAAAAGATGGCAGCAACGGAACTATTGAAGTGCTTTCTATTGGCTTTGGTTCCTCCATAACGTAGTCCTCTAGCTTTCTTACTGACAAATCGTTGAAGCTCCGGACGCTACTGTGATGGTAATTGAGGAGGGTTATATCATTGTGTTCCTCAAAGTATTGGGTGATTCGATTCAAAAATAACAACTCCTGATTGTTGGTGATATTGTATCTCACACTATTGGAGGACCGCCAATTCAATCGGCCCACCCCCGAGGGAAAGAGTACTTTCACCAATAAATAGGAAAAACCGAGTCCTCCGGCAATAGCTGCAGATAACGCCACTCCTAGTGGTACCTCACATAGAGATAAAACCTCACAGGTAGTCACCATGATGACGGATCCATACATGATTGAGTGACGGATTTTAGACTCCATCAACAGTTGAAACTCCGAAGTCCGCAATGTAACATCAAGCATATTGAAACAACTCCAATAGTCATTCATCGATAGAAACCGGTTGATTCCTAGTCGAATCATGGAATAGTCTACGACGTTGCGTTGCAACTTCTGATTGAAATCTCGCTCTATAACTCCGATGATATTACCTGGATTAACCACCGCCGGAGGAGTCAACACGTAGCACCGAATCACATCGTCAGTCACATAAGAGCTATGAGTGACTAGAGCATCATATAACGCGGTTTCAAGTTGGTTATTGGTGACAGAAGCAAAATCTAGCATGGCCATGGCGCCAGCCTTTAGTGCCTCGAGGTTTCTGGCAGCTTTCACACAATCTATTAACATCGCAGTGGTTTGCCTGGGAGATAATCGGGCGTAATGAGTGTTGAACACCTCGAGCCGTCGAAAGAACACTTCATGATGGACCAAGTTCCTACTGAAGTAGTTTCGTTGATAACTAAAGTATCTTCTGAACATGTTCGCAGTCCATCCAATTATCTACTCTTTCAGCCTGAGAGGAAGAGATAAACAGGGACAATATTGGACCCCGTCGAGGTCTATGCCCTCAGTTTGGGAACAGTCACTTCATAATTGCACCAGGGACAAAATGACAAAATATCGTGGGCGAGGACATCCTCCGAGGAAGTGTTAGTACTGTTGTTGTCCAACATTCCCCTGAAGTTTGTTTTAGCCCAAAATCAATCACTTTTCCTAATTGGGACGGGAGATAAATACTGCGAAGACGAGGATTTAAAACAACACCGTATCGAAAGGAAACAGCCCAGATCAGTTGAAATCAAGAGTAAAGCGCCTGAAATAAGTGTAGTAACAGGACCAGAGGTATCGGCTACAAGAAGAAATCAGCCGAGTAATCAGCAAGAGTCGAAGGTAAGCCCCTAAAGGAAATAGTACGAATATGTCCACGAGCCATTATGAAGACGAACTGGCGTCAGAATTCTCTTATGTCCAGTCTGACATTATCCCCAAACAGAAAATCACTTCGTCACAGTATTCAGACGAGAGCTATGTCCCTCCTGCGGTGTTCGGAGGCACCAGAGACTCGGGATCCCACCAAATGGGCCGGGATTCCTACATGTCGTCGTATTCTGAGTATTCTGGAGGTAATTTGGATTCCAATATCGCCCAGCCTGTGTCGGTCAAGGTGGTCAATGAGCCGTTATTACCGACAATCAACCGGTCTTTGAGTCAGAAACAACTGGATGACAAAGACAACAGTCAGCAGTTGAAAGAAAAGTTGAAAAGTCAGCTATTACAAGATCAACAACGAAAGGAGGAATTGGGCCAATCTTCCGGCAAAAACAAATTGCAGACGCAAAAGAATCACACCCAGTTACTGCCGGAGTACCAGTATAATACAAACATTGATAATTCAGTGCCCCCAAGGTCCAATCGAAGACCCAAGAGTCAAATCATCGATACTTCCTCACTCCAAACTGAAATAAATCGGTACGCTGATGGACGTCACCCGGACGAGGCCAATCACCCTGATGGCCCCGGGAGCTATCCACAGCCACCCAACCCTCCTCCAGATATAACTAAAGGTCACAAGAAGAGAATATCGTTGGTATTAAGTGATGATTTGGATAAATTAATGGAACGGGCCAATTCCATCAAGCTGAAGACGTACACCTTCAATGAGTTGCCCAATACAACAGATGATAGTTCTGTGGAACTGAACAGAGTCAACCAAAGTCTAGAGCTGGTACGGTCCCAACCAAAGAGCTTACCACCCAGACCCAGTGTTGAAAACTTGACCAGGGCAGGCCAAGTTTCCCAAAAGGTGACGGGCGATGTCTCAGGCACATCTAGTGCCAAATCTTCGTCGTCGAGAATCGTTCAGACCCTACCCCAGCCACCGGTTAGTGATAACGACGAATCTTTCCTGCACACATTATCGTCCAAGAGAACTTCCAGTGGCTACGTACCCGTTGATTACCAATATGAGTCACAGCCCGAAGCCACTGACGACTACTCGCCAAAGGGTGAGGCGGAGGAGTTCAAATCCAAGAGTTACGATGATGAAGCGGAACTTGTCAAACCCAAGCACGTTTATGATGATGAGCAAGCTTCGTCGGTCAACGAGGGATCGTACCCGGGATATCCCATGCGTTATCCTGAGGAGGACTCGTTCCAACACTTACCACAAGAACAGATAGCTGAGCCATTGGAGAAGGAAATAATACCGGAGGAATCCACCGAGCACCCTTTACCCTCCACTCCTGAAGATGCCCCCCAAGCAGTGATGGCAGGTGGATTGGTCACCCCCGGGGACGTATCTCAAGCAGTGACGGCGGACGGGAGATTGGTGACTCCTGATCCAGGAAAAGCCGGTGAAACCCCAATCCCCGGTTCGGGATACAGAAATAGCGACGGCGAGGAATATTACGATATCGAAGAACCGCAGGTGGTCAGCAAACCCGCCCGGGCCAAATCTGTAAAGGACTCCACCAAACATCCCGGCCGAACAAAGCTGAAGAAGAAAAAGAAGGAAACTCCCAAATCTCAGCAACTCAAACCATTTTCCTACCACACCTTAATCAACTTGCTCGAAAGTATCAACGGCACTATCATCGGAGAGGAATTCAACCAGTTGAATTTGCCCATGAAAGAGAAGCAGTTAATCGAAAAGATAGTCGACCAACTATCCCGTTTGACAAGTGACATGGTGTTGGATGACCAGCGATACGAGATAGGAATCGATCGTTTAGAGAGAGCGTTACGTGTATTAGAAGGATTTATGTAGGTATTACATAGCACTCCCCGTCAATGTCGCTAAAACCCTCTTCCTATTCGGGAAGTCTACCTTTGCCGCACCCACCCCATTTGGGCAGGTTGTTTCCTATTGCGGTAATTGACGTGCGTAAGGCAGAACACCGTATTTGTTTATATATTGCCGCAAAAGAAAACGACTTTTGCTCCCACGTCGTCGTACAGCACCTCTGTTACAACTTCTCATCGTTTGCACGTCGTCTTCGGTCTCCACCACACCTCCAGACAAGTTCCGGAGCCACCAGCTGGAGATCTGTTATCTAACTTTGTTCAAATATTGGTCATATCGCACTTATCGCGAAGTCAGCAACGTTTTATCGTATTTTTGAGTTGGTACCGGGGATATCAGCTCCCATTGTATTCTTGCGTCAAGGAAAACAACCGCCGATTGTGTGAAGTTGCCGGAACCTGTTTTCTGACGAATTTGAACTGTTTTTTGTTGAAGTAGATTGGATTAATAAAACGTGGAAGTAGTTAAGACTTAATTGAGTTTGATTAATTGGATTAATTGGAGACGAAAAGCGGTATGAAGACGTCACGATATAGCCCTTCGCCGTCTCCCAAGATCAATGAGACATTGGGGCATCGAGGGTTCCAATCGGATTCCGTAGATGACCCAAAACCAGATAATGGGACCAACGATGACCCCGTGAGAGTTACCACACCGCCTTTAGACCATGGGAAAAGGAAGTACCCTCCCAACTTGCTCATTCAAGTTCCCGTATCCACCTACGCTTATGCTTCTGGTGCCAACGGTGAAGGCGAAAAAGTCAACGGAAACCCTGGTGACGATATGGAGGTGGATGTCACCTCGCCTTCTCTGATTGACTTCGAGCACATCACTCAATTGCCCACTCCCATAATTAATAACGGGTCTTTTGGCCTGACGGGGACGGCACTGCCTCAGCTGCCGCCGTTGGAGGTTGCCAAGCTCCGGAGTAAGCAGGGAACCCCTTTTAACTCCACTCGTGCGTTATCGGAGTACACTCCTATCAACGGGAAGATCTTCAATCCAAGAAATGCTGCCCTTGATAAGCGGATAATTTCCAACCCCATCACCGAAAAGTCACCGTTATCTGCGTCTCCTGCTATTAAAGAGGCTAATCAACAGCTAGTTGACGTATCTCCCGCGAGTGTATTCCCATCAAAGTTCGGCGAATTCAAATTTGTCAAGCTATTGGGCTCGGGAAACTTCTCCACCGTGGTGATGGTGGAAGGACCAGCCAATGCCAAAATGGCAGTGAAAATCATTTCCATCCCGTTGCATAGGAGATCCCAAATCCGCAACTTCAAATACTTCATCAAGAGAGAATTGAACATTTTGTATCAGGTCAATCATCCCAGCATTGTAAAACTATTAGACTATAATATCAACTTTTCCATTCCTAAAGGAGAAATCGAACATGGCCGTATTGAGAGTGAAAGTGAAGTAGATGAAAATGACGATATTTCACAGGATCTTCAGGCATTACACCTTGACAATAAACAATTCATTTATTTGAATTATTGCAAAGGTGGTAACTTGTATGAGTTTTCTTCGACAAATTACAGCAAGTATAGTCGACTACCACAATATTGGAATATTATCAACACTATTGTCATTGAATTAATCGAAGCTGTCAACTATTTACACCAAAATAACATTGTTCATCGGGATATCAAACTCGAGAATGTTCTTTTGAATTACACAGTGGATGAACTTCTTAGTTCCAACTTCAAGTCGCCTATTATCTGTTTAACTGATTTTGGGTTGGCAAAGAAGATTCATAAGCCCACACAACTCCTTTCCACCCGATGTGGTTCTACCGATTATATCCCACCAGAAATCTTAATGGGGCTCAAGTACGACGGGAAGTTGACCGATCTGTGGTCAGTAGGGGTGTTAATTTACTGTTTATTGGAAGACAGACTACCGTTCGATCTTCCCGCATACAGCTATATGGTCAATTCCGGCATCAGTCCCAGTGTTATCAAAAGAAAAATGGCCAAGAACACCCCAGCTCATCGTATCGCTATGATAGACTGGGATTGGTACGTCACTGCAGATTTGGAGGAGCAATTACTCCCTGATTCCGTGGTCATCGTAAGACATTTAAAAGCTTTGGTAGCATTGTTGATCACCCGCAAAGCTAACAGGGTTTCCATAGAGAACCTCATTAACCGTCAAGAGTTTCTTGATATGACTTTGTAAATTTATGTATTATATCATCTTTTTGTATGGGTGTACCGTTGGATTTTCCTCTTTGTATAGGTGTACTGCCACTATTTACCTTTGGTGCACGGCGGTGCACTCGCCATTTTGTGTTCATTTTCGAACAAACACTTCAGATGAAAGCTATGGAAATTCCCCATATATCGAGCAATATCATACCCCTAGCTAATGTCATCAAATACCACGCACACGAGACGTTCAACCTTCTATCTACGGCGGTAGAGAATGTGGCTCTGACCAAAGGAAAAGAATCTGATCTTGTTCGACGCAAAAACCTTCTTAGTCTCATAATTTCAATACGACAAGATTTCCTAAAACTATATACCCTTGTGAAATGGAGTAGCCGTCTGAAGGATGTGGGGAAGATGATTGACTTACTAAACTGGTTTCGAGAGCAGGAATCGTATTTCGATGCTTTTTCGCTCCGATTAAATGAATTGAATTCTTTTAGTGGTGCCAAACTACCCAGTAGTGATTTGATTACTGCATTACAGGTATTCATCAAGGGGAGGCCGCAATTGCCGTCCTATAATTTGCTACATACGCAAGAGATTCTGAATGAAAAGATTCTTGGGGTTTTACATGATTTGAACTTATGTCTTACCACCAGAATCGCCTTGAGTGATGATATACCGATAGATTTCCTAAGGAATTACGAGATAAAGGACGGGAGGGTTATTTTCACCATTCCGGCTAAGTACCAGGTGAGTGTGACTGTTGGAAATGATGAAATCGTCGAAACTGCGGAAGATTACTACCGTTCTCCGTACTTTTTCATTGATTTCAAGTTTCTTTTCTCTTCAGAGTTGAAACCAGGGGTCACCTGTGTTCCCCAATACTTGTGGAGCAAATTGGAGCATAGTTGTAATCAAATCCTATTGAAAGATGGTATTGCAGGACTCTATAATCATCTAAATAATGTCACAAAGAACTTCAAATTCGAATTGATTTTGAAGCAATTGAAGGATTTGGAAAGCCTTAAATGGAGTCAGTTGAAATACAGGTATACTGACAAGATAACTATTCATTATTGGGGGTCCCCCAACTATATCGAATTAACAATCGATGAAAATTTGTCTATTAAGTATAAATGGTTCAAAAATGGTAAAGAAACAAACCTTGTTCAAAATGACCTGAAGGAGAATATCGAACAAATCGCCAATAATAGTGTGTTCAATGTGGAACTGTTGCTTTCTTTGATTCTTCACAAGCACAGTGAATTGATTATGAACCAAATAATTGAAACTGCTCAAGCTCGTAATCTAACCTTTTTGAAACTCATCAGTCCATACCAGATTATCATAAAGCACCACAAGTGCATTTTAACTATCGACTTTATAATCGGTAAATTTTACATCATTGAACCTACCCTGTTGGAAATCACTTTCTTAGACAAGATCAACCTGTATAATTTTAATAATGACGAGACTGTCCTCGTTGACTATATCATAAAGATGCTAATTGACTTGAAACTAGACATGATAGCCAGTGATATAAGCAATAAATTGATAACCCTCGAGTGGATTACCAATAAAATCATTCGATTGAAGGATTCGGAGATTGCCAAACTAGGTGGTGAGGATTACTTCAAAATCCGATACTTTCGTTGTAAAAGCTGGCCATCGTCCTGGTTTTTGATCACCTTAATTGATCATGACTTTAGCATTAAATGGTTTGTCAGTAGAATTAAAAGTATCAAAGGAGAATGGAGATTAGAGTGGGTTTCTGCTGTTGAGGTTGATAGCACTATTAACCTCAAAAACAACTTTGAATTTTTCAGCTCCTTGAGTAACAACTGTACTAATAAAATCATTGATAACATGATAATGGAAGAACTCCACGGCAAGAATTTGAAATTCCTTGAATACAAAAACTTTTTGCCCCAGACTCATGTTTTACATGATAAAGTGAATAATGGACTAGTGTTGATTATCTACAATGATGGTAGTTTCTTGCCCATCAAGAATTCATCTAATTGTATATTTCTAAAGATAAAACTAATTAACGACAAAAACAAAATGATCGAATTGAAAGTGATTTCTGAATTGAAGTTTGATGGGGATATAAACAGCATTCAATTGCCTGGGATCACGATCCATGAAGATTATTTCGAAATCACTGAAACCATCAGCTTAGATTTCAATATTGATTCATTGAAGCTGGGAATGTTCAGTAACGTCTTCCAAACCTTAAACAAGTTTAACCACTTAATCAAGTTATTAAATGAGTTAACTGCTAATCATATTGAAATCCTCGAATTTGGCAATACAATAAAAATCAAAATCAATGATGTCGTTGACGAATTATTCATCGAGTTGCCTCAGAATGAAAACAATAATTATTGTCTTCGATATGATAAACAATCCAATATGAAGATACTAGTTAACTTCATCAACAAGGCTATCAATACCTACGATGTCCAACTAATCGCAATAATCAATTACTTGAACCTAGTGTCACCAATTTTAAAATCCATAGAGGATTTGAAATATCTTATAAATGAAAAGAAATATTTCACCTTGACTAACGGTTTACATAAGTTGTATTTAAACAGTAAGTTTTATAACTTGAATCATTGTGAACTATTGTTCAGTCTCAATTTCATAAATCCTACCAATAACAAGAAAATTATCAAGTCCAAAATTGTGGTAGACATAAAATTCAAAGCGAATAAGTTCAAAGTAGATGACAGCATTGATTTGACTGTGAGCTTAATGGATAATTTGAACGTGAAAAACATTCGTTATAAGAAGTTGTTCGAATTGATCTACAAGACATTAAAAGACAAAAGTGAAGTGGTCAATTTCAATTACGATTTTATCGTCGATTTGAAATTGTTCGATAAGTTCTTACTTGATATTGGCAATTGTTTCATAAACTACATTGAAAATGAGCAGTGATGTAGATAAGAAATCCAAAATCATCAACGTACTTTTGTAGTACTGAGTAAATAATAATGAGAATACAATGTAGTTCTTAATCGTTTTCTTAAGTTTTCTAAAGTTTTATATGGATTAAAACTTGTCTCTCTGATTCCCGGTATGGCCAACTCGTCCTGGATATTTTCTGATCTATCTTTTGGTCTTTCGAAGAGAAAGGTTGTTTTTGGCTGCAAAAATAGTTGCGATTTTCACCATTCACAAGAAATTTGCAGCCAAGTGGATAACTAATGTCTGCCCATCCATGTATTTCAATCCCAGATTGTTCCCTACAAACGACTGAGTGGCCGAGAATCGGCAGTTAAACTCGCTAAAGAACCGTAGACAATTAAAATTATACGGTTAGATATATGTGGTAATCGGAAATCGAAACAATTTCCGGAGGGGTTGTTAAGGTTGGATTTACAGTCATTTGATAACGAAACCAAATCCGATACAACGGAGCCGAACAGTTTGGCAACCTGGAGAAACGACGGAATACTCTGTTCACTCAAGTTCTTACAAATTGGGCGCCGTGAGATTGTTAGCGAGTTGCAACTGAATCGTGGATTACGATATCTTTATGTACAAGGAACTTGACCAGGAAATTCGTACATCGACTCATTATTCGCTGGAAAAGAAGTTGACACCGGCCCTACATGAATTACGATTTCGGTGAATTACACCCATCACCAGAATTGCTAACACTTAGTTTCCAAGAATGCTTTCTAATGAAGGGGACGCAACGTAGAAGACAGTAAAAGTCGGAGAGAACGAAAATGTAAAAGAGGAGAAAGTTCATATCTTAGTGTACGTGGCAAAACTCGAAGCTGTGGATAGCCCTAAGATATTTGAAAATCACCACTATCGGTATAATGGTGGAGAATGTAAAGTACCGTGGTAGAAAACACTCCTCGGGGAAGTTCAGAGGGGAATTGACCGAGATCGCAGTAAATTAGCGAGGTGCCAACTCCGGCGAAACAATACCATATAGGCAAGCACAACCGAGGAATACAGCCTGAAATTCCACAAGAGACAGCTACACTAGTACCAAATTATGTATTACCCAACCATATTATACAAAAAGCTCAATAGGATTTCCTAATTAAAACTACAATTATTTCCTTTTTTACTACAATTTTCACAAGTATTACCACCATTCATTAAGCATTTAATTTTTCTTTTTCTACAGTTGTCACAACTGGTCTTTCTACCGTCAGTCTTCTTATCGATAGTTTTTATGATCTTCTTGTTATTCAAAATGTCCTCTTTAGTGAAGCCTTTGGAAAAGGTGCAATCGATGGACTTGTTAGTACAACTTTTACACCCTTTGAACTTTATTATTTTGTTGTTTGATCTTATGATTTTGTAGTCTTCTGACAAGGGGTAGGAAGTGATATCACCTTCAGAGATAGACAATATCTCGATTTCAGCATTACATTTGACTTTGCGTAACCTACAAGAATCACACGAAGGCCCCGTTCTTTGTCGTCTTTTCTTTTCGCTTTCCCCCACATTTACGGAGACACCTTCCGAAACCGAGGAGGAGGTAGCTGAGGGGGTGGGAAGCGATAATGGGGGTATCGATGCAACCTTGGGATGAGTTATGTAGTGACTATCCAAAGCCAACGGTAACGGGGTCGACGACTTCATCATGATGTCGTTCAACTTGGGAGATTTGTTAGGCGTCTGGGGCGAAGACATTGACGACACCGAGGAAGCTTTGCTTGTAGTATACCCCGAGCCAGGACTTGACGCCATGGCATTAATATTACCTACGGAACTGACACTAAACGACGAAGGCACAATAGGCTGGATCTTATTGAAGTTGTCCAAGTTGACGGCGGTTAGTTTGAACTTGTTGATCGGAGGTAACTCTATCTTCTCGAACTTGAAGTTCGAAGTCTTCTGGTTCATTATAGAGTATTCCAACAAATCCATTATTGACAATAATCTAAACTCCAAAAGTGTGGAATTACTTGTTTTATATATAGTCATCCCCGGTATTGAATTTATGTCTTGTGATTAAACCACATCCTTGGATAAAAATGCGATTTTACTCCGATGATTTTTAACGGCCTACACGCCGCCTTCGTACGGCAACGGGGGCAAATGACGGGGGTTTTACTCTTCTTATGAAATGAATATGCCATCTGGAGATCGCCAGTCGACCTTCACCATCATCGTAGAGAAAGGAGGGGAGTTAGAGGTGGATGAGTCGCATGGGGAACTCAACTCCATCTCGGAGTATCATTCTCGCACTTTGGATTTCGGAAGTTTTAGGATTGTCTGTCATGCCACTGAAGACTCGGGCTTTATCATCCAGGGACTTAACTCCAGGTATTTAAGTGTGCTATAGTTTGGCGATCAGGGGACACTCTGTAAGTTACCTTGTTACCCCCTACATCGTGTGTGGGGGTTAATGGCGGTGATGGGGGTGGAGCTGGGGGCAGGCTGACTCATTATGATTCAAATTCACCGCCCCACGATCCCGGACAACACTGGGGCTGTAACGGCCGTTCCTTTTACCCGACCCCGACATCATCCAATTTTGTCCCATGGGCTGGATTTTTCCGAGGGTGTACTATTTTCTATTCCGCTCTTCGGGCTAAACTCCAGTGGCCATCTCGGACTTCAGCGCGCCTGGCCCTCGGGCAAATCTTCAATTATTCCCCCGAAGTTACCTGTCACACGTAAATCACGGGATAGAACACGCACCGATGACTTGTTGTCAAACTCCCCCGATCGGGAGTAGTAAACAGAGATCGCATTGGGACTGGCTCTTCAATAATTATCTACTACGGGTGTAGTTCTCTTGTTTCACCATGGACAGTGATATTCTTAATACTCCTATCAAAAGGATATCCAGACTTGCCATCAAGTCTCCTGACTTGAAGCAAATAATGGTGGAAAAGGGATACAGTAACAAAATCAGCGAGGTTGTGCTTCAAGAGATGAATAAGTACATAGACATCGACGATTATGAATCTCCTCCCCACTCCCCTAATCAGTACCAGAAGTTCGATCTGTGCCATCAGGTCAACTTCAATAAGATGGAGTCAATCAACAGTCATTATTCGGTCTACCACAAGAAGAAAAGAAGAACCTTGACTGGGATTGAAGAAAGTCCAGTGTTCGAGTCCGAACCTCGAGAGCCTACGAGGTTGTCCCCTACTAAACTTGTACAAACGGAGAAACTACTGAAGAGTTCCACCATAAGTCCTGGTAGGAGTCCTAAGATCAGTCCTAGTAGGAAATCCTACAACTTGAATGAATTATTGAACCGAAAGATCTCTTATCCCAAATCAAAGACTCCTTCTCCGTTGAAAGATAAATCAAACATAGAGAAAGGCTCGGCGCAGAAGTTGCTGTCTGTTTTCGTTCCCAAGTTACTGCCAAACGCTCTGCTGGATGGTGCGTTGGCTGGTCATGGAGCTACATTGGATCCTAGGTCAAGTTGGAGTAGTAGACCCTCATTGAACCATAAATCCTCAATCCCTAGACTAAATCATAAGGCTTCAATTCCCACGCTAGGTCAAAAACCTTCTTTTCAGAGACTAGACCTGAAATCTTCTATTCCCACACTAAACCAGAAATCTTCAATTCCCACACTAAATCACAAGTCGTCCATTCCCACACTAAACCACAAACCATCTACTTCCACACTAAACCACAAACCATCTACTTCCACACTAAATTCCAAGCCCTCAACTCCCACCCTTTCCAACAAATCCTCCACCTCCACGTTTCGTAAGCCTGCTCCCCCCCTGAATGGACAGAGCTATAAGTCGTTGATACCCACTTTACACATGAAATCATCTATTCCTAATTTTGGCCATACCCCAGGCACTTCTTCTACCGACCCTACGGGCTCCAAGCAAAGTCGTTCCGCTAATCCCTTCAACGGATTTATCAAACCCAAATCAACTGCCGTAAAACCTGTGACTACCGTTTCGCCCAATTCGTATCAGTCACATCTTGATGCAGAATACGAACGCAACTTGAAACGGAAATCATCCAATCAGTCAATTCGATCAATGAGGTCTTTCAGTTACAATCGACCAACATTCTCCTCCAGTAAAAAGTGTAAGTAATATATATTATAGAGAATATATAATGGATATTTTGGGACAACCAAAAGCTTAGTAAATGTTCAGTTGAACTAAGATTTCTCCTCCGGGGTAGATCTCTTGACTACCAGTCCACTTTCCTCCCGGAGCTACCGTCTCGAACCGACCAACTAAACCTGCTTCAATACATAACATATTCAAATATCCAGTTTTTGGCTCGAAATCGCCCATGCCCTGGGATTTCTTAATCCAGGGGTTCCACACAACAGCATCAGGTAATCCTGAACGTTTAATGTTCTGTTTAACTCTACCTAATCTGACAATTTGCAAGATTTTACTTTCAGGAATGTTTTTATAGATTCTGTCGAATTCTTCAATAAAATTCACCATCGGAGCCTTTTCCCTGTAAGTTGTGGCTAACAATTGATCGAAGCATTCTTCGTCAGTCAAGTTATTAACGACGATATCCTCAAGATCATCCACTCTGAAATAGCTATGGAATAACCAATTGAATTCAAAGGCCTCAGTACCAGGATTCTCCACTTCAATCTTGGTTGTCAATTTCTCTTCCGACAACGTGATAGAGTAGATTAAAGTAAAATCTGGAGTGCCTTTCCATAAATTGTAAATGTCTTTATTTGCTTGTTCAGGACTCAAGGCAAATTGGACGGTTATGGGACTGGAGGTGGTCTGTCCCAAAAACTCCCACACCGAGTTCCGAGCAAACCCATGTTGTGGCAAGTCAGCAGTAGCTTTGGTGGAGTCTTTGGTCTTACCAAAATTAGGAAACACCAAGGGAATGCCTCCACGAACGGGTTTAGTACCGTCTAATATAGCAGCAGTCGAAACCCACAATTGCTCTTCACCCTTGATTTTCCAGGAAATCACCGTAGCACCGTACTTGAGGATGGTAACCGAGGTGGCAGGGTCGGCGTCGGACTGCACTATTACCTTATCGTCGTGTTCTTCAATCATGGTTATTGATGGCGATTGGGTGGGTTTATATGTTGCGCAGAGAGGTCGGGCAACGGCTGAGACGACGGCGCGTCAGAGATGGGGACCTGGGACACGAGGTTGGGTGGGAGACTAGGGCGAAGGATTTGGAGAGACGGTGCGAAAGTAGACGGCCAAGGACGGGGAGATTATGAAGAGGAGTCAATTGATGGAAGCCTTGAACAGTAAAGAAGATGATGTTGGAGCTGTTATCACTTCAAAATATACACACAATCTTCTACACCTAGTCGATGAGGAAATCAACCAAAGAGAATAGTAGAAATACATAGCTCTAGTGTCATTAAGGTCTCAATATTTAGTGACAATAGCGCTCGCGGTGCTGGCTTAATTTACTACCAGGCTGGTCCTAATTCAACCACAACATATAAAATTCCGCTTCCGCTATGACATATAAACCAGTTTTCCAACCAATCATGTAACCAGGAACTTCTACGAAACCCTTTTATTTCTGGAACCATAATGAAATCCACATTACACAACCCTACAAGAATATTACCTGTATCACTTACTATTGAGACTTCACTCTCAGGAGTGACCTCAACAACTAGAGCCTCGTACATCTCTCCTTCAATCACACCATCCTCTTATCCCTCTCTCTAACACCCACTCCCTCCCCAGTTTTTATTTTCCACCTTCTCCTATTTTAAAGGCTTCAGCGGATCAAAAAGAAAATTTCTCACGAATTATTGAAAACCCTCCCATCGCATAATCTCCCTGGAACTTTGCCGCCTTCTTATACCGTGCTAACTATCGAGAGTAGTGTCAGTGGAGTAGCAAGGAGCTTTTGCGGAGACCCTTTTGTTGTATCTGTTTATTTTAGCTGAAGATTTTGTGTTTGAACATGTCGATACTACGGTCGAAATTGGTGCAATTGCCATATCAATGGTTTCACTATTACTTCCTTTCGGAGAGACTCCCCAATATCGCCATTGCTGACTTGGAGTTCTCTACTGATATTGGAAAGACTATACAGAAGTTGAGAAGGCCTTGGAAAATTAACGATATTGCCCATTATTCCTTCCTCGCTGCCGTGTTTTTGTTTGTATTTTTCATATTTCCAGCGTCATTCTTGATCAAACTACCAATTTTGTTGGTGTTTGTCACCTGTCTTCTTGTGCCTTTGACTTCCCAATTTTTCATACCTGCATTGCCCATTTTTTGCTGGTTGGCGTTGTATTTTACCTGTGGTAAAATTCCTCAACTGTGGAAACCGGCGATTCTGGTCAAGTTTTTGCCGGCTTTGGAGACGATATTGTATGGAGACAACTTATCCAATGTTTTGGCCACCATAAACACTTCAGTGTTGGACATTTTGGCGTGGTTGCCTTACGGGATTGTCCACTTCAGCTCCCCTTTTGTGGTCGCGGGCTTGATCTTCTTGTTTGGACCCCCTACAGGCTTAAGATCCTTTGGATTTGCTTTTGGCTACATGAACTTACTTGGAGTGATGATTCAGATTTTGTTCCCTGCAGCCCCTCCTTGGTATAAGAACTTGTACGGGCTCCAGCCGGCCAATTACTCCATGTCGGGATCTCCTGGAGGCTTGGGTCGAATCGACGACCTTTTGGGCTTTGACATGTACACCACGGCTTTTCTGACTTCACCAGTGATTTTCGGGGCATTCCCATCGTTACATTCCGGGTGTGCGGTGATGGATGTGTTGTTTTTGGGCTGGTTGTTTCCTCGGTTGAAGTACGTGTGGTGGGTGTACGCTTGCTGGCTTTGGTGGTCGACCATGTATTTGACCCACCATTACTTTATTGACTTGATCGGTGGTGCATTGTTGGCACTCACCGTGTTCACCTACACCAAATACCTCCATTTGCCAATAATGGTGCCCACAAAGTTTTGTCGCTGGAGTTACACCGAGGTAAAACTTGTCGATACCGCAGAATTGAATCCTTTGTCCTTCAATTACGGTGATCTTGTCTATGGAGATGTTGAAATGGGAGACATCGTCGAAGAGCCAGCACTGGGATTTCCCAGTGGGGCCACAACTCCCGGTTTGACCCCTAACATCAATGGAAATCTGGGGTTGGGGCTTCCTTATCCTCAATATTCCGACTCGAGGTCTCGACAGTCACTGAAGAGTTTCTTGCCAAACACGATTGTTGAGGATGAAGAGACTTCGAGCTTTGAAAACTCCGCTACCACTTCGGTGTTTGACGATGTTGAGCAATTGACGACCTTGAATTCAAACAATTCGGACGATTATAGAAAGAAGAACTAGCCGATACGTAATGTTAACGACCGTCATTTATCACTGTTACAATGTTTTTCTTGTACATTGATAGCAAACTTTAATATGTCACAGAATATGCAATACTAATACTAATTTCATTTTAATACTAATACTAATTCTTAATGCTAGATGAATATATAATGAATCTTTAAGGGGTGTATGGTTAAGTTTTCAAACACTACAATTTGCACCTAAATGATTTTTCGCCGTAACTTGGATGACGTCTAGAGAAGAATGATCAAGATCATTCAGTTACACAGTGATAGCTCCAAAAGGTGAACGATAATCGAAACCCCTACTTCTTAACTCTTCTCACACCAAACTCAGCAACATCGTCGTTATTAGGGTCAAACACCTCGAAAAATACCGGCGACTTGTCGCCTAGCCACAAAGCTCGTTCTCCGTGGTCCAATGCGTCGTTGCCAGTTTGGGGGTGGATGAGAACGGATAAACTCCCATGATTCAATTGAAACCAACTCAACACCTTGACAAAGACTTCGGGCCGTAAAACGTTCACTTCCCAGAATTGTGTGGAATGAGGGCCGATCACTTTGTCATCAGGCAACTTCTTGACAATCACCGACCCATCCTTGCCGTCTTCGGCGAAATCACGCAAAAACTTCTTCTGTAAACCGTCTGATTCCTCCACAGAACTCTGCTTGTGAGCATAGTAATAGATGTGGAAATCATAGCATTGCACCGGGTGGGTATATTCTAACCCGAATCTTGAGGTAACAGCACTATCAGTGCCGTCTAAGGTTGTCAAATACTCCATGGATCAAGGAGACTTTGGAGATATCGAAAATAATTCATGTGGCTTCACTGAGGCTCCAAATCCAACGCGAAATCGCTACACTAGTCCTATATCCTTCTCTACTAATGCCTTACAAATAGGATGACATACGTCCCGGTACTTCTTGAATGTGGTGACGGCGAGTTCGTTGCTGATACTGTTCAACAACCGGTACCCCGGTCTGACATACTTCATTCTTCCTACAGTACCTAGCCAATTTGCAAAGTTAATGATGATATCATCACCAGCAGTTAGTTGGCCATACTTTATAAGAAGACTGTTGTAGGAGAAGATGATCTCGAAGTTTTCCGTTTTGGGATAGTATGAATACACCTCAGGGAGTTTTTTGATCAAACTAGGCGATGGTTTATCAGGTAGCTTGTCTAACTCTGCTGCTAACTTGTCCAAGAACAATAAATTCTGGTTCAACTCAAACTCTTCGATATCTGACGGGGAAAATTGGCTAGCGTTCTCACCACTAAAATGAAGAAAATTGATCCATTTGCCTACCAAGTGCTCTACCTCGGTCACTAAAGTTCGGTCAAAATCTGGTTCTTCAGGTAGGTAACCCTTCCCCGAATAACCATTTTTCATAATCAATGGAATCCAACTCTTGTTTCTTTCCTCTAGGCTCAAAAAAATTGTACAACTCATCAACAAACTCAAAAGAGTCTAAAGATTTATAACGAAAAGTTCTGAAATAATGAGGAATAAACTCATCAAATACTGCTGGCCCCCCAAGCTGGGTTTGCAAATGAAATAGAAACAAAAACCCTTTTTCGTAGGGAACTTTGGAAAAAGCATCATCTGGATCAACATTATTGGACAAATCCCACACCAACGAGGTAAACTCAGGGGAAATATGGCTTACA